>VZSZ01000324.1:344091-369626 GCA_013398815.1 Ibidorhyncha struthersii
AAAGATATATAAATATACCTGCCCAGGATATGCTCCTGTGCAACTTCCCTTGACAACTGGACTGGTACATGGAAGAGAAAGAGGCCACTGCAAAGGGAAATCAAGTGAGCAGCTACATCAAAAGGAAGGAGAGACTATATGAAAACAAAATATAAATTAAAAAGCACAGAGTTTAAAATATAACCAAGAGCCTATTTTAAAATAAACAAACAAATAAATAAAAAAAAGGAAAGAACAAGCTGGGATAAGCTCACTAGATGCCAAAGGGATACTTTAAGGGTACAAGGTCTCAACGTGAATAAGGAGGCATAAACACATTCAAACAATGCAGACTCAAACCACTCTCTTTGGAGAACGCATCTTCATGAGTTTTAGAAACAGAAAGTTCCTTAGTGATATCCTAGCACATGCAGAAAACCAGTCTGAGCTTTTCCTGAGCTACACACTTTTGGCAAAAGATCATTTTTAAACCCACAGAAGAGTCTGAAGAGCAGAAATATGGATAAAGATTCACATAGTTTTAACCTCTAAAGAGGAAGAACAACATGCATATGAGAGTCTGACAGCAAGACTTTTTCAAAACATTCATTCACCAGCCAGCTCCGGGAAGTCTACTGTAGAAGTTGTCTTAACAAGAATGTGGTCAGAATTATTTTCTCAGACTGCCACAGGAGTGGCATTCAGGTGAGTGCTTCTTTCAACTTATAAGTTAGCACATATGTACCACAAATTTGTACAAGTCAATAAAAGTGTTCACGGATAAGAATTTAATTATTTTTTTTTTTAAAGGGGGACAATTTGATTTTGACTCTAATTTTAGGATTTCAGAACGTGTAAACGCAAAATCATGTCCTTCCCTGTTTAAAATAAACCTGAAAACTAGCATTTTTTACCAGATTTCCAAACAATTCATACCATTGATGCCACCTCCCCAGAAAACCCTTGTCTGCTGTTACCGCTGCTCAATTTTGATAGTGCTAACAGTGCCAACAGCCTCAGCATTAGATGTTGTTGATAACAGCTCTGAGCAGGGATTACATAAAGCTTTACAAATTTCAGCTGTTGGTCAACACAAACCTTCCAACATTAACAGCTCTTTCAGAAGTGAATTAGCTCCAAAGTAAATATAGTGAAAAGCCCTGGCCACCGTGTTAAAATAAAGCCATCAAAAGAAACTTAAGTGATTCAGCTGCACCAGTCTGAAGGCTAAATAGTCCTTTTAAGAGGTGAATAAATCTGCAGCCAACAGGATTTGCATTCTGCTATCTCATGCTGTAAAAGACAGTGGCAACTAACCGACACTGGCTGCCAAGGTTTGTAACGGGCCATTCTCCCAGGAACCCAGCGCTCTTAGCGCCCAACGCAAACCCCTGTACTGAAGACAAATGGAAATGGAAATGCTGTGTGGGAAGACCCATCCACACGTGGGATGTCCAGATCAGCCCCAAACAAGTGGCAGAGCAAAAAGATCCACGACTTCATTAATTTTCATTTGGGAAACAGTTAGCGTGAAACACATTACTCCTCCAAAGAAACTCCATTACTCTCTTTAAGAAAGAGCAATACTTTCCGATGGAACATCAGAAGCAAGGAGGAAGGGAATTTTTCACTGAAAACTTCTAGGGACAAGAACTGATTCCTCTTCTCATGGCTATGTTACTCCTCATGCTACTAACTTTACTGTCCTCGAAGACCTGCAGTAACTTCAACAGACTTTAAACAGGCTAGTTGACAGGCTAGGCTGGACGCACTACTGGCTTCACGTCTCTCACCTGTGTTGGAACGCTGGAGAAGCGATGGTTTGGCTGTCCCGGTGGCCAAGCTGGAGGAGGGGACAGAGAGGGATTTATATAGAGCTGTTTCTCGGTGTTCTTTAAAACGCTCTGCAGCCATGAGTGCATTAGAGAGCTCTTGCAGGGGCATATTGTTAATATCTGAAGAAAATGGACTGAGCGGGTTCTCCAGACTCATTAGCCAGCTTGTGTTACCTGGTAA
The DNA here is from genome assembly GCA_013398815.1 of Ibidorhyncha struthersii. NCBI lineage: Eukaryota > Metazoa > Chordata > Aves > Charadriiformes > Charadriidae > Ibidorhyncha > Ibidorhyncha struthersii. Next base: position 346,087 of record VZSZ01000324.1, read on the forward strand.
GAGAGAATTAGGGAAGAGTATTAAGTACTCCCTACTCCACAAAGTTTACAACTTGCATCAAAGAAAGCACAAATTGTTTGGGATTTTGCAAGTAAAAAATCAAAACAGACCAAGTTCTCAGTTCTTCTGACATTTGGTAGAACCACTTGATTAATTTCCTATTTTCAGTAAGTAGCTCCCAGTGCTCTATATTTCACCCCAAGCTCTTCAAAAGCCATCCCTGGTAACTCATTACTACAGCAGATTCCCAAAGGCATCCAAAACACTCAGGTACTTTAATAATTAATGATACCAGGTCAGCTATTTTCTCAAGAAGCAACTTTCATCTGAAATACACAATTCCCTGTCAATGCTGTGCAACATACCAACGTTCAAGAATTTTGACCTTGAACTTGTCGTTACTCCTTCCCTAACAGCAGACAAAACTATGCAGCTACTCTAGCCATAAGCCTCATTCATCTCCTATCGAGCACGGGAAGCCAGAACACAGCACAGACAGATTTTCAAGAAAGACCACAGAGCAGTGTAAAAACGGGAAATGCAAAGTAGGGTTGATATGATCTGGCTCTATTTCCGTAACAGCATTTAATATACAAATTTAAGTCCTTGCTTCAATCTTTCCATGGGTCTTTTGTAGATTTAAAACATTAAAGAGTGATTTCAAAGAATCGAGTATCAGATGTATTAGTTTCAAGAGGCAGTAAGCAATAAAGAGATCCATTTGCAACTAAATGTGGATTTTTCTGCTTCATCCAGGCTCCGCTTTCTTAGCGAGTCAAAAGAGCTCACTCCACGCTCAGGTGAAGATACCTGTGGGTCTGCGCACTAGGATTTCTGCCCATCCCTGTGTCAGCAGCGGGACATACGCAGCTAAGTTTGCTTTTTCTTTCTGCAGAGGCGTCTGTGGAGCAGGATTAGTCTTCTCTGATCGAGATGCAGGAGCGGGAGGACCCTGTGTCCCTTGGGAAGCCGAGCCACTGGGAAAATGGGAGGCTGAGCTGTCTAAGGCACCAACACGTAAGGCATGACCACCTAGCAAGACAGACACAAAATAGAAGGGAGAACCTTGCTTAGTTAGCACTAAAAAGATCTCACAAGTAGTAAGTCTTTTAAGCTCCTCTAGCAGCTGTGTGCACATTATTGGGAATCTAAGAGAATTTTGCCTTCTACACGTTTCTTATAAACCATGAGGTTAGACAAATATAGGTGATTCTTACTGCAAGTGGTCACCACTTAACCAATCAGCAAAGCTTTCCTGCAAGGAAAGGCAAGCTGGAGGAGCACCACCACTCTGAAGCCAACAGCTGCTGCTACCTGCCCACGATCAAACACCAGACAGGTCCAGATTCTCAAATTAGTTTAGACAGAGGTCTTTCCAGTAGGCACATGGACACTTAAGCCTGCGACACAGACCCAGAAATAGCAGTAAGACTCCAGGATGGGAATTTACCAGACATGGATCGGACTCTGTTGCGAGAGCTTCTGCAAACCTGCTGCCCAGCTTGAGATTCCAGTTTTGCTGGAGCTTCTTTAGTTTGTCTCACTTGCAAAACAGGGTCTGAGCTGTGGAAGAAGATATTGATGATATTGAGAGAGGAACTGGCCATGTTGGACAAATAAGACGTTCCTCTTCTGGCAAGAGGAAAACGTAAAAAGGTGCACTGTAACAGTGGTTTAAGTGACTTTGTTAGGTGGAAATTTCTAGAAATTTGAGCAAAAATTACCTTGATTCTGTGCTGCTTTGGAGCTCTCCAGAGTCTAGGCCAAGCAGGGACCTTGTCCCTGTTCCAACGCTTGTAGTGATGGTCACCAGCTTGTTACCAACCAGCCACGTCTTTGTCCTTCCTCCAGCCAACAGAAACTCACCCACAGGAGACCTAGAAACACATTTGTGATGAAGAGAGCTCTCAGACTGCACAGCACAGGGCTGGCACAGGTGGCTTATTTCACGTAACTATGTAGGAGGTACTGCCTGCTTTCCGTCTTTATACAGCATTGTGTCTATGTGTCTCCTTCTGGGAAGGCCTAGCAAGAAAAGTAAATGCCCTCCACTGGAAGCCAGCTGGCGCAACACTCAGTTCTGTAGCGAAGACTGTGATTATCCAGCAAGGACATGGAGCAAAGCACTGCTCACAGACAGCATGCCTTCAAGGCATCTCCTTCTCGACAGTTCAAGGATGAGGCAAAGGCTGGTTGGCTCCAATTGACTTCCCTCATTTAACTTCGTATTTAGCCAAGCCAGATTTTATCTGCGGGGAATGGCTTCAGAGCCTGGGCCTGCCAGAATCTCAAACGTGTCATGGTAATTTTCCACTAATAAAGTGAAATATGAACCTCAAACAAAAACATTTTTCCCATGGTCACCGACTGACCCTACCTCTTAGGCACCGCAGTGAAGTTGGAAAAGACATATCGAGCCATCATATCCAGACAGGTCTCAGTGAGTTCCAGGTGAAGATTTTTTAAGTTGTCATCAGCCTGAGCCATTGAATTTTCATCTGCAGAGCCCAGGCTTGAACTAGTGATGGACGTTTGTATCCGGCTAGAAGAGAATGTTTCCAACTGACAGATCACATTGCAAAATGCTTGTCCCTGTCACCCGAAAGACAGTGTGATGCAGAACAACCTGTGATACATGCACGTGCCATATCAGAGAGGTGGCCAGACATTAAACCCAGGACATAATAAAAACTTTTTTGGACCAGCCTCACGTTGTGCTTTCGGGATTGTCATTGCAGAAAGTGTATTTTATCTTAGAGATTGAGAAACATTCAAATGTCCGTCAACTGACTAGGCCAGGCCAGTGCTCTCTGATGTTGGTGGCCCATGGGCAAGTGCACCAAGCAAACAGTGAGTGGCAGCACCATGCTTTGAGTTCGCTAATCTATAGTGAGGGCAAGCATCCCGTAACCTGCAGTTTCCCAGGCAGCATGTTGCCCATGAGCCATAAATCGGGGCACTCTAAAGCTTAACTTCATAATCATGTGGTTTTCTTTTTTTCTTTGTTGCACCCCTTTCATACATTGATTTTTTCCCCTCCAAATTCAATAGCTATGTAAAACCTAATTTAACTTGAAATAGAAAAAAATTGCACTCTGAACAGGAAATTGGTACAAGAATAGACAGCAACCCTGCCTTCAAATCAGTCAAGTTAGCAATGCAATTTAAAACAATTGCAAAAACAGGCTAGATTGAATATTTTATTAAGATGACTCCTTATGCCATCATAATACAAACTAATCTGAGGTACAGGCAAATTTTTTACGATGTGGCAACTTCTTTGGCATCATTAAGCATAATTATCTGAACTTTTAGTTGCTACCATTTACATATAAATACAAGAGAAGAAAATCACCTAATAGATTAATGGGGATATCAGAGAAGTGCCAGAACTGCATTCACAATTCAGTCACTTCAGTGTCTTTTCCCCAAATACCATACAGTTATAGTAAAAAATAAAAACACAGAAAATAAAGTTCCACTGACAGCAGTCCTTACAGATTAAGGCACAAATCTTCAAGTTCAGATTTTAAACCAACATGTTAAACACAACAGTTTAACACTCAAGGGAAGTGGTCCAGAAATACGTTTTAAAAACTAGCATAAATTGTTTCATCTTTCATGTGTGCAAATCAATGACTGCAATTAAAACCTTTTTCTTTAGTCGTGAAAGCAATACTTCATATGGGCTGAGCATACATTTCACTGCTCTACAGAAAGACAAATTAAGGTTTTCACAGCATCGTACTTTAGACTGGAATACTTCTGTCAGCTCCCTTTGCCTCAAAGAACAACTCCTAAACTGAGGCCAGAACTATTCCTCATAGTTTGGGAGGAGGGCCTGTACATTAAGTTTGCTAAGTATCAAAAGCCCCTCCTGGGGCAAGTCACTGCTTAGAATGCTGAAGTTCTAGTAGGTTCTAACCAGGACTCTCACATGCACAGAATGCAACCTTTTTCCTTTTTTTTTTTTTTTTTTTTTTTTTACTGTTTTTTGTTTATTTGGTTTCCCCCTCTTCACCATCTTTACTTTGAAAATAGAAATTTTTGTTGCTAAAGCATCAGAGAATAGGGCAAAGTAATCATACACAACATAGGGTGTGATGTGACAACCCAATAGCCAGCGCTGGGAAGCCATGGGATGTCCATCATACTCACCCAAAACCTTTGACTGTAGCTAAGGCCAGTTTTTTATTGCGTAGCAAAGTCATGCAAGCACCCCACATGCAAATCCACCCTGCTTCCACCCACCCTTGCAGTAAAATTTCCAAGTGCTGAGTTGCTCTTGGATTCTCCCCATTTAAAGTGCCTCTACCTGCGGACCACATGTTCAGACACACTGATGCTGCGGGATCGGAAGGCATCAACTGCAGAGGATTCTTTCAGCTCTTTCACTGGAGGAGAGTTATTCAAGCCTTGCTTTGCATTTTTGGCTAGTCTTAAACTACTAGGTGGAGAAGCACCAAGCCCCAAAAGAGGTCACAGGAAGGGAGGAAATCATTGTAGGGATGTAGGTTGAAAGGTCACAGGTCACAGGGTCAATATTGGGGGATCCCGGAGGGTGATGTAAAATAAAACAAATGCCAAAAAAGGAAAACAAAAATTAAAACGTACAAACAAGCAGAGCTGAAAGCATTAAAAAGACAAACCACATTTTGAAAACAAGATTTTAAACGTGCTACAAAACAAATGAAATTAGTACAAGTTAAAACAAAAAACTGATTGAAATGATAGTTGGAATACTGCACTGTTAAACAAAGGCAAAAAGCACCTGAATGCTAATTTGGCACAAATTTCTCAAGTCTGAGAAGTTTTGTGCAGTTCAACCACCTCTTGTGTTGCCCCAGCTCACCACTTCAGCATGGCTATAAACCTGACTACTTCCACTGAGACCAGATCCTAAAATGCTTTACCAATACCAGGTAGCAGCACATTTTTCTAAGGGACACAGGAATATGTCAGCCATCTCTACCTCTGTTAGGCCTGGCCCAAATCTGAGCTTGTCCCCTCAATCTCAAAACCACCTAGGGCCAGTGAGAGGTGCCCCTTAGCTCCGCTCAAGACGCTGGGGGAGACCCGGCCCATCTATACAAGACTGATCCTGCTCACACTGCACAGACAGAAGGGCAAGACGACAAACATCCTCTTGGCTGTTGCTGACTGCACGATGCTTTTCTGTCAAACAAGCTATCTTATTTCAGGTACCTCGAGGTAACCCACTTGACTTTCAACTGGAACAGAAAGGAAGATAAGCCTTTACACTGTCAGGTGCCAACCATATGTGAGAGATGACAGCAATTAACATCTAAGAGGCACTTTAATTAGTCACAGCTGAGATGCATGCCTGGCCCAGTACTAATTTGGACATAACAGTTGGTCCAGCAATTCACATCCCCATATATAAAATGCAGATGCTAATTTAACCCTTCTGGCTCTTTCTAAACATGATTTATTTGCTATCCTCCTTTCAGTGAATTATTACATTTCAGATAGCCACCTGGAGGGATCAGAATTTATTTGTCCTTCTTCTCCCAACAACCTCTGACAGATCACTTTTGGCCACAACTGGGAATGTGACTGCAGAGAGCACAGGCTCATACTCTGAGATAATCACCCACACCAACATCATGCCATTCAGCAACCTTGGGAACTGCTGGGATCTTGATCTCTTGGAACACCCAGCACCTCAACTAGGGCATATAAATGCTTATTCTTGGGGCTTAAGGAGTGAAAACCAAGCACACAAGCTTCTCAGGCAAGGAGACAGATATCTGCTGGAAGCTATTTCCTTCTCTCACTTGGCCAGAATCCAAGCTCAGACAGACTCAGAGGCAGTGGCATCCTGCCATTCTGGAGTTTCAGGTTGCTGCCTGAGTACAGCCCACACTCCTTAGCAGAGATTTCTGTGGAAAGTGATCCAGCAGCGTTAGCAAAAGCCTTTAGATACAGTAGTATTCCAACCTGGTAGAATTTAACAGGTTTGGGGGAAAAAAAGATTAGTTGAAATTCTAATTTGAGAGACAAGTGTCAAAAGGCTTCTCTTCCAAGTTTCTGAATGAAAGAGGAGGAGATGGGAGAGATGAAACACAAAACAGGGTTTACAGCTATAGCATTAGGGCAGGGATGGTGTTTCTTCATTGCAAGATACTCATTGAGCCTTGCAGTTAAAGTAGAGGCACTTTCCCCAGGGTTCAAATGCCACTGTATGCTTACTGCACATTAACACTGAAGCAAGTTAAGTGAACCAATTTAGGTAAGCCCTGCAGGTAAAAGGACATTAGAGAAACCCTGAATGCCTTCCAAGGAATATTTTCCTATCTCAGCAAATGTCACTTTGAAAGACTGCTGGCAAGATACATTCTGACTTCTAAAGCCATTAGGCTTTGCTTAAAACTGACATAATGGCTTCGAGATTCAAAAAAAGGATCAGGACATCTAGATACACAGAAGGCAGCTGTCTGCTACCCAGTCTGCTAACACTATGGAAAAACACAGCATTGGCGCTCTCAATTTATACAGGTTGCTAACCACAATGATTTCTCTGGCAATCATTTATATAGTCGTTACAGATCAGTTATCAAAAGGAGTTCACACTATCAATATGAACATGGTATTCTATTACTTCTGGCATTACCCTTCTCCATTATTTCTGGTAGCACTGTACTGACACACATCAACCTGAAAGAACTGTTGATTTTCAAAAATTAACAACAAAAAGCCCCACACCTTACTGCAAAGGCTTACAGAACAGCCAGTGATGCCCTCATACATACTATCAGACTGTCAGCTTGATTTGATTCCAGCTTCTTACCAACCTAAGTTTGTCTTTTACCAATCCCCTGACCTAAAGAGGTTTACTTTGCTTGCTTAAATGCACTGTCAGATTTTGGATAACTAGACCCAGCCTCCTTCAGAAAAACAAAGGGAAGGGTGTGAGCACTAGAACAGGGAACACAAGACCCTGCTGGAGTCAAATATCATTTACCTTTTTGGCCTCTCATTCAGGCTTGTACTGCGAGCCCTGAAACTGTCCTTCTCAGGCGTGTCATCAAAGGAAAGGAGGACATTTGAGCGCAAACCCTGCCGATTGAGACAAAGAGATAACAGTTTGAATGGTTTGGACGTACAGCTGAAAGACTGCAATCATGGGCCAATGCACAAGAACTCACTGTCAGTTTTCAAAAAGATGTTGACAAGAAAAGTAGAATTTTTCTAGCTTCAAACAGAACCTTTAAACTTCTCAAACCAGTTTTTAAGTCATCATTTTTATTAGATACTGTTTGATTCGGTAGTGTCAATTACCTTTGTAATATAGGGGACAAAGTCCTTTCGGAAGGGAAGGCGACACCGAATGAACCACATCGCTATCACGTGATGGGCCAGGCAAACGATGTACTGGTTAAACCTAAAACAGCAGAAAGATCACCAGAATTTAATGCTGCATTATGATGCCATTCCAGAACAGAACAGAAGGACCTTTCAATCTGAGAAACAGAACTGTTCTTTTACCTACTGTAAGTATAAAGAAAAAAAAAATCTGAAAAGTTCTGTTCAAGAAAAACAGGTATTTTGCCCAAGGTGAACATGTCCCTTCTTCAGAAAAAGCCTGGAGATACCAGAATGCTATATCCTATAAATAACCTTGACCAAAATACTACAAAAAAAGCATGTCTCATACTCTTAATTTTACAGATGAGAAGAAGCACATTTGCAACGAACTTACTTGGAAGGGTTTGTGTACGGTAGGGAGATGGCGAACACGCTGGCATACTGCTCTGCTGCAAAATTCCTGTAGAGGTGAGGGAGCCTTGCTAGAGCTAGAACAGTTCAAGAAGAAAACCAGCACAGGTGAGATCTGAACACAAAGTATTCAAGATCACAATTCAGTTTAATTTGAATTGTTTTGTTTCTTCTAAATCATCAGCTGACATGGAAGTTAACATCATGGTATAATTTCATGCCATTTAAGTTATAATCAGCAAGGTGAAGAAAGCAGCTTCGTATTTCCCATTGCTGTATGGCTGCACTACACAAAGCATGTCTCTTTCTTCAGCGTGCAAGTGCTTTAAGTAGAAAAACAGTAACAAACAAAAGATGATCAAACATTTATATCTTGAGAATGGTGCAAAGGCACCACCAAAAACCAAGAAACGCTTACAATGCATTCCATATGACTAATACAATCAAAATACCCATATTCAGTGCAAACAATACATTTACAACTATAGGAGATTAAAAGTAAAAGAACATTACAACTTACTTGAAAGAAATTCTAAGAGAGGGATTGCCATATTGGCTGTAGCAGAAATGTGGGTTAATTTGACTATTAAGACGGGCAGTGCCTTTATGATGATGTCAGGCATCTCGACACTACAGACAGAGAGTGCCACAACACACTGGTTTGCACAGCGATAAATAAGACCATGTTCCAGGCAATACACTATTTCACGCTAGAAGAGTAAAAAAGAAAAAAAAGTCATAATACAGGGAAAGAGAAAACCTCTGATATACCATCTCCTGACTTCAGTTAGCATTTCAGAATGGCCTGGAAGGTATCACTACTGCAAGACCTGTATGATGCATATGAATTCTTATCCAAGTGTACTAACACAGAACCCTAAATAATGTTGCATGTATTCTAGGCCAAAACCTTAAGATGGGACTTTAATCAAGTAGACATTTTCGAAATTAATATTTAAGTTTCTGTTTAAACGGAATTTTTACGGTTATCGGGGTATTCCAGCAGAAGATAAAGTCACTCAGCAACCTGTGAGTGGGGACAGGTGTGGATGGAGAACAGCAAACCCAACTGACCGGACAGTTACTGCCGCACAAAGGTAGCAAAGTATTTTTTCACCCCTGACCCAACCCCAAATACAGCAGATGCAGCTTTTTATAATAAAAAAGGGCAGTGTTACCTTGCACTTAAAGTCTTCTAACCAGCTAGTATGAGAAAATGCTCTACCATACAGGCTCAGGCCCCGTCCCCCCTACACCCTCTTACTTTCCCCATACCTGTTTCGCTTTGTCCAGATAATTATGATAAGATATTAATGCCGTCAGTACTGGGACTACAGCCAGATGCAAATCCGTGCGAGAAAAGCCTTCTGGGGTACCATGAAGCCTGTCAGTAGTCTTTTTGTCTGTTAGCTGATACATCATACAGTAAGTTAGAACACTTCACACTAAAAATACTCTCTAAAAGGCAGTAGACAGGCACTGCCCATAGCTCCCTTTTCACATGCATACATAAAGAACATTCCTTATTACCTACTTCTTTGCCTAAAACAACCCTCAGAAAAAGGGAAGGTTAGTGAGGACTGACAACCGGTATGCTAATCTCCAAAATATTAGACTGAAGAAAAAAAAACAAAAAACTACCTCAAAAAAAAAAAAGAAAAAAAACAAAATTAAAAAAAAAAACCAAACCCAACCAACTCTCAAGCAAACTAAGGGTCTGGTGATTATACATCAGTAGGGTGTGTGGCATTACCATGTAGCTCAGTGCAGAGGCCAGGAGGTCGATGTTACAAGGAGAGGTTAAAAATAACACTTTATAGCGGAGGGATTCAGGTAATTTGTTGAGGACCAACTTCAACACCTTCCAGTCTGTCTCCTGGGAAGAAAGAAAAAGTTAAGGTGGAAAATTTTTCTACGATTTTAGTTCAGTTTGAAAGAAAGACCAACCAAATTTCAGACAATATGCCATTTCCTAAGCAGATGTATGTCTTGTCATCGTAGCTACATAAAAAGAAGTGGCATTTAGCTGTCACAAGTTACTTCCTGTCTGTCATCCAGCTCTAGGTGCAATATTGGCACTGCAAACTTGAAGACAACTTGTATCCAGATCTGACTGAGCTCAAAAAGACAGAGCCAGAATTCAATTCTCCTAATGACTAGCACAAATCACCCCCCAGAACAAGACAATCCCTCAACACATAACTATGTCCAATACAACACTAATGAACCATTTATGTTTACTGTTTATTAGTGACTGAAACATTTTCAATTCTCAAAATACTTAAAAAACTTGCAGTAAGAGGGTTTCTTTTACTTTCAAATGCCCTTTTAGAAACAGGATGACTTATTTGATCTTTGTTTAACAAACACTTTTTGCCCATGTCTGCTCTGAAGGAGGGTGAAATGAAAGCTTCGCTTAGCTTTTGAAGAGCTGAACTGGTGCTCCCACTGGTGGTTGTAAAGCTGCACAATCACACACAGATTCTGCCCAAGAGGGAGGATTTACATATTGCTTTTCAGACGTTATTTAGATACTCCGGGACAGAATTTTCTAGCCAGCTCATTTATGTTGACATATTTCACATGAAGACAACAACTGTCATTAAGAGCGGACATACTTGCTTCAAACACTGCAGAAGGACGCCAAAGACCATTGAGTATGGCAGATGTCCTATACGAATGGTGGCGTTCTGGGAAGGCACACTAGGACTTCCTGAAGGCGGAGAGAGCGTACCAGTAGGCTTTTTCTCAGAAGCCCTCTTCTCTGCTTCTCTGCAACATCGAAAGCAAGAAAAACACATGTAACGTAAAATCAAGATCAGAACAGCCTATTCATGTGACCTACAGTGCTCCCCTAGCCAGGTTAATGACCAAATAACAATATAAATTGCATTTTCAATTAAAAACCACAGGATTGCCCAGTGGACGGACAGCAACAGTTTGGTCAGGTTAAGGATTTTTCTATCCAGGCCCCTAGCAAATTTAGAAAGATATATTTTGGGGCATGTTAGACAAAAGTTCAGAACAAGCTATAAAACTAAAAATAGCCAGATTTGTACAAATCATTGAATCAAACCTCAATGTGAAAACTGGTTTCAGGAGGAAATTGCTAATATTTTTGTGAAGTTTTGTGAGCAGGAACAGAAATTTCATGTCTGAGATTGAGAGCTCTGTAGCTAAGTGATTTGTAAGAACAATTCACCAATGAGTTATCAGTTGAGAGAATCCTAGGCTGTAACTACAGACCTGTCCAGCAGCTAATTCGTCAGGATTTGGAAGAGTTAGAAAAACTGCAGACTGCTACTGACAGACCATTAAGCTCGTGCAAAAATACCAAATAGTCTGGAAAACAACTTTTGCTTAATGCAATGAGAAACCTACACAAAATCACATAGACAGTAAGGGCTGAACCTCACTGCTCCATCCTTGTTGGAAAGGCCAAGACGGTGGAGGGAGTCAGCTCGAAGCATCAGCAGGAAATCAAATACCTGTAACAGAGAAGACACTGGAATCACTCAAAACCCAAGCCAGTGGAATACTCTCCCACCTCCTCATGTGATACTTTTGCAAGTACAAAGGGATTTTTAATAGATGCTGTGGCCAGTTCTGTAGCAGGCATCACTTCTATTGTTACAGTACACATACATACTCCTATTAGCCAAGAAACACTTAATTCTACTTCTACCAATCTCTAAAGCCCACATTCCCCACCTGCCGGCCAAGAATTCCAAAGACAGCATGCAGCTCTCGACCTGAAAGCATAAGGTTACTGCTCATACCTGCAATCTGATGCTGCTAGCAACAGCAAGGCTGTATGCATATATATAATGGCGTTGGACATGGTGAATCAGCATCTCGTACACCCGCATTGCATGGCTGGAGGGTAAGCTGTAGAGTTTTGTCTACAGAGGAAGATAAACACAAATCAAAAGGCAGGCTGACACTTGTTGTTCAGAAACATGCATCCGCACTGAGAAGTCAAGAAAAACACAGCAAAAACTTGCTCCTGAAAGCACAATGAACAGATGGCTCTGGACAGAATCTCTGTGAAGTCTCCAGAGCAACTCTGCCTGGCTCCAGAAGGGCACTGGCTGCAACAGCCAGCTCTTCACAACTACTTAACCGTATCTCAGGACATGCTACCTGAACACAACGGATCTATTCGAGGATATGAACCACTCCCTTTCTGCTAATTTATGAACACATCTACCCTCCACACATGAAAATGTGCTCATTTTCATTGTACAATGGAAATTAAGAAAATAAAACATTTAGCAAACAGTCATACAGTACCCAAAAGCAAAAGGAATAACCAAAACCAAGAAAATATTAAGTGGATAAAATAAAAGTTGGAATATTTAATAGTGAGAGAATTGTTATCTAAAAAGCCAAGTCCAGCAGAAGACTATTCTAAAGAAGACATGTTTAATGCTCTGCAGGGTTTACCTGAAGAATTATCAGGAGTCCAAGAACTGCCGTCTTGACATCCTCCAAAGAAGCTGAATACGATAGCAAATCCCTCTCTTCCAGTTCAGAAGGAGATGAGAGAGAATGTGCAGCCACCTTTTAAAAAGAAAAGCAATACATGGTTTAAATCTGCAACACACCTTTTCTTTATTTCCATCCTGGAAGGTCAAGAAAGACTACAGCAAGCTGTCCTTGCTGGAAACTCTGCCAGCCCCGTCAGGTAGCTTGGATGTGCATTGATAGGGTTTCTAAAGCTCCCTTCCACTCTGCACTTCAGACATGCATGCTCCCAAACCCAGCCATTTTACAGTATCCTGCTGAGCTAAGCAACTGGTAACATCACGGGTTAGTCTCCGCAGTCACAGTAAAAGTCTTTTTTCAGTGGTGCCCATTGACAGGACGAGGGGTAATGGGCACAAGCTTGAACATAGGAAGTTCCATCTTAACATGAGGAGGAACTTCTTTACTTTGAGGGTGGTGGAGCACTGGAACAGGCTGCCCAGAGAGGTTGTGGAGTCTCCCACTCTGGAGACATTCAAAACCCGCCTGGACGCTGTCCTGTGCAACCTGCTGTAGGTGACCCTGCTCTGGCGGGGGGGTTGGACTAGATGATCTCCAGAGGTCCCTTCCAACCCTGACGATTCTGTGATTCTGTGAAAAGGATCTAGCAAAAGATGTGGTGATGCTACTGACAACTGACCAAACTCTGCCTCACCTTTTCTATGATATCAAGCAAGCTGTTGAAGTGATGTGTGTTGCAGCCTTCAGCCAGGTCTACGAGCAGCTGAGTGGCCAGTTTTCGGACTTGATGGTCTTTATCCTCTGGAATGTGAGCCAGCTGAGAGATCACAACCAAGTTTATCAGCTCTTCCTGCAAGAGGACAGACCTCAGTAAGCCTTAACATTTTGCTGTCAGTTGTTTGATCAGTTAAAGATACAAATAACGACAAACAAAAGAACACTGATATTCTGATACCCGGCTTGCTCCTCAACTAACTGTTTGATTCCTTGACCTTCCCTCTTCCATGCAATTAAATATTTCTGTACACCATCCCTCCAAATATTTATGACTTTTGTCGAACTTGGATTAAACGCTTTGGTTTTCATCTGTCTTACAGACTTGATAGCCCAGGCTCAAACAGACTGTTGACAAGGGATTTCTAGGGCTTGGGCTTTTTGAGAGAGAGAGAGAGAGAGAGGAAACATGCAACAGCATCATATTTTCACAAATCTTGGAGGAATTCAAGAAGCACTTCTGCCCCTTCCTGTCCTCTGACACTCTGGATACATTCCAAGGAGCTGAAGACATCCCCAGAGCTTTTCTGTAACTCCTCTCTCAGAGAGCTTCCATCTTGGATTGCAATTAAACTGCAAACATCAAGACAAGCCAATCTGCTCACATCAGATTATGTCCAGATCTCATCTTTTTACAAAGCTTTTAAATAAACTCAGCACTTCTCACATTCACTTTCCTTTCTTCCAAAACAAAATGTATGTGGAATTAATGACCTTAAAACAGGGAAGCAAAACACAGGAGCTCCCACTGCAAATTGCACATACCTGTATCCAACCAAGGACAATTAAAAGGCAAGTCCTCCTACAAGCATCCTAAAGAAACATGACTATTGTGTGCAACATCTAAATCACAGTTCTGTGCATGCCCCAGTGGCAGAGACGACCTGAAGCACACCATAAAACATACCTCACCAAAGCCTTTCCCACCCACTTAAGATCCCACATGTGATCATCAGAAACAGATAAACACAAACCTCATAGAACTGTCTGTTAATACTCAGAACAAAGGACAAGACATCCAGAACTTTAATACGAACAGCACTACGACTTTCGTTCCTAAAACGGGAAGAACAAATTCAAGATGAATAAAATAAAGTTGTTGACATTTAGGGAAGGGGGGAGAGGAGAAAAGGAAAGTAAAACTAAGGTAAACTAAGAAATTTCTTAAGAATCAGAACAGTAACTGTTAGAAAGCCTTCAGTTAATGTCTCTACATATGAAAACAGATTCAAGAACAATTGGAAACTGGAATCCCAATTCAGCTTTTACTACTTCTGGAGACCTGTGATTGCAGTTTTCCCATTTCCAAGCCAAACTAGGAAGCACATGTCAGAAGAACAAGTGCTTTGGTGAGCAAATTTAAAACCAAACATATGGCACTGAGCAAGAGTTGCTCTTTGGCAGCACTTCAGAGATGAGACAGAAGTTTGTTATTGCTGTATGTTGATATTTTAGAGCACAAGAATACTTTTAGGAGTACCAATTCAAAACCAGCTAACTTTAATACTGGATAACCATATGCAACCCTGATGCTTAACAGGAAAGTCTTGTTTGGTGTCCGAATTACATAGCGCTGTGGAGTGGAACACGTAACTGCCTAAGCTAATTGGAATAGCACCATCCAATGGAAATGAAAAAAAAAAAAGCTGCATAAATAACTCCATGGAAAATTTTTCTTCTGTTAAACAAAATCCTTTCATGTACTGTGCCCTGGAACTACCATGCTTCTTAGCAGTCTTTTACTAACATTAAAACTTCAGAAAACAAAATTATCTAACATGAAAAGGAGGCAAGAAACATTTGAAACTGACTTGTATTCACAAAGTTATGATTTCATACCTGAAGAATCTCTCCATTAACATCTGCAGGTTGTGAATCCAGCCGTCTTTGGCAGGATGAATGGATTGAGCTCTGTATGTTATCAAGTTTAATACAGAAGATTCCTTTCATGGAAAGATCAACAATATTTTTTTTTAAGTGTATAAGCAAATATAATATATCCATTTCCCCAACCCCCACCTTGAGAATAAGGCTCATATAAGTCCTTGCTGTGATTTTCTGACCATTTGCTATTTTAGGACTCCCAACTTCCAACTGTACTGGGTAACAAAACAGATTCAACTGGCAACAAAGGAAGACAATAATAAGTAAAATCTTACCGGTCTCTGATCAGCGCATCTTTCCACCAGCTCAAAAAATCTCTCTTCAGAGCCATGGAATTCATTTTGGTCACAGAGCTCTTCTACTGTAGTCAAAAGATCATGTACAATGGACTTAAGCTCTTGGCTCTCCAGACTCTGAAACAGAGAAAAAAAAAATCCTAAAAGACTTCTATCTTATCAGAAAGTGCTAACTTTTAAATACAAACAGAAAACTCGGTTGAGAAGCACAGTATTGAGAATTTGGCTAAACCTTCATTCAGTTTCAAAGTTCATTACAACATACAAACAGGAGATCAATTTGCATAAATATTTATTGCAAGGTCTTTTGACTGAAAGCACATCAGACAGGCTCAACACTTACCTGCAGCTGTTGTAGCAATCGCTCCATGATGTCCAAAAGGATATCCCACGTTACAGCTTGCAGCTCCTTCCCATACTTCTTTATTAGACGTGTTATAGACAGAACTATCTCATAAGACACAACCGCATTGGGACATGTCATGGCCTGGAATACAAAGCATTTCAGTCAGTTAACAGTTGGAAAGCAGTGATCAGCAACACTCTTAAATTCAAATGAATGACGCCTTACTAATTAGGAACTTAGCCTGAAGGTCTGAGATATTTACATTCAAGTCTATACACACAAAGGGCAAAGCAATGAACCATTTTTTAAAGTGCAGTTACGCACTCCTGCAAACAGCTGTAGATCAGATGTCAAGTACAGTCCCATCTTACAGAGCAGACACATGAGGTTAAAGCTGGTCTAAACTCCTGCTTGATGCACTTCAATGAGAAAATTTTAAGAGAGCTCTGAGGCTGTCCCCAAAGACACTGTCCCTCACGTTTTGTACCACACACCAGAAAGAGTGAAGTTTTTCCTTTGTTTTTTATTTTTTAAGCTAAGGTACTCATGATGTAGGTATTTGATAAAAAGAATTCAGACTTTGCTTTTCTGGCCAACAGAAGGAGGCCTTGGTTTCAAACTTAAATCCTTTATTGTTTTACTGTTTCCCCATGCTTCACCACATACCTAGGGTGTAGGGGACCACATTTTTGTTCTAAATTTGTGCAGGTCCAGATTTATACCTGACTAAAAAGTTCCTCCAGCATCCCATCCTACCTTAAGGAATGAAGGCAACACCGAAGTTGGGGAATTCTTGAGTGAATTGAGGCGATGAGCACCCCACAGAGCCATCCCAACAAAGAACACAGCTCCTCTCAGCAGCGCTGCATCTGCCATGTAAGCTCTAAGAACAGATGGAAGCAAAGTCTTAGACCATGCTACAATTATTTTAGCATACAAGAGTGAATAGGAATATATACTGTCACAACAGCAATTCCCAGCTGTTATACAGCAGAGCCTTGCACAGCAATTTACAAGCATTAAAAGCAGAAAAACATATAGTACAACTTTAAAGAAAGGAAAATTAAATTCAGAAAAGCCAAAAAATGGACACTTCAGCAGCATAACTAGGAAGGGAATTCACTTCTAAGCACCAGAACCTTCAGCTTGTTCTACTGAGGTCAGTGACTCCCTATCTATCTCAACCTCTCCTGAATTCCTTGGGTTTTGTTACATACACCTTCTTTACCTGTCTTCCATGATTCTGCACATGTTGTAGATGGCACTGTGTCCCAAATGAGTTCCCAAAAGGTTGCGCATAAGCTGCAAATTCAAAGAGAACACTTAAATATCCATTTGTTAAAACACTCATTAGCCTAAATATGCAGCTAGCTGGCCAATCATTCCCGCTTATGGTAAGTAAACATGTCCAGCCACTTCCATGCCACAACAGAAGCCTGTCACATCAGCTGAGAGGAAACTATGGGTAAATTCCACAGACATAACAGGACTTCCACTAACAATGTGCTGATCCCTTAATACTTGAAATTTAATTTACTTTTAAAACCAAACTGAAATTTACGGCCAATGTGCACAGGCACATCTGACGCTTCATCTTTGAGGCCAAAACAGTGAACTCATTAGAAAACAAAACTACAAGAAAGTTCTGACCTTCCAGCACGGCTCACAAAGCTCCTTCACGTTGATGGTACGGCACAAAGTGATGATAAATACTGGCAGGTTCTCTGACGGCAGACAGTTATAGCAAACAACTGCATCTAGGACTTGCAAGGAAATCTTTGGGAAAGAGAATGACAAAATGGGCACAAGTTGAAACATAGGAAGTTCCATTCAAACACAAGAAAAAACTTCTTTACGGTTAGGGTGACAGAGCACTGGAACAGGCTGCCCAGGGAGGTTGTGGAGTCCCCTTCTCTGGAGATTTTCAAGACCCGCCTGGATGCAGTCCTGAGTAATGTGCTCTAGGCAATCCTGCTTTAGCAGGGGAGTTGGACTGGATGATCTCTAAGAGGTCCCTTCCAACTCTGAAAATTCCGTGATTCCTTGATTCCATGAAAACGGCTATAGGCTTCTCAAGGAATAAAGCAGGTCAAATTCTAACCTGGCAGACCAGGAAATCTTCTGAAAGTCACAAAGGATAGAGAATCACAGAATGGTCAGGGTTGGAAGAGACCTCTACAGCAGGTGGCACAGGACGGCGTCCAGGCGGGTTCTGAACGTCTCCAGAGCGGGAGACTCCACAACCTCTCTGGGCAGCCTGTTCCAGTGCTCTGCCACCCTCAAAGATGTCCCTCCTCATGTGTAGATGGAACTTCCAATGTTCAAGTTAAATTCCACTTAATCTACAAGTTAATTAAGTTCCACTTAATCTACAAGCATGTTAAGACCTGCACAATACGTTCAGCAGGACTCTGAGCAGTCCAAAGAAACTAATTCTCTTCAATAAGACTGGATGCTAAGACAAGTAAACACACAGCTCAGTAGTACAGGAGGGAGGGAAAAGGCATGGTACATTCCTTATAGGAAAAAATGCATAATGCATTCCAAAGCCAGGAAGGATGCCCAAGACAGTAGGCAAGGATTGAAAGATAATGATATATGCTATAAGAAACAACAGCAGTTCACATGAAGATTTCAGGGGCACTGATGAACAAAACTGAAGAAGAAAATATNCCAGGGCACACTGCTGGCTCATGGGCATCCTGTTGTCCACCAGGACTCCCAGGTCCCTTTCCACAGAGCTGCTCTCCAGCAGCTCAGTCCCTAACCTGTACTGATGCACGGGGTTATTTCTCCCCAGGTGCAGGACCCTACACTTGCCCTTGTTGAATTTCATTAGGTTCCCCTCTGCCCAACTCTCTAGCCTGTCCAGGTCACGCTGTATGGTGGCACAGCCTTCCAGCATGTCAACCACCCCTACCAGTTTTGTGTCATCAGCAAACTTGCTGATGGTACATTCTATCCCTTCATCCAGGTCATTGATGAATATATTGAACAGGACTGGATCCAGTACTGACCCCTGAGGAACACCACTTGTTACTGACCTCCAACTAGACTCTGCACCACTAACCACAACCCTCTGAGCTCTATACAGATGTCCCTTTTTTTATTATTTAAAATTTTAAATCATTGCAAGATGGAAAGTAAACTATAAAAAGCACTGTTGAAAAATCAATTTGCTTATGAAATTTATCAATACTCTGTTTTAGAATAAAATTATTATTGGTGCATGACATCCAATGGCTTACAAATACTTCCTAACATTGTGTTAGCTCTCTTGTAAGATGAGAATAAACTGAGAGTCTGATAACCTGATTTTGTTTGCAAAAGTTACAGTTTTAAAGGATTTCAAAGACCTTTAAAGTACTGAGAGAGACTCAAATTACTGACCTCTATGTCCACAGATGATGAAGTCTGAATGCACAAGAGGCATATCTTGCTGTTAGGAAAGAACATTTAATTATAATTGTTTCCTTAATATGATTTTAGGCAAATTACAAAGAGCCAAACAGACAAGTAAATTGGCATGTACTTTTACTCATCATTCCCCTTACTGTAGCATTGTTGATAACACTCCTAGTGACACTGAACACTACAACCTCTTTTATAAAGTTAGCTTAAAGTTGCACTGAAATGCAGCTCACTATGCCTATGCTAATAAAATAACAGAGACCCTTTGTGGGACTAAGCAATGCAATCAGGTCCATCACGTGAAATAGGGAAAGCACATGCAGTTAAACTAAACCAGATCTGAACATTATAAGAACTGAAAATTAAATATTTGTCAGAAATGTCAGGTATGACCTGGAATGAAACAGATCCAGATCAGATTAAAAATATTCCACTTATCTGTATGTTGATCTGCAACCTTCTCCTGTAATTTACCAAGAATAAGCATGCAGGAGTTAAAAAAACCCAAACAACTTACTGGACCATGTCAGCTACATAGTCTTCCAGATAGCAGCTATTGAATTTCACGAGGTTCACTAAAACCAGAAGGAACTCAGAAGACAAACCAACATCCATCCACTGTAGTACAAAGTCAGCTAAAGAAGGAAAAGAAATGGTTACAATACGCTTTCTACCCAGAAGTATTATCACTATCTTTTTCTTGTATCCCTGAATGCCTGTCCCATGACTTATTCCCACCAAATGGAAGAGGGGTAGAGACAATACTCACCTAACTCTTCTTCTAAGTAGGTGATGTATCGTCCATTCTCTGTTAGAGCCTTGAACACTTCAAGCCGTTCATGCAAGTCTTCATTGGAGGGATAGTCCTTAATAACCTTAAAAAAATGTGCTCTGAGGATCCCTAATCTCTCACCCTTTAAAAAAAAAGAGGGGGCCAGAGGGAGGAATAACAGTGTCATCAATGTAAAAACAGAGTTAAGGCCTGGACATTATCAAGGTCTATAACAGTAATCTATCTTCATGCTTGAAATTACTCTCTTTTCCTACAGCCTATGAAAGTCTCCTGAAAATACCCCCAACCTCTACCGGCTACTGACAAAGGCTCGGGTCTTCTCAATCTGTTACATCAGCACTCAGGGTTGGAGGCGTTTTGTCCAGCAACACACAGACAGCATCCAATACACAAAGAAATCCATGGGCGCTGCAACTGACAGCACTGCCAGTAGAGCATTTAAAAAAACAACAAGCCAACAAACTAGAATCAATGGCTACTCTTCTTGTAAGCAACTACCCCTACTTTTTCAGAATACTAAAAACTAGAACTTTGGTCTGATACAGTCTTTCACATTGTGAAATCTGAAGAATTCACAGTATGCTTAACTTGGCCAGGCTAGAAAAGTATCTCATACAGAACTTCTTGCATACTTGACATGCTGAAACATCAAAAACAGCTGCAGACTAGGACTAATAGGTCTGGGCAAAGACCACATAAAGTTCACTACACTATGCTGAACTTAACCCAAAGTATTTCCTCTTTTTCAAAAACATTGCCCCAAAACAGAAAACTTTTCTGCAAGCGGTATGAAAAGTTTTGCTATGAGGTTAAACCAAGACTTAAATTTAAATGCTTCCTCTTCCCATTTGCTAGGCACAACCAATATAAGAAACATTCATACTCTGCACAAACCCTAGTTTAAGTGCAGTGTTTCTTCTACAGTTTGTTTGTTTTCACCTGTCCTTGAACGATTGACTTTAGCAGATGAAGAACAGCATGTCTGGCTTCAATGGGGCGCTCTGGCTGGAGCATATCAGCTACCACTTTCCATATTGCTTCCACTGCGTGCTGAAAACAAACGGAGGAGATGGGCAGTAGTAGGAAAGCTAAGCTTCTTCCGGGATCTTTAGCCAGTAGGTAAGTCATTAATTATGGCAAGTTAAACAAAATCTCCAGGTATTTCATGTCTGGAGTTCTCTTTTCTGAGGGATACTCTCACCTACCCAGTCACAAGCTCAGGCGTACCACATGAGAGACACCAAACCCCATTCTGCATGACAACTTGCACCCCAGTAACTGAAGTTCTTCATTCACGTGCTTACTTCAGTGTGAACATTCGTGTAGAAACGTTCACCCAAATACAAAATGAGTTTAAAAACAATTTGAGGTTGGCTATTAACAAGACAGAAGGAGCTAGCAAACACCTCTTCTACAGAATTAACATGATCTCCCATGGACTGTCCTGAACAGGTCTGAATATTCACAGCACTCTCCCTCCATTCAGTTCAGGAAGCTCGTCAGCTATGTCCTCTCTGCTCCACAGCTGGTAGGCTGGACAGGACTAATTCCCTTGGCATGTGAGCCATCCTTTTACAGGTTTGGACAGCACAAAACAGCTTCTGGGATCAGCAATTTTAAAAGGCAGTCTAAACTACAGGAGCCTCTTACGATGGGCTAAGAGCTGTTTTGCTTAAATGTTCATCCTTCAAATATTCACTGAACTTACCTCTTCAATTTTTTTCGTTTTTGCCACTTCACAAATTTGACTGATTGCTCGTATCCTATTACTTAATCCACATTCTATGCTCAGTTCCTGGAAAGAAATGTAGAAATAAGCTAACAGTTTATCTTACTAGAAACACTTATCCATTTCTCAAAGGGGATTGTGAACCACTGAAAAATGAACTACACATTTATCCAAAATGATCTAACCGTTAGTCATGAGTGGAGCGTTTCAGGAATTTCTCCAAAATCTTTTTTCCATTAGCAAATGATTTTGACAAAACTAAAACTTTCACAGAACTGGAGCCAAGCAGCTTTTCACCTCCAGGACAAAACATCTCATTTCTTCAGAAAAGTTATTAACTTGCTGGCTTTGGCACTTGTCCAGTTCATGGGAAAAGGGCAGAGAAGGGAGGGACATCAAGTCTGGCTCTCCAGCCTTCCAGCAGGTAAGGGCTTGGCTGCTCCAGCACAGACAGGAAGGGATTCTGGTCTCCTTCTCCCTTTTACATGTTTTCCTCCCTGTGTGCCAACTAGTCAGCTTACAGACTTGCTGTACCAAACACCGGTTTGGTTTGTTTGTTTGTTTTTTTTTCAAACTGTCACAAAACAGTAAGGTTTTCATAAAATAGAAACAGTTTCCAGCTTGGGCTAACTGCCGCCACGTAAACTTCATCAAGCTCAGACTATAAAAAAAGAGCAACATATTTTGAGGAAATACCCTGTAACCAAACATAAGACAATACCATCCTATCAAATATCTCAAAAGTATTCAAACGCTGAGTAACTAAAATGCTGTAACTTCAAAGTAGGTGAGTTTTACATCCATTTTGCTAGAGAACGAACAAGAGCTAAGATAAAAAGGCATGATCAGAGAGGGGATGAATGTCAAAACAGAAAGGAGAATAAGCAAGCTCTCCTTTCAATCTTCTCAGTTCGGGTAATCCAGGCGCTATCCCCACCTTTACTACAGTCAGTTCTCACACCTTGAGTATTTCTGCAGTGATGATAAACTCTGTTTGCTTGCCCTCCGATGACTTTGAACTTCCTCGGGATGTTCCCAGCCCCAAGAGATTCCTGAACTTCTCCTTCAGACCAGAATCCTTGCTCTGAGGCTTTGCCATTGCTGACAAGCAAGCAGCACTGAGGTCCTGCAAATACAAACAGGGTTTCTGTTAAGGGAGGCCCAAGGGGAATTTTTAAGCAAGTATGCACCAGTTAACAGCCTTCACAACGTGGCTTTTACAAACAGCTTTGGTGTCTCAGGCCATTTCAAACAACAGAGAAAACCAATGCTGATGACGAAACAAGGAGCCTGCATGCATGAGGGACCTGTGCTGCTCCTGCCTTCAGCACCCACATCCTGCAGCTACCCAAGGAATGGGGAGCTTGGGGTTACGATTTTCTGGGAGGCTCTGAATGCCCAGCACCACCACAGCCCGCATAGAACAACCACCATTTTAAAACTGCTGAGCTGATTTTTGAAGTATAAACACACACACACTTTTGGGCAGGTGTGAGCTGAAGTACTTGTTCCCAGTCCAAAAGCAATGGACAAGCACACAGCACTGTAAAGCAGGTGCTGAAAGTAGCTAGATGTAAGGAAAGACTTACAAATCTGAGCGTTCAAACATCCAAATGCTGCCGAGGCAAGGAGAAAGAGGGGGGAGCAAGAACAAGCACACCCATTACAGCAATGGCACATCAACAACAACATCCTTCAGAAACTATCTCCCCAGCCAGCCCCAACCTGCTGCCCCTCGGGGACCCCGGAATCCAGTTCACAGCAGGACACCTGCTTCTCCCTGGCCGGCGCAGCCTCAGCACCCTGCCCTCAGCACAGACTCCAGCACAAACCCAGCAGCCCCCTGGCTATGCCCCATGCCCTCATGGACACGCCACAGCAATTCCTTGTGCTTCCTGGGGACTCGCCACAAACCTTGTCCCAGCAGCCCAGGGGATATGTTGCTGCCCCCAGCCCAGGGGACACACCACAGTCCCCAGCCCAACATCACCAGGGGACACACCACAGTCCGCAGCCCACCGCCCCGGGGACACACCACAGGCCCTCGTACAACCCAGGACATGGCATAGCGTCCCCTCC
>VZSZ01000324.1:370078-395279 GCA_013398815.1 Ibidorhyncha struthersii
TCGGCCGGGCCCGGGGGGCGGCCGGAGGTACGGAGCGGGGACGATCGGTGCTGCCTAGTGCTGGCGGGGTCGTGTGCGGCCCTGGCACGGGGAGGGGGAGCTGGGGGCCCGCAAGCAGGGGGAGTGAGGGCCCGGCCCGGCCCGGCCCAGCCGGGGCACAGGGGCATGGTGTCCTTGTCACGTCCCCCTTTGAGTCCGGGATGTGGGCGTACCGCGGCGTCTGTTTTGCCTGTGGAGCTGGGCGAGAGCCCGGGGATGCATCTTGTGCTTCAGCAGCCTCCTGTATGTTTGGGACACGCATTCCCATAGTATGACATGTGTCCCCAGGTGTTGTCACCTGTTTCCTAGGTCCCTCCCAGCCATTCCTCACCCCACGGCTGGCTCCAGTTAGGGCTGGATGGATGTGAGGTGTTGCTGCTGGGTTGAGACTATGGGGAAGACAAGTCCAGCCCTTGTCAGGGTCCCCCGGCTGGTTGCTGGCACACAGGGCCAACGCTGGGCTCAGGTGGGAGATGAGGGCTTCCTTCCCTTGGCCTCAGTCCTGAAAATCTCTATCCCATCTCTTGCAGTAAGCCAGGTCCGTAGCACAGCCGGCATCCCGAGGCGCAGCAGGAGGAGGAAGAGCGTTGCCATTGCCTATGAATCTGGGCAAGGGGATGGCGCCGAGGAGGGGACGCCTGAGCCCCAGCGACCACGCTGGGAGCCAAGGGACTGGCGACAGCAGCTGGAGCGCATCAGGGAAATGAGGAGGAACAGAGATGCTCCTGTTGATGAGATGGGGGTGGAGAAGTGTTATGACAGCAGCGCACCTCCACAGGTAACAACACCCTGCTGCCTTGCTCTGTCAGGCAGGCACATGAAAATACACATGCATACGAGAGAAACCGTTCATCCTGCTTGAGGAGGAGAGTCAGCCGC
Source organism: Ibidorhyncha struthersii (assembly GCA_013398815.1). NCBI lineage: Eukaryota > Metazoa > Chordata > Aves > Charadriiformes > Charadriidae > Ibidorhyncha > Ibidorhyncha struthersii. The sequence goes on from VZSZ01000324.1 coordinate 370,997, forward strand.
TGCCTCTCTAGTACTGGGCTCGCTGGCTTCAGACAGCACTTGTGAAATGGCAGTGGGGGTTTTCTGAGATGTTCTCTGCTTGCATTCAGCCTGTGCTGGACATTAGAGACCAACTAGCAAACACAGCTGTGAAAGGCCCTTGTCCTCTGCTTAAACTGCTGCCAGAAGAGTTAGCAGGCTGAACCAAGAGTAGGAGCTGAGGCAAAACCAGGATGATTCTGGACTTGGGAGTGAAAACCCTGAGAGTGTATTGTGGCAGCGATGTCTTCTGGGGCAGGCTGGCAGGGCATGAAGGCATGTCCCTTTTTTCTTAAAAATCTCTGTAAGAGTCCAAGGAAAGTATCCAGCAAGATGGCTTTGTAATACAGAGGAAAAACAGTATGGAGAAAAAGCAAAGGGAGCCGAGAAAAAACTTTCCAGGCTGCTTTTATGCTCCTTAGAGCAGCACATAAGCGTAGGCTGGCTTCCTCCCCTCTTGCGGTCCACTTTTAAGGGGATACTGGTTGAAAGGAAGGGCCATGCTGGGATGGCAATGTGCTCCCCAAGCCTGGGAACACAATCAAAGGCCCCAGATGACACCTCCCTCCGAGGGGACCATTTGCATCAGTACAAAAAACAAAGCTGACCGAGGCCGTGGTGCGGTGCTGGGACCTGGGGCTGCAGGGCTGCACTCTCCAGGCACGGCGCTCATGTGGGAACATGGAGATAACCTGCAGGCAGGCTCAGCGGAGCAGCAGGAGTCATGTGCTCCACAGCAACCTGCTGGGCTCTGAGGGAGGGGTCTCAAAGACACAGCTGCACAGCTTCAGTGCATGTAACGCTGTCCTTATTGCTGGCCTTGTGTTTTGGGCTTGGATCCATGGGGAAAATGGTTGGCTTTGACTCCGGATTCAGACAGCGTCACACGCTCCACAGTCATGTGAGCTGGCACCAAGTGCAGCTGTGGGGCCATGGGGACCACGGTGCACGATACGGAAATAACTGTTCTTCCCTAGGGAAGCAGTGTTGTTGCTTCCAAGGGAAAGTGGATGTTGTAACCTTCAGCACAGAGCAGCGCTCCTCACACAATTTCCATGCACTGGAAGATTACCCTACTTCCATGCACTCATTTTTTTCCTGGCACACCTGCAGTGTTCTAAACTTTGTAAGAGAGCTGGAGGAAGGATTGTATCCCTTGTTATCCTGGGTCAGTCCAGGATACCATTCTGGTGGGGACAGAATTCCATCGGGAGAAAAATCAACTGAAAAATAGGAGGTAAATGGTCTGGGCTAAACCCTGCATGACAGCATCAGAGGAACATCTGGGTTTAGTGCTTCATCTCCCAGTCTCTGTCATCCCAGTTCTTTAGATTTGGTTTTGTAAGGAGCTCACTGGAGCCAGATACCTGGTTCCTACTGAAGCCTGTTGGGAAAGGGGTGGCATTTTCAAAAGCTGCTTTAGAGCAGAAGTTGTATGAAAAATCATCGGGTGTTTGTACTTTTATGTCCTGTGGGGTCTCCTGAGAATCCCATCATCAGGAAAAGTTTTGTCTGGCCCTTTGTGGCTAAGCACTGGCATCTTTGGATGTGAGATCCCAGCAGACAGTAGCTGTTCTCTGCCCTTTTATGTATACTGACTGCTTAGATTTAAGGTGTTTCTTTTCTCCCTTTATTGTGTGGCAGAATTAAAAGGTTATGGATTATTTCTGTTGCAGCCTTCCAGTCTCTTGTAGATGGATACGGCTGAACCAGGGTAGGTCCATATTATGCATTGATTATGCTGGATGGGACAACCAAGCCCTAGAGGGGCCAGATCCTCTCGGAGATCTTGGGGTGTCTCACTGCCTCCTTTCCCCCAGGTTATGCGCTACCAAGTTCTGCTGTCGCTGATGCTGTCCAGCCAGACCAAGGACCAGGTGACATCAGCTGCCATGCTGCGCCTGAGGCAGCATGGCCTCACAGTCGACAGTATTTTGCAGATGGGTGATGCGACGCTTGGGCAGATCATTTACCCTGTGGGATTCTGGAGGGTAAGTGCAGGATTGCAGCAGCACCCAACATGAGTGTAGAGGAAACCCCTCTACCATCCTCTGTTCCCACGCAACTGAGACAGCTCAGAGGCCCAGGAGAGGAGCACAAGGTGGGTCCAGGCTTGTCCTTTGCAGGCCGTACTCGTGGCCAGTTGCTGAGCTGAAAGCAGGTGACAAAGGCAGGTGGTGGATGCGAACCAGCCCTGCTCCTGAGAGACGCACCCCCAGCTGGTATTCAGCCTGCGGCCATGCCCTGTGGTGATTTTTCCCCTGGAGTCAAGCTGAAGGCTATATTTTACACCAGTTTTAGCAATTTGTACTCACAGCAAGATTGTTTGCTGCAGTGCCTGGAGTGTGCAGGGGAGGCTGGAGCTAATCTGGTCTCAGTATTTTCCTTTCAAGGAGAATTCAAAGACCTCTGTCTCCCCTCCACAAACTCCAGTGTGTGGCCTCACATGTAACATATGCTCAGGAATGGTTTGTTTTCTGAGCTGTTTGTCTCTTTTCCCTGTATTGGAGGGCAACTTGGATTTTTTTGCCTTTCCCCTTGGTTTTCTAGAACAAGGTGAAGTACATAAAGCAGACGACAGCTATCCTGAAGGAGAAATATGGGGGTGACATACCAAGAACTGTGGAGGAGCTGGTGCAGCTGCCAGGAGTTGGGCCCAAAATGGCCCACTTGGCCATGAACATCGCCTGGGACAATGTGTCTGGGATAGGTAGGTTGGACCATGTTTTCCCCATTCCTCTCCTAAATCCTGCCTGATCCGTTCCCCAGGCAGAGGGGAAGCCTTGCAGCTGGGTAAAATGCTTGTCCCAGGAGCCTGATAGCATCACTTCACTTTAGCCATCTGCAGAGTATTTGGGCGGGTGAAGGATGTGACCCTCAACCACTCACAGCAGATGAGTTGCTATAGGATTTAAGCATGGATCCAGCTACTGTTTTTCCCCAAATTTGATAGCAAAAATCCCCAAGGGCAGTCTCTCCCTCCCCTCGGATGCTGGTAAGCAGTGCAAGTATTTCCTAATTGCGTAGGCATCCAGAAAGATGCGCTAGCAGAATAATGCTTTGAAGTCTCTTTGGTATCAAATGAAAGAGAGGTGGGGGTAACTTTGTGATTTGGGGATAGTTGTAGGATAGTCCGATGTTATTTTTTTTCCAGGGTTGCTTCTGTTGAAACAAATCTCATTTGGGATTTTTGTTTGGCAAGCCATAAGAGGGCAGAAGCAGGGCTTAGTCAAAATTACCGTTTGAGATCGGTAATTCATGATGGGTCATGGAAAGAAATGGTCTCAGGCAATCTGGAGCTACGGACTTTCTGATCCGTTTAAGTTCCTGTGGCTGGGTAATAGGTGACCACAGGTACATTTGTTTCTTTGCCATGTTTATTGAAACAGCCTAGGAGAGCGCACAGCTGTACCCTGTGGAGCTGTGTGCTTTAGATCGGCTGGGAGGAAGTCTGCGGTGGAGATGGGCCCAGGCCAGACCCAGGGCAGGTTCGCTCCTGCACGATGCTCATTTGGGGAGCATGGCTGGCAACAGAGCTGTCCGCAGCAGCCGGCAGATGGGGCTGGACAATCAGCTGCAGGGTCCCAGCAGGCTGCCCAGCCTGGGGGCCCGTGGGGACAAATTAATATTCCAAGTGTATTTGCTGCTTAATGGAGGAGCCCTGGGAAAGCTAGGAATGGTGCCACCTGATGAATGACTGCCTCCACGGTGAGCACGCAGCCCAAGGTCAGTGCGGGCGGCAGCTGACTGTTTCAGCCCCACTGGTGACCGGCAGTGGTACGAAATGTGGCTCTTGCGCTCAATTTGACAGCGCTTGGGGTCTGTTGTTCTCTCCCTGCTGTGGGGGAGGGAAGTCTAGAGGGAGCCAAACTAGCCAACTGTTTTCCAAATAATTGTGTGCTCAGTTTTGATTTAGGAGGCAAGACTTAGTCTTCCTGTTTACAGCAATTTCCTGGGTTTTGCCCAATTAGCCATAGAGACAGGTTTATCGCTGCTGATCTAACAATAATATACTTTGCATTCAGAGCTTTTTAGCTCAAAGCACTTATAAACATTCGTTTAAGCCTCACAAACCCTCTTGTGTTGGTAGGTATTATGAAATGTGTTTTCCATCTGGGTAAACTAAGGGGCAGAGATTGCAACTTGCGTAACATCAGCTGAAACACAGGGAGGAAGAGAACCTGGGACAGGCTGCCCTGTGCCTGCTAGATCAGAACACACGAGCCTTTGAAGGAAGGCTGGGTCAGATTGTGCGAGCGTGTCGCTAGCTGCGTGGTGTGAGATAGCCATCCCATCTTTCTTTTGGCTCTGGGAAGCCAAGCTTCTCTAGGAAGAAAGCAGCACGTTTGTTCTGTGAGTGAGCCTCCCCTCCTCTTTCACCTGCCTGTTCCTGCCGGCCTGCGGAGGAAGCCCGTGCAGGGCGCTGTACCTGGTGTGCCGTGACAGGCAGCTTTTGGCTGTGCTCTCTCCGTTCAGGTGTGTCTGCCCCCACCTAAACTCTGGGCTCTCCCTTCCTAGCTGTGGACACCCATGTGCACAGGATCACAAACAGGCTGAAGTGGGTGAAGAAGGAGACCAGATACCCCGAGGAAACTCGGGTAGCGCTGGAGGACTGGCTGCCCAGGTGAGACCTGAGACCCCAGCCTGCTTCATCCACACCAATCCCTTCGAGCTAGCTACAGGAGCCGTGTCTGCACATAGTCCTGCTTATAGCATTTTCAGTGACTGTGCTTTGGGTCTCTCCTCTTTATGGGGGACTAGGCTGCAGGTGTTTCTCCTCTCCTAGGGACCTGCAGCAGCATCAGTATCTCAGCTACTTGGTTGTTTCGTGGCTATCAGATATATCAGTCACCACTAGTGCAGCCAGGTACCTGGAGGTCTTGATGCCCGATTCTTGCCTTGACAAATTTACCATGACTCAAGCCAGGTGCTTTTCTACACAGGCCCTTGCTGAGCCTAATGGCTACAGCACTATTGGACCATGGTTGGATTCTGGCCTTCATTGATGCTTAATCTTCAGTATCAAATGTCAGCTGACAGGTACTCTGTTGCATGTCCACATCTGGCACATGCCTTGGCACAAGAGAATGATGCAGGCACTTCATGTGTCTGTCCTCTGCTCCCCACTCCAGTTCGGAGGGATGAGGAAAGGTTAGGAGGGCTGTTCTTAGCAGGAGGCTGGGACCTGCCTCCAGGCACCTTGGGAAGCCAAGAGGAACAGGCAGTAGGCGAAAGGGATCCATTTAAAAGCACGTGCTGTTCTTTAATCCTTCTGAGCAGCTGTATCCGACAGCTCATGTTTTCTTCTCATTGCAGGGATCTCTGGAGAGAGATAAACTGGCTCTTGGTGGGCTTTGGCCAACAGACCTGCCTGCCTGTGAATCCTCGCTGCAACGAGTGCCTTAATCAAGACATTTGCCCAGCTGCTAAGAGACACTGAGGGATCAGCCGGTCTTCGTGGAGCAACAAAGCTGCTTCAGCTCAGCAGCAGCCCAGAGCTGAGCCCTGGTAAAGCTGTGCTTTGCACGGGGCTGGCTGTGTGACTGCAGGGAAACAGGAGACTGCTGCAGCCAGCTCAGCACCTCTGGGGAGGGAGCAACCGCTGGCAATCGTTGAGCTCTCAAGAGGAAAAAGGGTCTTTCAAAGTGCAGCAGTCCTGCTGTGTCAGTGCTGAAGGCTGCAGCCCCCGTGTGAATGCCTGAGCATGCCCCAGCAGAGCAGCAGGCTGTGCCGTGTCAGGAGTACCTGGAAAGAAATGCTTTGTCCTAGGGGACTTGCTGCTGCTTTTAACTACACATTTAATAAAGGTGGTGTTTTTTTTTTTTCTACCCGTGAGGTTTGGTGGCATCTGTGCAACACAGGGCAAGGGGAAGGAGAGGACGGGTGACCTCACCAAAGCATGAGACCATAGCAACCGGCCCTGCTAGCTGAGAGCAGACAGCATGCAACCTGCCAAGCCGCCTGCCTGGGCAGCGAGGGGGACCGCAATGAATAAGGTACAACCAAAGACTTCACGAGCCAGGATCAGAGGAGGCCACTGCCTGGACAAGTGACCTTTGGGTGGTGGTAGCAGAGGAGCAGCGGGTAATGCAGAGCAAGGTGGGAAACAGGAGACAAGCCAGTGTCACTCTGTTCTGTGTGTGCCAGCAAGGGTTACAGTGGCCACAGGAGCCAGGCTAGTATGTGCCTCAGAAGCTGACGGAAGGGACACCACCACCACTGTCTCTGTTTTGTTCTTCAAAGAAAGGGCAGTGCTGACTTCATTGTAGAGCTTCAAAGGAATAATTTCAGCTACTCTTTAAACAGGCAAGGGAGGAAGCAAAGTTTATAATGTGCTAAAGAAGGCTGTAATTCCGCTCTGAAGTTCCCTACCAAACAGATGAGGAACGAGCAAATAAGTACTCAGTACATGGGAAAACGAAGTTTATTACTGACATTACAGTGTACATTATGTTTTTACAATGCAGCTGACAGCCTTACACTTTACTGATTTTTTTTTTCCAAGTTAAATGTACAGGAACTGAATAATTGCTACTGAGCTACAAGATGTCTGAAATACAGTAAGTGCTTTAACCAGGAGCAGTTTCCATGGACGAAGCAGAGATTAAGATTTTAAAATCTTATCAGTACAGATTTGCACACCTGATTTCTTTTGATCTGCATTCAAAACTACATGTTCTTCCCCCCCACACCAGTACAGTGGTCCAGTCTTGTATGAGAAATGCGGTATTTACAAACAGGTCTTTGCTCTCTGACATGCATCAGAGAGTGCAACATTTAGGTCAGTGTCATGGGGAACGCTCTGCCCTGCGCAGAGCTGGGCACTGCCTGGGGTTTGGCTATGCAGGCACGGGAAGCAACGTGCATACCATGAAAAAGAAGGGCTCCTTCAAAAGATTACTGATGTACAGAAGCAAATATTTGGGGGGCCAAAAAGAGAGCAGGTAATTGTCTTTGAAGTGGGGTAGGGAAGAGGTGGTCTTATTAATGGCAGAGTCCTGGAGGGGAGGCAAATCTCTCCGCATCCTGAGCCATCATCCTCCTGCTGGTCTCATCACCAATAGCCAAACACCTGCACCAGGTTCCTCTCCAAAGTAATTATTTTTCAACCTGTTCAGCCCATCAACATTCCTAAAAGATAACTTTCATAAAAGAGAAGTCATCTCCTTCACCCCTGAGGCTTTCCATGCTCTCCTGCCAGCCAGCTATCAGCTGTGGGCATCATCCGCTCCCCACGGTGAAGCCAAACGTCCTGGCTCTTGCTGCTGCGGTCCCCGTGCCCTGCATGGACCCGCTGCTCTGCTGAGCCCCAAGCCGCTGCCGAGGAGAGCAGTAAATTTTATAAGGCACCTTTTAGCTCATTACTTAGGAAATACACAGACCCGTTACAGTATCCGTAGCGCACTAACCCAAAGGCCACAGGCTTGTAACAGCAGTGCTGGAGTAACACAGCGCAAAATCACAGCCATGTGTTTTAAAATGGTCACTGACATCCACGTGATTGCTGCCATTTGCTTTTACCTGGGGAAACTGTTTTTTTACTCAATTGTCCTGTTGGGCCCAGTCTCTTCCCGCTGCTGCTTTGGCATTTGAGCTGAAATACCAGGCAGCCGCTGTGGCTGGGCTTGGGGGGCTGCTGGAGTGTGGGAGGGAGGGGGACCCTGCCCTGGTAAAACACCTCTGTCTGCAATCTTAGAGAGTGTTGTAGTTCAGCTTAAGTCATCTTCCCTCATTTACAGCCAGAGGCAATAATAAAGAGCTTAAATGGGCTTAATTTGCAATGTTTTAAGGATACATTTTTGAGGCTCTAATAGCAAGAGCAGGGTGTTTTCAAAGGAGACCATAGAAAGCCAAAGCACCTGCCCCTCCATCACACCACTGCCTGCTCCACAGCCAGCCCTGCAGAGACCCCACCGCTTCAGAAGATGCTCTCCTGATGGCCAGACAGAGACTCAGTTATGCTCACAGGCTGGAGGCATCACATACCAGCCCAGAAGTAACAAACCAGGTAGGATCCGGACCCTGCTCCAGGAGCCGGCACCCAGGCACAGCCACAGCTGAGCCCCAACTCCCCCAGCGCCAAGCCCCCAGCTAGAGCTGGATCCCCTCATTCCTCCCTGGAAACGGATGCTGGGATGCGGTTGCTTCCAAAAGTCTGTCCAAGGAGTTTTTGTAGCATTTCGTGGCTCTTGTCTTCTTGCAAGGCTGCCGGAGCCAGGCTGGCAGCACCGCTCCTCGCACCGTGGGGCAGGACCGGCCCCGCTCCCTGCCTTCCCCCACCGCTCCGCTAACGGCTGCAAATGGTGAGGCCTGTGGCATCTGGGCTGTTGGGTTTGGGTTTTGTTTTTAAATCCTGCCCTCTCCCCTCCGCAGAGCTGTCGGGGATGAAAAAGGGGCTTTTATTGCCAGGGCAGAAGTCACTGGTGGGGAGGGAGGTTCCTAAGCTAACTGGAAACATATGGGACTTCATGAAAAAAAAAAAAAAAACAAAAAAACAAAAAACAAAGAAACGAAACAAAAACAAAACAAAAACAACAAAACAAAAAACTTTTTCATTTCAATAGCAAAGCCAACAAGATCGATTTACAGCCACTGTCCGTTTTCCCATCGTGTGATTAGTCCATGCTGCAGAGGGGGTGCCAGGAAGGGGGTGCCTGGTACACCCCACCCTGCGGGTCCCCACCACGGTGGGGGCACAAGGCTGTAAGATGTTTGCACAGGGGTACAGAGCATCCCACGGGGCTCAGTCTGGGACACCCGCAAAACCAAAACAAATACCCCATTAAAAAAAAATAAAAAAAAAAGAAAAGTAATAGAAGCCTAAATGATGCAGGTAAGAAAAAAAGGGTTAAACTCTTCCAGTCTTTTCTCACAGAAACAGGGGATGGAGGGCAGCCAGAGCTGAAGAGCAAGCAAGAAAAGGAGCTTTGGTCACATTTGTCTTATGAGAATCGCTGGTGAGTAACAATAATAATAATAAAAAATAAAAAAAAAAGGACTTTAAAATACGCCTTGTAAAAGCAACCAGTGAAGAGCAGAGCACAAAGCATCTCACATGGACACTGAAGGACAGGGCGTAGGCACCTCAGAAACGTCCAAGCTGGGGCAGGGGCAGGAGAGCGACGGACGGCAGCCACCAGCAAGGCTCAGAAATTGCTGAAAATCTCTCGCTTCTTGTTCCAGTCCATCTGCGGAGCTCTCTTCTTCACCCGCTTGGCCCTCACCTTCTCCTTGGCCTCGGCAGCTGTTGGGCTCAGGGTCAGCCCGCTCTCCTCAAAGGGGTCTTTCTTCTCCGCGTCTCCATCCTGCGTGCAGAAGGGAGAAAAGATGTCAGCCCATGGCAGCATCCCCCGCACTGCCGCGAGCATGGCCATGGTGTCCTGCAGCGTTTCACCCCACACGGCCCTGGGAGAGGCGTTTCCTCCAGCATACACGATAAACAAACGCATGGGGTGGTTTTTTTTTGGAGCAGAAGGTCAAAGTCCCTCCCCCATGCCATGTCTGTGGTTTCACTGGCGGCAGCAGCATCCATGTGGCCACGGAGTTAATTACTACATTGCGTTTTGTGGGTTGTGTTCCACCCCCCCACCCCCCCTGCCTGAAGAATGTGTGGCTGCCACAGCTGGAAGTGGAAAAGCAGAAACACAGAAGCTGCTGCCAGAGGGAAAACAGGCTGCTCCGCTTGTGTGCTGGGAAAATGAAAAATAAGCCCCTGGTGGGGGCAGAAAGCAGCGACGAGGGAGCATGCGGGGTGAGCCTCAGGGCTCACAGGGAGGGGTTACGGCAAGGGGGCCCCCCCGTGTTCGCCTGCCCGGGCACCCGTTTGCTCCCAGAGCACCCGTGGCCAACTGAGGCAGGGCTGGGGCTGTGTGGGAGGACAGCAGCGCCTGCCTGTGCACCCAGCTGGCCATGCCCAGCACAGCCACCGTCAGACGCCAGTCGAGGCAATATTTGCTTTGGGAACTGTATTGAAAACAGCATCTTTCCACCTGTTTAAGAAAAGTACTTTTACAATAAGAAAATTAACTTTCCTCTTTGAAGTCACTGCCACTGCGGCAATGCGTCCTCAAGTCAGGAATCCCAGGTGCCCCTCCACTAACCCTGACCCTCTTGTTCCTTCAGGAGGTGAAGGATGGACACCGAGTCCTCAGGGTACAATTAAAGTCCTGGCCAAAATGCTTTTATTCCATTGCAACCCTGTTAGAGACAGACCCAGCACCGTGTCTCCAAGCCCCTCAAACCCCACAGGTCTGGGAAGCGTCATCCCTGCTGGGACTTAGAATCATAGAATCGTCTCGGTTGGAAGGGACCTTTAAGATCATCCACTCCAACCAGCAACCTCACACTGCCAAGTCCACCACTAAACCATGTCCCTCAGCACCACGTCTACCCATCTTTTAAATACCTCCAGGGATGGTGATTCAACCTCTTCCCTGGGCAGCCTGCTCCCACGGTTGATAACCCTTTCGGTGAAGAAACTTTTCCTGATATCCATCCTAAACCTCCCCTGGCACAACTTGAGCCCATTTCCTCTTGTCCTATCACTTGTTACTTGGGAGAAGAGACTGACCTCCAACCTCGCTACACCCTCCCTTCAGGTAGTTGTAAAGAGCGATAAGGTCTCTCCCCTCAGCCTCCCTTTCTCCAGGCTGAACAACCCCAGTTCCCTCAACTGCTCCTCATAAGACTTGTTCTCCAGACCCCTCACCAGCTTCGTTGCCCTTCTCTGGACACGCTCCAACACCTCAATGTCTTTCTTGTAGTGAGGGGCCCAAAACTGAACACAGCACTCCAGGTGGGGCCTCACCAGTGCCGAGTACAGGGGGACGATCACTGCCCTAGTCCTGCTGGCCACACTATTCCTGACAGAGGCCAGGATGCCAGGACTTGGTTCATCAGTGCTGTTTTCAGCACGCTCCATAGCGGGCGTAATCTAAAGCTTCAGCGTCATCGATCACACCTGCACCGAGGCTTTGCCAGGTCTCGGTGCCGGGCAGTGTGGAGGTGCCCGAGGAGATGCGGCTGCGCCCCAGAGCTGCACGGCTACGCTCTGCAAGCACCACACTCATGTCAATAGCAGGCAAACATACAGAATCAAGGCCTCTGGTTTTAAGGAAACATTTTAAAGCCTGCCTACTCACACTGCTGCCCTACCACGCAGGCGAAACTCCAAAACGATGATTTCACAAACCCTGCTGATAACTATGGGCAGGTCTTCCACCAGCGCTGCGAGAGAATGGCTCCAGCTTTGCTCTGGCTTACGAATGCGAACTGACCCAGGTGGTGGCCTGAACGAGCAACTTGGGCTACGAGCTGGGGGGCTGAGCCGCAGGCAACCCCTCCCGCTGCTCCCCAGGAGCTCTGATTTCCAGTACAGAGGTGGGACATCAGTATCTGAAACAGCCCGAAGGTGACTCCATGGGAGGAACCGGTGTGCTCAGGCACCGGGACACAGTCCGGTTTTCCAAAGGCAGCAGCCATTGGATCGGGACATGTATTATTTAATGCTCAGAGGGAAACGGAGATGCCAGACTGCAGGCGTTTGCCACAGCTCTCAGACACAGCTGGCGTTCGAGATGTTTTAGAGGCTCTGGGTGCTCAGAGGAGGCTGCGTGAGCACTTGCTGCTGTCAGATTCCCACTCCCAGCCGTCTCGGGACAGGGGACAGCACAAACACTGAGAACCAGCAGAGACCCCACAGAGCACCGGCATGCAGACATTCTTCTATTTTTAGCAGAGCCTCATGCTAAAGATAAAATAATAAGTAGAGGATTTCTAAAGTGCTCCAAATTTTAAGAAAAAAAAAAACCTGCTAAATTAATAACACTGACAGAATACCAATCTATGCCTTGTGTTTACTTTTGGTCACTCATTCACCTTGCGCAGCGAGGTCTGCCTCTTCTCTGGCCCTCTGCTGCAGCGTTCAGCCAGGCTCCACCACAGACACAGCCCCAGCCCTGCAGGTCACCAAATCCACACTCCTCCCATCTTGAGCAGCTCCTTTAAATACTGTGATAAAATCACTGGGCTCCAAGCTAAAAGCAATTTGGCTTTTGTAAATTCTAGCCTGCCTGTTTCTCTTAGCAGCACTTGAACCTCACAGCTCCGCTCCTCCTGGCTTCCCAGCCTCACCTCCTGCCCTGTAGTTTGTCAGTATAATTACGCTTAAGATCCAAAACTCTTGTCAACATCCTTTCATCTTACACCTCCTTTGAAACCATTCAAGCACAAGTCGGTGCCCAACAAGGCACCAATTAACTTGCTGCAGTCACCCCTTGACATTATCCTCTGCTCAGTTTGGGGCAGTGCCGCCTCCTCCCCGAGGTCACGATGCCCAAAGGGACGAGCACACGAGTCCTCCCAGAGCCAGGACGGAGCACACATCCGCACCTTTGCAAAACTCGTCTGTTAATACGGGACATCGGCTGCTGCTGGCAGAGGCCATGCGACCCCCACGAGCTTTTCTGTCCCCCAGACAAAGAGGGGAAAGAACATCTCTGTGACAGCAGCTCGTGCTGCTACAGGAGACATCACCCCGAGGGTCCCAAGCCCTTGACCAGCCACCCAAAGGAGTCATCGATCCATCCCAGCAACGCGGCCCTCTGCACTGGAAACAGCAGCTGCTGACAGCTCATGGCTCCATTTCGTGCACATCTACAGCGCAAGGGATGAAAGAAAATGCTGGATTTTGCTTGCTGGATGGATACAAGTATACCCAAGTTTGCAAGACAAAACTGACAACGCACTGAAAGGCATTGCCACACAGTACCATGAGGCACATATGTATCTACAACAGTATGTAAAAGGGAGGGGGAATGTTTGGGGTTTTTACCTCTGATTCCTTCCCAGGACTTTGAAGGTCACTGTGAGATGAAGATGTGGATCCTCCATTCAGCTAGTGGAAATTAAAGTGTTAGTCCAGTTTGCACAAAGACAGAAATAGAAAAAAAAAATACAGAACGCTAGGCAGAAAAATGCTCCAGCCGGATGGGGACAGATATCCCTGGCAGACAGCGACGCCTGGCATGTCTAGGGACAGGAACACAGCCTGGAGGGGAGGGTCCTGCCGAAGGGACCCCACGCACACACACGTGAACACACAGGAGCTCCCTGGGATTTGCTGGCAGAGATGCCGCTCCCCTGCATCCCCTGCTCCAGGGCAAAGCACGGTTCCCATCCTGCCAGTGCCGGGCAGCCGCTCACCTCCTCCCTCTGTCACTGGGAACAGTGATTTAAATGGGGCTGAAACCAGTCTTGTTCAACCCTTAAATTAAAGCTGCAGCAGGAAGCAATTAAAAACAGCCAGCAGCAGTTAAGCTGAGCTAAATGAGCCTTGGGGACATTATGAGCATCCCTCTCTGCTCTGCAGGCTGGCAAGTCATCCCGACAGGCTCATGTGTCACAGGTGGGAGCCAAGGAAAGCCGGCATGCCAGGAGCCTGGCCTCTCACCCCTGATCCCTCTTGGTCACTCCGACACGTTCCCCTAAACTGAGCTAACCCGGGATGCTGCCCAGCCACCCCCGCCACCGGGGCACCCTCGAGCAGGCAAGTACTCACCTGAGTCTGTGCGGATCCGTTTGTCATGGGCTGAGGTACCACACCTAGAGACCATAAAAAGAAAATACATGGTAAATACACTCAGCTGGGATTGCTGGCCTCAGGTCCAGGCAAGCATCTCTCAAGCAACCCCCACCCGGCCATCCCGAGCCTGCCTTCTCCCTTGCCCACCCCACAGCTCCGTGCGTATTGTCTCTGGACTTTGTCCTGCACTGCTTCCAAGCCCATGCAAAAGCCTATCCATCCCCCTTCTGTCCGTCTGGAACCAAATTCTCTCCCATTCCCCTGACTTCACAGAATAGTTTGGGTTGAAAAGGATCTTTAAAGGCCATCTAGTCCAAACCCCCCTACAATAAGCAGGGACATCTTCAACTAGATCAGGGTGCTCAGAGTCCCATCCAACTGGCCTTGAATGCTTCCAGGGATGGGGCATCTGCCACCTCTCTGGGCAACCTGGGTCAGTGTTTCACCACCCTCATGGTAAAACATTTCTTCCTTATATCTAGTCTAAATTTTCCCTCTTTTAGTTTAAAACCACTACCTCTTGTCCTATTGCAACAGGCCTTGCTAAAAAGTTTGTCCTCATCTTTCTTATAAGCCCCTTTTAAGCACTGAAAGGCTGTGATAGGGTCTCCCCCTTCACTTGATTTCACTCTGTTTTCATCAGAAAACACCTTCCAGGAAGGGAAACAAGTAACTTCCTTCTATGAGCACTAAATTCACCACACTCCTGGTTTTTTGACTATTCAGTAATTTTTCTCCAGAAGCTGTTTAATCAGAAATCTTAAAAAAAACAACATTCTTTGCTGAAATCAGCATCTTGGTGGTGTCACAACAGCATGTGGCAAACAATCCGCTCCATGGGTACCCTGGCTTTTTTTTTTTGGCTTACTTCCAACAATTTGCACTGATAGTATCGCACATGATGGCAAACTTTATGCAGATAAGCGGCCAGTCACCAAGACCAAGTCATTGCAAAAAGCATTACCATGTCTCATCTGTCCCAGGCTAACAGATGTGTTAATTGTGACGGGATTAATAACTGAATTATGTTGAGCATGAATGCTTCTTAGGGCAAAGCCCTCACTCTGTGCATCTCTCCAGCAGAAGACAATGATGTGGATGTACATCGCTGTGTAACCCGAAATCCAGTGAAGCAAGAGCAGCACACGGTGCCAAATGTGGTTTGCAACTGCAGAAACCCAGGGCAGCTAATGGCACAGCTCCAAAGCCATCATCTCCCTGCACCACGTACAGACACGGCTGAGATTTCCAATATGAAACAGGGCACCTTTACATTTTAAAAAAAAAATAAAATCAATCATAATTTTGAGAGCATGCTGGTGCCCAAGTCTCAGTTATGGTGTTGGGATCCTTGAGTATTTTGTCATACTGAACATCAGATTTGTGTTTACAGTACGATAAACTCTGAGCAACAGTCGTCAGAAGGAAGTCAGCTCATAGCAGAAACGACCCTAAAATCTCTGCTGTCGTAAGAAAGATAATGTTACTTAAGTGAGAAGCAAGCTTCAAATCACAAGCAATATTAAAGTGGAACTGGACTTTAAAAAAAAAGTAATTTCAAAATTTGGCTTGTCTGGAAATATTTTCGTATTTCCTTAATCCTGAAAGGTGTGTAGCTCTTAAAATACACTCATTGGCTAAAACACCGAGGTGCTTAGGATCAGCGGTAAGACTTTAAAATTGTCAGCTTGACGTCCAAGCGGTTTGATTAAAGAGTGCCATTATTATTTCCTCTTATCCTGCAAACAACAGAGTTAACCACAGCACTTTGTCATCAACACAGGTACTGTTACCGGCCAGGCAGACCCAATTCTCCATCTCTGACGAACGTGTCGAGACAGCCATGAGAGCTGCAGAGCCGAGGCAGAGGCTCGAGCACCCACCCGCACCCCCCGGCGCAGCCGTGGCCACCACGTCCCCACCCTTGGGGAACAAGGGCTCCATTATCGCTCCTGCCAGCAGACAGCTCTCGCCCCAGCTCCTCCTCGAACCAACACGAAGCATCTGACACCGCTTTCGCCCCGTGCGCTTCTCTGCATTGTTTGACCCATTTCTTTGGACAAAATCTCCCCATTGAGCATCCGTGGGAGCCAGGGTGCAGATCAGATAAGGAAGAGCTGTATTGGGAAACAGAGCTCCCCATTCAGCCAGGGGATGGCAGGATGGGCCGGGGAGCGCCCCGCTCCCTCCCCATCCCAGAGCAGCAGCACAACAGGTTGGGGAGCGGACAGGCAGCTTTCTCTGCCAGGTTTCAACAGCAAGGAAATAGTTTCCTGCAACAGCCGCCCCTGTGATCGCCGTGGCGTGAAACCCTTCCCTCTGCGCACACATGGTGTTTGCTCCGGTATTTCTCGATGCACCCTCAGGCTCCTTCGCTGGAGCAAAGAGCAACGGGGCATTTATTGCACTCTCCCTCCCGAGACCCCAGCTCAGCACCCCAGGCGGACCATTCTGTTCCCCCACACCCTGTGGGGTCCACCTGCTCCGATGCCTCTGCACCCCATCTCACAGGGTGCGGGTGCTGCAGCCAAAAATGGACGGGCTGGAGGAACGGCCATCGGAGAAGCTTCCCAGCCCCAACCAGACAGACCAGTCCCATCTGAGCATCCCTCACTGAGCACTCGGCTTCCCCCGAATCCCACCACGCTTTGTCTCAGCCACTTTATGGCAGCAAGTTCCCAAGTTAATTATTCACCGTATAAAAATAACAAATTGGGTTTTGGCTAGATTAGGAAGTATTCTCACTATGTATAAATAGCTGGGTGGTGCTCAGGAAACTACTGAGGGATGAGACAGAAGGGAAACATGACTCTCCCTCACTTCTGATATCCCACCCATGACACGGTGAGTCACGGGAACAGCATAGGGTCACCCAGGGAAAGCAAGGTCTCACCTTTGGTGTGCTCCTCTGTGGGGGTCACCCCCAGCTTCTTGAAGTAATCATCTGTTTCAGGGTCCACCACCAGGAGCCTGGCTTCGTTCTCTCTGGACTTAATGTGGGAAACCACCTCCGAGTGCCGCAGGCCTTCCACGTTTATGCCGTTCACCTGCAAAGTTGACAGCATCAGAACCCAAATCTGTGCCCACCGCAGCAGAGATGCTGCTCCCAGCTCACAGACCCCCCTGGAGCAGACTTCTCATCCCCTAAGGGATGGGATTTTCCTTTTTTAATTTCCGTTGGGATGATATGAAGGCTACAGGCTTCCTCCTTCCCCCTCTCAAGCCAGCCATGGTCTCCTACCGCCCCCTGCCCATCCGGTGACTCTGCCAGAGCATCCTTTGTGTTACTGCACACCTCCGCCTCTGCCCGCGTCCCAAACTCCCAAACATGTCCATCAGGAATCACAGACCCCATACTCCACCATCACCTCACCTGCGCAGGTCCTGCCAAAATGCTCTGGTTGCCCTCTTTAGTGATTTCAAACCCAGCCTTCACCTTGGATGTGTCCCAGCTATCTCAGACTGCCTATGGGGTGCAACCACATACACAGGCAGCGCGCTGGGTGCCACCAGTGTGTCCTGCTCCCCAGCTCTGCCCAGGCAGCTGCAGCATCACCATGCCATCCTTCATCTCTCCATGACAGAAAAACATGAATTTCCCATGTCCCTGGCAGGCGAGTCCCCGTGCCTGCTGCACAGATTCATTTCTCCCTTCCCTGCGTGCAAGCCGGGACCTACCGGGGAACGTGATCCTCTGCTCCCGATTGTTCCCCGAAGCAAGGGGACAATTGTGATTTCAAGGCATTGTTTGTGGTGGAGAATGAATCACCCTTTGTCCCACAGGGGAAGGTCTCTGCACCACCCAGCCCCTTGCTGCTGGACCCGCTTTTGTTTGATAAACTCTTTTCAGTCCTCCAGCCTGTCTCCGGCAAAGCTCAACCCACCCTTCACCGCCTGTCCTGCCTTTGGCATCCGAAGGCGCCTGCCCACAGGACAGCAGAGCGATGTGCTAGGTTCAGCTTGGATGGAGAAGTGGAGAGAATGCTGGTGGTACAGAGAGCACTAGGAACGGAGTAACCTCTTCCTTTTAAAAATAGCTGCTCCATTACTACAGCTTTCTGAAACAAATCAAAGACTTCAGAAATCTGTCCAGCACAGAAAGGCCTTTGTTAGAAGTGGACAACAGGTTTTGTTTGTTTTTTTTAAGCCATACATAACATTATAGCTGCATGTTTTGGATGCACATTCCTGCTCTCTTGCAGGGCTACAGCTCTCCAGGTATCACCACCATCAACACATTTTTATTCCTTCTCCACCTACAGACAGACAACTGCCTTCTCCCATGCTGGACCCCAAAATGCAGAGCACACTGATGCCAGAGCCGGGGACAGAGCCCAGGAGCGGGGTAACCCCATCCCAGCAGCCCCCCAGGGAGCTGTGCTACACCAGTGTGGCATTGCCCCAGCAGCACCCAGGACATTGCAGCCTGTCCCAGGGACACAGGACAGTGGATGACGCTGGTCCTGGCCCAGCCATGGTCGCTCTCGCTGCAAAGTCATGGCTGCATCTCAGGGGGGATGCTCATTCCCACTGCAAAGGGACAATGCTGCAGAGCCTGAGCTGGGCCAGCTCCAAACTTTGGGTTCCCCTTTGTGTTTCAGATGCCTGAACACAAAGCTGGGGCAGAAACAGGTCCTGAAGGACCAGGACATGGCTGCAAGAGCTGGGATGGAACCCCCACCCCAGGCTTTGCATCTCACTGGCTGCCTCGTAACCCCTCTCTGTCCCCAGCAGTGTCCTCCTGCTACTCCAGGTCACCCCAATTCATGCCCGGTGCTCACCCCTGGTTGAGCTCAGCCAGACAGCACAGGGCTGCTCGCCCGACCCCAGCCCACCCAGGGCAGCAGGGCTGAGGGGGCATCAAATATTTATCGAAGCCCCAAAGAACGGGTAGGGACAGGATCAGGTTTCCGAGCTCGCTAGCTCACCCCTCGCCGCTTTGTGTGTGCCAGGCGCTCCGCCAAGCACCGATAAATAAATAACACAATGCCTCGCGATGACACCACGCTGCCGCCGGCACCCCGCTCCCGGCCCCACGCTGCTCCCGGCATTAAACTTTCAGGTGCCGGGAAGAGGCAGCAGCTCCCACCGGCCAGGGAACAATTATCCACGGGGTTAGAAAGCAGGCAAGTGTTTTGGTTTTAGTATTTCCCCGACTCGCCCGACTCTGCAGGATGCGAGTGTTTTCTTCCAGCAGTGCAACCCCCGTGCCTGCTCTTAGCTGACAGTGAGGGCCATGGCTTGGTCCCCACGGGAGGGTTTTGGGGTTCACGCCATCCAGGTCCTCCCGCAGCGCAGAAGCAAAAGGGTTGATGGCTGCCGTGCCTGGGGCACCAGCTGCCAGATCAAGCCCTGCCTGTCCCTCTGTCCGTGCACTGCTCAAGCGCTGCCCCAAAGCACAGGCAGCTCTGGATGGGGAAGCCTCGTTCTTCAGGAAAAATGTAAGACAAACAAGCTGAAGGGAGGGTGAGTCTATCAAAACTTGCCTTGTCCAGCACTCGGTGACCAGGAAGCTGCTTCCAACAGTAGTTTCACAGAACGGTTTAGGTTAGAAGGGACCTTGAAGATCATCTAGTTCCCCCCCCCTGCCATGGGCAGGGACACCTCCCCCCAGCCCAGGTTGCTCCAAGCCCCGTCCAACCTGGCCTTGAACACCTCCAGGGATGGGGCAGCCACAACTTCTCTGGGAAACATCTTTCACAATTTTGTGTCTTAAAGTCTCTGCAAAGCTTCTCCCCCTCTTTCCAAACGCCTGCCTGGCAGGCGTCAGTTCAGCTGGGCAGCACCAACACATCCCTGTCCCGCAGCGGGATGTCGGACCAGAGGGTGGCTGGGCAGGAGGCCACCCTCTCCCCTGCACTGGCACTAGGATGGGTCCCACAGGTCCCCACACCCCTTTCGCTGCAGAGGACAGATCCAGCTCCAGCACTGAGTGGCATCAGGCAATGCCACCAAGTGCAGGGCTTGCTGTGCTGCGGGAGCGAGATGGGCACCCATCAAGCATCCCATCTATCCACAGGATCCCACTGCCACCCCTGAGCGCTCCTGGTGGGTACAGGGGCAGCAGTTCACCTGCTCTGACCCTCTTCTGTGCCAGCCAGAGACAGCAGCATCATCTAGATTTCAGCGCTCGCAAGTGCCCACTTTGTGTGAGCTGCCAAAGGACCACAAAGCTGCTGACGAAGGACCCCAAAGCCACTGCCTAAGCACCCACATCGGTCTTATGACTCCATACTATGGAGGAACATGGTGGGGATCTGATGGAAAAGGTCACAGGACGGGGGTTTGTTTCCCAAGGGTCCCATCTTCTGCTGTCCCTCTCCCCACCCGTGAGATGGGGACAGGACCCAACCGCTCCTGCCAGGCTGGGCAGGATTGAACATCCCTGCGTGACATGTGCCGAGGAAACCCCCGAGAGGCTTCCCAGCAAGGGAGGTGCTGAGCCCCCATGCTGTTACCTCCACCAGCCGGTCCTGGGGCCGCAGCCCCGCTCTGGAGGCCGGTGAGTCGGGGTCGACTGAGCGGATGAACTGCCCCGGCCGGGACTTCTCACTGTGCAGGTTGAAGCCATAGCCATTGGGGCCTTTCTTCAGGTGGCAGAGACGCGGGCACAGCTCCTTCTGTCCATTTAAATCCTGATTAATAGAGAAGGGGTCAGGGGAAGAAAAAGCATTTAATTTATAGGTCTGTTTTTGCTCTAAAGCAGATGCAATCGTAAATAAAGCTACCAGGGAAGCACCATATCTACACCCCATGCTCCTGGTTCCCCTGAACAGGACAGCTTAACAAATGAATTTCCTCTCATTGAGTCTATTTTAGAAAAATCAATTGTCCGAAACCACTCCAGAAAAATTAAAACAAAACAAAAAAATGCATTTCCTTCACCAGAAGCAGCCCAGATAAAGTCCACCCATACGCCGAGACACCCCCCGGCAGCGGCCAAGCCCCACGGCCACAGCCCTGGCAGGGAAGAACTGAACCCGTGAGCCTGGGCGAAGCACACAGGCCCATCCAGACACTGCATTAACCTTAGTTATTTATTTAAGGCAGTGCTGTGCCCTTGGTCCCAGTGACATTGGCACTGCCTGCAGGGATGATCACATCCCAGCAGAGGGGCTCTGGGGTGATGAACCCCACACCTGATGGCTCCCCGCAGCTCGGAAAGGCTGAGCTTGCTGTAGGACGAACAGTACAGGAGCACATAAGGAGGTTAGTGCCTTCCCCCCATCCCATGGAAAACGCTTTACAGCTCCTCAGGGCAGCTGGGGGAGCAACAAACACCAGCTTTTCTCCAGGTCTGCAGGACCCATTACGCTCCCGTGGATGCTGCTGTCCCCACCAGCCTCCACACAGCCCCTTCCAGCCCACACACGCTGGGCAGCACCGGCTCATGGCACTGCGCCGCATCCCCGGCAAGAGCCGCCTTGGAGATACAGGTTTTCATTTTCATCTGTGGTTTAAGGAAAACACCCCCTGTGGCTGAGTTTCAATCTTTCATTAAAAGAAACGCCGCGCTGCTCCCCTCCTGCTAACAGACTTTTTTTTTTTTTTTTCAGATCACATTTATGTTGAAATCTCTTAAAGCCTTTCCTGTCAAATTAAAAACCCACGCGGCAATTTCATCCACGTTCCCGTCTTTGCCAAAAGGTACCATGAAACACCCAACCCGCACCCCCTCCTCTCCTCGGGCAGTGCCGGGGCTCCTACGTGCCGTGCTGGCTTTCCACGGGAGCTGCCTGTGCTGGCGGCTCCTTGTCCTCGCAGCACCTTGGGGTTTTTTCTACAAAACACCCTCAATATTGCTTAAAAGCTGCTTCCTCTCCAGAAAAGGGCTGCAGGAGCTGAGGACACCCATGGCTGACACCCAGGAGACCTGGCCTGGCCACTGCCCACATGGGGGACCCCAGGGACGATGCCAAGGGACCCCGCGTGGCAAGAGCCAAACCAGCCAAAGGATGTTTCCCATTGCCACTGTGGAGCCGGACTACCCACAGGGTCCTCGCATGCCCCAGTGACAACAACAGGGAATAACTCCATTTGCAATGATACAAGGTGATTTTTGGCCACTGCGAGTCACGGTGGGGCAAATACAGAGAGAAGCGAAGAGCTGAATCCATTCACCAGCACTCGCTGATCTCCCGGCTCACTGTGGGGACAGCGGTGACCTGCCAATGGCACCCCTTGGGTCAATGCCTAATTCCCGCAGGAAGGGCACAGCGTGCAAGAGAGCCGATTACCGGGCAGCCGGGCGCCGCTGGTGAGCTGCCGGCTCCTGCTGCCGGGACCACCACGGCTAAGTCACTTCAGGGGCTGACCCCATCTCCTTCACCCCCTCAAAGAAGGGATTTTCCAAAGGAGCGCCAGGCAGGGACATGCAGAGCGGTCACCCCCAGGGACCTGCTGTGCTGGGGAACGGCTCTGCCGCCTTTCCCCTTCGGCACAGCCTTGGGGCACTGCTCCCCGCTCAGTACCTGCGGGCACCCCAGTGATGCAAATGGCAAAACAGTCAGTATTACTCCATGCATGTCCCCGTCCCCAGCTGGGTTCCCCACTTTGCAGAGCTCAGGGCCAGAGGATCACACGGCATCAACTGTCACCCACGCCATGCACAGGCACCGTCGGTCACAAAAATGCTCCCAACCGGGGGACACTGCTGTGGCTGGTAGGGGACAGAGGCTGCAGATGAGGAGAGAGAAACACAAATAATCCCAGCAAGAAATACCCACTTTGTGCCACGGAGAGCACGTGTCCCCATCCTGTGAGCCAGGACCGTGGCCACCCGGCAAGCAGGGGCCCCAGCCCCCCCCCCCCCAGCACCAACTGCCTGTGGCAGGCTTTAATGCAATGGGATGGGACCTGGGGATGGGTGGGACCTGGGCACAGGGAGGCAGAAACCCTCCGCAACTGCTTCACTGCAGGGGGAACGTCCCCCTCTCCCCATCCGGCGCTCTCTCTGACCCCACACGCACCCGCCAGCTCAACGGGATGTAAATAAATATCCCGGCACAGCTCTCCTCAAGCTGCTTATGAAATACTCAAGCTGGTGGAGGAGTTCAGGGGACAACTCTGGCGTGACTGCAGCCTCCAGCCCCGCGCAGCCCTTTGTTGGGAATATGAATGGAAAAAAAAAAAAAAAATACTTAACACATCCCTTAAGGCCACATCTTCACAGGGCGGCTGACGACACCAAACCGCCTCCATTCCCTCCACGGCTTGATGCCTCACATGGAGCTCTTCCAAACACAGTCCCTGTGGGGCTGACAGCGTGAACCCCCAGTGGGATGCCAGCCCCGTGGAACCCCAAAGCGGGGAGGTGACCGCAAAGCCTCCCCCCGGGCCGAGCACCCCCTCACACCCATGTGCACCCACTCGCATGGTGCATGCCGACTACGTTCTCCGACAGGGAGCGATGAGATCGGTCTCAGAGTCCCAGGGCAAAAAGCAGGGGGAATTTTGGCCGTGGCTGCAATGCCTGGATCCACCTCCCCTGCACAGAGGTGGATAGGGACTCAGAACCAGCTTGACCAGCTCAATCCCAGCACCCAGGCAGAAAAAGAGGAATGCGAGATGACCAGCCCTTGCTGGATGCCAGGTCAGAGCTGCCCACGATGCCACCGCTCCGGTGCAGGAGGGACACGTTGGCCGCCCAGAGTGCCAAATTCATCAAAAAGCACTTAAAAACGAGAGCCGCTGTCATCACCGCCTGTCACAGGCGTCGGGGCTCACTCGGACCAGCTGCAAACCCTAGCTGAACATTTACAGAGACTAACTTGGCAATACAGGGTCTTTTTCTTAAAAAAAAAAGCACAGAGGGAGCTGCGAGAAAAGCCTTACTGACTGCTCAGGCACACAGGCTGCAGCTGAGCTTGCAGGGCACATGGACGCTATTAGGACAAGTTTTGGGGGAAAAGAGACCCCCAGGCACCTGCCCGGCGAGATGCTCTTGGCATCAATGCCTCAGTGCACAAATGGGTTCTTAAAAGGGAAAAATCATCAGTGCAACATCCAAATCATCAGCGTGAGATGGAGACCAATCAGTGCAACATCCACTGATCAATAAAACCCAGCTCCTGCCAAAAACAGCCCCGTGGCTGTCGCGCTCCCAAAGCGCTTCAGCTACCTGCTCAGTAAAAGCCAGGACCTCCTTTAAAAAGCAAGTAAAAGCCGCGACCCCGCGCTCGCATCCTTTCCCTCCGCAGACTTAGCACGCCTCTATTTTTCCCATGGCCCCGGAGCAGTTAGTTCACCCTATCTGGAAATATTTCCAGCTTGCCTTGGAGTTCTTCAAAAACTGAAGAAAACAGGAAATGATTCAACCGGCCAAAGAGGGTCGGATCCGCGCGACCTTAAAGGATGCACGGGGCTCTGCGCAGCTAGGAAAAGGGGGCACATCTCGCAAGCGGAGGGGAACGCGTCTGGGATCACCTATTTGGGTTTAAAAAGGACCTTTTTAAACAGTTTTCCTCTCGCTCGATTTTTAAAGGGTCAGAGCTCTGGCAGCAGTGCAAAAGCACCAAGAAAAACCCCCCAAAAATGCCANTCCCTCCGCCTTCGGGGGATCCCCCGGGATCACCAGTGAAATCAAATTACTCAATAAATAAACCACGCAGGGGAAAGCTTCGTCTGCAGGATCCCTTTGGCTGCGAGGGTGGTGACCGGTGCTGTGTCCTACACAGGCTTGTT
>VZSZ01000324.1:395390-418768 GCA_013398815.1 Ibidorhyncha struthersii
TTCTGAGCAGAAATCCTCAGGCAAAACTGCTTATCCTACCGCAGAGACAATCCAGGGCTTTCGCAGGGCTCTTAAACCTCCTGACTAACGCAATTCTCGGCCACTGGAAAAAACAGGTCTTAGACCACAGCTCTGCAAAGCCCCTCTCTGGGATTAAGCAAACACTGACGCTCCCTTTGCTTCACCCAGACCCGAGTACATGCTCAAACACTTTGCATTACATGCTCTGTCGACATGGAGCTGCGGAGTCTCTTGCCAGCTCTGCTATTTATTTTCTTTTTGACCGGTGCCAACGTTTCCCTGGTTGTGTTCTGGGAAGATATTTCCTAAGCTCCCGGGGGGGTTTTGCCTTTGTGAAACCCAAGCCCTGCGACGAAGCCTCGTAACGGTGGCACATTATCCGGATTCCCCAGAAACCCACCAACACTCACCTGCACACAGAGAAAAAACCCTTGCAGAAACGCTTTGGAATTGCTCCAGAGGAGGCTTTGCTGTCCTTTCACACACCAAGAACATAAAAGCTAGTTTAGGTTAAGTTAGATTCACACGTATACTAGAAACCTAAGAAAAATTAACTGTATTGTTTGTCTGTTTGCATGCAAAAGAAATTGCATGCAAACACATTGCAAAAGAAAGCAATTTATTTCTTTTTCCTAGGGATCCAGATACTACCAGTGGCCGTTCGTTTCATAAATTGGATTAAGAAGCAATGGCAAGGCATGTCATCCTCCACCTACAAGCACCACTGTCTATACCCATCCACAGGTATATGTGTGCATGTGCAGATAAATGCCGCTTGGACGACAAGCCGGATTGCCGCACCACCCCTGGAGCTGCTGCTTGAGACAAATCATCGTCATTTTAGAAGGAAAAAGGTTTCGGAAACGCTGTTCAAGCTGGTCCATTTAAAAATGCACAAACAAGACATTAAATAACAATGAAATACTTTCAATTAAAAAAAAAAACAAAACGCCAACCAAAAAACAAACAGTGGTTGGGTGTTACCAGCTCTCACAATCTCATTGCAACTCTTGCTGATTTTTTTTCCCCCCCTTAGATTTTCCAGTGCTGCTGCTGGAAGCCAGGGTCCCCGGGGACACCCCTTGGCTCACTGGGGTCCCCCAGAGACACCACCACCACCACCCCCGGCTCACTGGGATGCCACAGCACAGGCTGTGGGGTTTCCATGCAATTAATTAGTAGCTGCCAACCTCCGTGCAAGCAGAATCCACTTGCAGAAGCACCAAACCGCCACCACTTTGGTCTTTTCTGTTCCCTGAAACAACCTCACCTCCTGGATTTCAAAGGGCAGCAGAGCAGCTCCCCCCCCTGCTGTCCAAGCAAAACCCACCTGCCCCTAGAAAAGCCCCTCCCCGGCTCCAGCGCCTGCACGCCAGCCCCAACTCAACGCCACGGGGCCACCGCTGTCAGAGACCTGCTCGCCATCACCGCTGACCTGGCCCCAAGCTCCGGCTCTGGGATGGGGCTGCCCCCACGTTCCCCTCAGCCCCTGCCTGCCACCTAATCTGTGCCTTCAAACCATCACCTGAGGTCTGACTTTGAGCAGGGCTGGGGATGAAAAGGGATTTTCAAAGACCTCCGTGGCACAGGCACACGCTTTTGAGCACGATGTAAACTCGCTGCCAGCCCGGCAAGCTCTCGCCCAGCCCTGGACGATGCAGCCACACAGCCGTGGGTCTCTCCCTGCCCAGGATGCTCACAGCCGGCAGTGGCCAAGTCCCAAGACCATCTCCAGCCCCTCCACCCCGCAGCTCCCACACCGCACAAGCAAACGTGTGCCCTGGAATAGGCTAAAATGCCTTGAAAATTCATGCTTTAGGGGGTTATTCCAGGAATAAAACACCCGTGCCAGCATGGACACGTACCTCTCCTGGATCCTCCTCCAGGAGAGGAGGAGGAGGGCTGATGTGGCTGCCCCATCCCTGGAGGTGTCCAAGGCCAGGTTGGACGGGGCTTGGAGCAACCTGGGCTGGGGGGAGGTGTCCCTGCCCATGGCAGGCAGGATGGAACTAGGTGATCTTTAAGGTCCCTTCCAACCCAAACCATTCTATGATTCTGCGAGCACACACACACGCACAGACACGGAGCTAGTCTAGCAGCCAAGGCCAGGTCAGTACCATCTGCCGCAGGAGCCCAGCAGGTCCCGACACACCATGGGGCAGAACAGCTCCTGCAGACCACCGCGCCGAAGCCACCACACTGCTGTGCACCTCAGCAAGGGGGTTCACCCCCTGCACCTCCTCCGAGGCTGAAGGGATGCTCTCGGCACAGCTGGGAAACACATGGAGTCCCACGGCAGCACCGTGAGGAGAGCAGGAGCTTTGGCCCCACTCATCCCCATGGAGCGGGGATTTACTCAAACCAAGCCGAACTCATCTGCCACGGGCATGATGGCTGCCTCGGCCCCGTCACAGCACGTAAGCACCACAGATCAGGGTTCATTGCCTAATCGGCTCAACGCCGCCCGCAACCACCCCACACACAGCTCTCCACACCCACCGGCGCTTTCGGGGCTGCTCCCGGCATCGCCTCCGTGGCCCTGCCTGGTGGGCTTTGCCGATTCCTGAGGGCTGCCAAATAGGGTCTAATTGCTGCTGTTCGGAATTGCACCACCCGGACGCACTCCAGGCTCCAGATCACCCTCCGACATGTGAAGCCTTTCCGCCTCTGCTCGGCCGAGCTGGAGAAAACACAGGCAGGAGCATTCCTGCCTAATTTACATTGCTAACATATTTTCTTTTACATCAGCTCCCGTGGCGTTTCCTCTCCTTTCACATGTGGTTTCAGTCAGAAAATGGCTCCTTTGCTCACCTGCTCCCTGCAAAGAAAACTTCCACTGGCGGAGCATGCTGGGGGACACCAGGCTCCCGTCCTGCCCCGTGGCCACCTTGGNGGAGGGATGCACGGGAGGGATGCACGGGAGGGATGCACGGGAGGGATGCACGGGAGGGATGCACGGGAGGGATGCACGGGAGGGATGCACGGCTGTTTCTGGTAGTTGCAGAGGAGAAGGGCAGCTCCAGCAGCACGGGATCCTGACCAAAGCCCAAACACCGGCAGGCAGAGCAGTGAAGGGCAATGCTGGGAGCTGGGAAGGAGCTGAACGGGGGGAGAAACTCACGCAGGAAGGGGGCCCGGGGCCACAGCACCACCAGAACAAGGAGCCCATTTACACCCGCCCTGACACAGGCACCCTCCCTTGGCAGTAGTGGTTATACTGGGAGCCGAGCTGAGCCGCAGGCAAGCTTTAATTGCCACTATTATTACTACAGTTTTGTTGGAAACTCAAAGACTTCTGCCTGCGCTCAGATTTAGGGATGCACTTAACTTTAAGCAGATGCTTATCACCCTGACCTGGGAAAGGGGGGCAGGGTGGTCCTCACGTCCCCAATGTGAAAACCCACTCTCTTTCACACTACAAAGATGAGGAAAGCTGGGAGACGCAGCAGCCCTCACCGCAGTTTGCCGGTGGTGCCCACAGCCCTGCTCGCCGTGAGAACCGGGGAGGCTTTGGGCTCGTGCCACAGCTAGGAGCAGGATTCCTGCCTCCATTCACTGCCGTGTGCCAGGGAGCCGCCGCCTGCTTCAGCAGGGCTGGTTTTCATTCCCCTTCCCCCAGGAATGACTCAAATTTTCCCAATAAAGCAGCACCAGAAAGGGGGCTATTGTAGCCCTGCATCCCCCCCCGGGCCAGGGGGACCTCGGTGACACTTTGGGGAGGGCGGGAGAGATGACTGCTGATGGCAAACGTCAAAGGAGCCTCAAAACCAAGCCAGAAAGCAGGACCACCAGCCAGCAGCGCTGCGAGGGGGGAGGCAGAGCACCCCCAGGTCTGCGCCACGGGGTGAGGACACGGCAGCTCTCCCACTGCTGGGAAAAGCGGAGTGAGGATGCTCCTGGGACTGCCCGACCCCTGGATGGTCATCGGCTCCACGCTGGGATGCTGCGGCCCCCCGCACACTGCTGGGAAGAGCTTGGGGGCTCCTCCCCTCCCCAGCCGCACACATTTCACCCAGCTCCGTCCCCCAGCTCGAAGACAGCCAGCCCCAGATCGGCTCAAAACTCCAGATGTTGGTGAAATGCTATAAATAAAGGAGGGGGAAGGGGAGAGGCGGCTGGTGGGACGCCAAGCCCACCGAAACACAAGCAGACATTCCCTTTCCTCGCAGCGCCAGGCTGCATCCATCCACAGCTGGGGTTGGGGAGAAAGGTGCCAGTTCCCGCACCCAGAGGTGCCCCGGCTGGCGAGACACCACCCCCCACATGCCCCCCCACACCTGCGGAAAGGGAGGCGGTCATTCAGAGGTTTACCACCAGCCAGGCCAGGAATAAATCCTCAGCCAGGACCAGCTCAGTAAACAACCCACTTCCATTTTTATACAGCCACAACTCTAATTACTGCCCGCCCCGTTAGCTGAGGAGGTGTTTCGGCTCAGACACCAGCCATCAAGAGAAAAAACTCACTTTGTTCTTCCAGTACAGACCCAACAGCCTGACTGACACTCGCTCTTAAAGCTCGTTGCTTCACAGCATCTCCTGGGCAGCAGCCACATTGCAACAGCCAGGAGAAAGTTTTGGGTCCTCCCTAAGGATGAGCAGAGATTGCGGCAGCACCCATGGCAATCGCTGCCCTGAGAGAAACAAAGGGGCTCAAACACAGCTGGGCTGACACAAAATACCTTTTGGCAGAGCCTGTGATCACCCTGAAACGAGCAGAGCTATCTTAAATATCACCAGGAGGAGAGGAGGGGTGCTGCAGGTTCCTGAGGGTACCGGCACAAACCGTGCCACGGTCCCTCACCTTGGTGTCAAAGGTTCACGTCTCTCCAGCGACCCAAAGTGCCAGGCAACTTGCCTGCCCGCGCGCGCTGCCAGCCCCCAACATGAGCTCTGGGCTTTTGTAGCTTATTTAAATTGCTGCCATTATTCAAATTGCTCTAATTATTTAAATTGCTCCAGCTGGGTTTGAGTGATGGAAGCATCAAAAAAAAATTTTCTTCTTTTTAAAGGACAAAAGACATTAAGATTTGTGCTGTTTTCCCTAACAGCTGCAGCATCGTTGCCCCAGCATCCTCACACCAGTCCGGGAAGCTCAGCCAGGTGCTGTGTCTCTGCCCAGGGGGCTGCTGGAGGAGCGGGGATTGCACCGGCACGCACACCCAGCGCCCTTTGGATGCATCCTGCTGCCTTCTCTGCCAACACACAGCACAAAGGGAGCCACCGGGGATGGCAGGCGAGCCAGGAGACAGCCGAGCGATCCCAATTAGCAATGGAAAGCATCCAGCCACGGGTACTCAGCAGGACCCACAGCCAAACCGCAGCTGATACGGTGATTTGGATATTTTCAGTGGGTGGGTCTCCAGCCCCCGCCGGGTCTGCTGCAGTGGATGAGAGCACTGAGTCGGGGGCTGGCTGTGCCAGAGAGGGTGATGCCAGGTCCCTGCTCTGTCCTCGGTCACAGCCCGACGGATTTGACATGCAATGGAAACCCCGTGCCCACAGGATGACTCCTTCCAGCAGCCAAGGGGAAGGATGATGCCCGCAGATGGCCACGGCAGGTACCGAGCCTCAGCAGCTATTCACCATCCTCAAGGACACTCACCCTGAGCCCTGCAGCCATTTCAGACACAGTGAAGGGGACAGTGTGGCTTGTCACTGGTGACCCTCATTTCCAGGGCAATGCAGAAGCAATCAAGAAAAAAAATAACAAGGTCCTTCACCGTCCCCTGGCACTGCAGGAGCAGCGTGAAGAAGGGGTACGCACCCTCCCTGAGCCATGCACCAAAGCGTCCAGGTCTCCTCCAAGCCCGTGCACCCCAGCCAGGTCCTCTGCAGGCACTATGGGATGCAAACCCCGTGGGAGAGCGGGGCGGCCGTGCCAGCACCCTGCCACAGAGCCAGACCTCGGCCACAGCCCCAGGCACGACAAAAGGTTATTATCCCAATAAACTGCTGGGCAGGAGAAAACAAGAGCAGGAAGGATGTGAAGGGTGGGGAGGACGCCTGATCTCCAGCCCACGGTGACCGTGCCCGCCAGGCTGAGCTCCTGCCCTCCGCCAGGCACCGTGCACCGGAGCAGAGTGATGGGAAAAGCATTCTACTTACGGCCTCCCACTGGTGTTTCACCTTTAAGAAATTTGCTGCCAAAGAAATTAGAGCCTGACCTCATCAGTTGCTGATGCCCTAAGGCGAGGGGGTAAGCCTAGATTTGTTCCTCTCCGAAATCCCCGACACCGTGTTGCGGCTACGGCATTACGGAAATCCCCGAGCACAAAGGAGCCTCTCAGGAGAGGGGCTGCAGCCGGGGCTGTGTCCTGGTGAGGACCATGCGTCCCCAGTAGGGACAACCCTGGCGAGGGTCCCTGATGGGCACATCCCTGGTGCAGGGACGTCAGCCCAGTCCAGCTCCGTGGAGTCCATCTGATCCCACCCAGCTCCCCCCAGCAGCGATGCTACCGGCCAAGTTGTCCCTGCCATTCCTCAGCAATCCTACAGCCAGGCAATTTCTCAGCCACAAGCTGCGAGAAGCAGCATTTTTTCCCCCCACTTTGCTGGCGTTTGAGCAGACTCAGACAGCGAAAGCAGCCGTGCTCTCCCCCAGGCAGGGCTGGAGCCAGGAACAGCAGCTCAGGCTTGGCTGGGAGCAGGGAGCAGCTGGCCCAGCCCAGGGAGAGACACCAAGGGAGGGAGGATGGAGGAGACCGAAACCGCCACGTGCATATGTTTTCTTTAAGAGAGAGACAACTTTTCCAGCACAATCTGCCAAGAGAACACGCAGCCGGGATGCCGGCGAGCTCCCCAGCTCCAGGGGAGCAGCTCTGGGACAACACAGGGCAGCAGTGTGGGTCCTGGCAGGCTGGGATTTGTCCAGGAAGAGAAACACGGGATCTCTGTTCCGGATGCAAAGGGATCTCACCAGATCCAGAGGGATCTGTTTTCCAGTGGGTAGGAGGGGAAGGAGGCAAAAAGCATCAGTCACTCCGTGCAGGGCTCAAACCACAACTCAAGCTGCTGGAACAAGGGGAAAAGTCCTTCCCACGCTCACCATGAACCCCCCTGGGTGAGGGGAGGGATTGCTGCGGGCGATGGGAAGGCAGTGGGAGATGCTGGGAATGAGCTCACCTGATTGCGCAGCAGCGGAGAGCTCGTGGACCGCAGGGGACAGACGTGCCCCACTCTGCAGCACCCTAGATCAAAGGCACAACTGCCACCCACGGCAGCACATCTCAACATCCGCAGCACCGCTCCAAGGACAGGATCCCAAACGGAGCCTCCTGCCCAGGGCACGACCCAAAACACACCAAGCTCACGCTCGCTCGCAGCCAGAGGTTCTGGCCAGAGCCACGCACCATAAAACCGCTGACCATGCCGTATCAACCTGCCCTTTGGACTCTTCAGCTTCTTGCTGAGGCCAAGCCTTGAGCAATCACCAAATCATTCGTTAATGCTGGCCCCGTTCATTGCCTTTAATAACCCTGGGTCATTAGCAGGAATCCAGTCGCACCAGCTTTGTGCTCCCACAGAGACTAGGCTTGGCACCACTGATGCAGAGGGAAATCCCCCTTGAGATGGGGGGGAGCTCTCGTGTGACGAGCCAGGGAGCTCCCGAGCATCGTTCGATGCACCAGGCACTGCTCCCTCCCCAGGGAACACCGTACACCCCATTAGAAGCAGGACTCTCTCAGCCACGCACCCAGGGAAGGAAAGATATTTTCTCATGGGTTAAGGCTGCTCAGGCTCTTAACTCCTGGCGTTCACCCTGCGGGCCAAAGGCTCCGCTGCAGCACCCGTGCCAGGGCTGTGCGGGACCTGGGGGACACCGTCGTGGGATCACGTACCAAACCCCACATCCCACAGCCGCTTCCTGCCCGCTGTGATCTGCTTCCCACGGGGGCCAGCACCAACCTGAGCGCTGCTCCAAGAGCCTCATTTTTGGGGATGGGGTGCAGTCCCCAGCAGGTCAATAAATAACCCGCAGCCCTGCAGAAAGCCAGCTGTTTGCCGAGGTGTCTAACATGGGACAGGGACGCCATGATCTGCACCATGGGCCAGCAAGGATGCGGCTCCCGGTCCTCTCCCCGAGCCTCCACAGCCTCCCCTGGCCCTGGAGGAAGGGGTCATGGGTGCTATCTTTAGACTTGCAGAGCCCAATAAAGCACACGCAGGGCGGGAGAGAGACCATGTGAGCCATCGTACTGGCCCTTCGGGGCTGATCTTCTCCCCCTGCTCTGCCACCAAACCCACCTCGTGCCCGGGCTGGGGCGAGGGGTGCAATGGACACAGGGTGGGATGAGCTGGGTGCAGCCCCGCAGGTGCTTCAGCTCCGCAGAGCACACCGCACGCTCACCGCACGCTTGCTGCGCGCTCGCCGCACACCTTCCAGCTCCTGCCACCGCACAGCAGCGTTTCAGCGCCCCAGCTGTCCCCAGCATGGGGACACATCCGTGCCGCCCCAGCCCGGCCCCTGCCCGGGCAAGGGGGGAGAACAGGCACTGCTCTGTGAGCGCCGGGGAGCATCGGGACCAGGGAAGTTCAATAGTTTACTACCAATATTTGTCTTGGCTGGGCGGCACAGCTTGCTGGAGGAAACGGGGCAGGGGGAGGGCTCCAAACATCCTCTGCATTCCTTATAATGAAAGTAAAGCCAGCGCTGTGGCACCCGCGCTGGGGGTTAACCAAATGTAAGGCCTTTTGTATTTAAAAATCCTGCAATAAAATATCCAGGGGTGCAGTTTTCCAAAAAGCAGGAGTGAGGGGCCGCGGTCCCAGCCCTCCGTGTGACACACGAGCTACCTCCTCCTCCTCCCCCTCCCCAAAACCCACAACTCAAAGCTTTTGCACAAAATCTGCCCACAGAGCTGACGTGGACACAGCACCCAAAGCCCCCGGCTCTGCCTGGGGCTCTCCTTAACCTCCCCTCCACAACTCAACCCTCCTTCCACAGCAAACATTGCAAAACACCGGCCTCAGCTCCATCCCACAACACCGCTGGAAAACACAGGGTCAAAGTGTAACCTGATGCATCACTCAGCCGTACCACTGTGATGCTCAGCTCCAAAAATGACGTGTTTTAAACCCAGCTCCTTACAAATGAGGAGGCCACAGAAGATGCCCCTTGCTTGCCAAAGGCTGCAGGGAGCCGAACACCCTCCCAGCCACGGCTCCTCGGGCGAGGGGCTGGTGCTTATCTTCAGCCGTGGCAGCCGAACGGCACCTCCGTGCCGGGGCAGATAAGGAGGTTTGGAGGTGGCTCTGCCAAAGCCCTGTGCAGCAGAGGGTGGTCCAGGACAAAGTGCGTTTCCGATGCAGAGCAGGAGGACCTCCCGCGATAACCCCCAGAGCCAGTGCCAGGCTCCGGCTGCTCCCACTGATAAACGCCGGCCGAAGGCGGGCGTGCGGTGTCAGGCACACTCCGGTGCCGGCTGCGGGGCTCTGAGCACGCCACGATCCATGCCCATGGGAAGGGCTGAAGAGGACCAGAAAGCCACAGGGAAAGCAGCCACCCCAGGAATGGCCGCAGCACAGCGCTTGTAAAACCAAAAGATGGATCCAGGTGCCCAGCAAAACCCAGCAGCTGCTTCAAGGAGTGGCACCAGGCAGTTTTTATCCCCATGGTCAGGCTGCCCCAAGTACTTCTCTAGCACAACGTGGGGTCTCCCGTGTACCCCCATCCCCAGGACAGACTCAGCTCCCTGATGTCAGCGGGAGCCCTGCACTCATTAACAGCTGCCAGACAAGAGCAGGGAACTCTTCCAGGCAAAGCAGACTATTCACCCTGATTAGAACTAATTAGGGCTTGTCTTAATTAAATCCTGCTAACCATGAACAACCGCAGGGCCAGAATTAACTGATTTACCTGGGATGGCCTTTGACCGCTCACGAGGGACCGCCAGCGTGGTGCGAGCGAGCCAGCCCTGCGCCGGCCACAGTGGCTGCAGACACGACAAGGCAGGAGCTGTCAGGGTTTGGGAAGAGCCACCAGAGACCTGCCCCATGGCAGGGCATCACAGCCCAGGGAATACCGGTCCAGCCGGGTGGCACGGTCCCATCCCCAGGGGCTGCGGGAAGAGCTGCCGCAGCACACCCCAGGGTGGGAGCCCAGCCCACCAAGGCAGGAGCCGAGGGATTAGCCCTCCCGCTGCCTTTTATGCTGCTCATTTCTTTAACGGGATTAGTCCCTGTAAATCTGTAAGAGGGTTTAATCACATAACGCCACAGGGTGAGCGGCAGGGCTCCTGCTGGGTCCATGCAGGCAGTGAGCTTCACTTAACCGGGTTCACAGCAAGATGGTGATGGAGGGGCCCAGGACTGCATCCAGACACCTACTCCCTGCTGCTCCCTTCTCGAGCGTCCCTGGCCATGGGACAGCTCAGTGCCGGAGCCGGAGACCCCACCCAGGGAACAACCCACTGCCAGGCAGAGCCCCAGATGCCCACAAAGCAGCCCCGCATACTACTACGGCACCAGTACCTATAGGGGATCATCTTTCTTACCTTCCTCTTGCTCATAAAACTACTTTTCAATTTGGCTTTCAGACATTTACCATATTTTACCTGGTAACAAACTCTTGCATGGCTTTAGTGGGAAAAGCGAGACATTTAGCCAACAAAATCCAGCTGCAAGTCTGGTTACGGTTTAAACGTACACAGCAGTGGAATCAAAACATGCAGAAGTCCAGGCAAAAGCTATAATGAAATTAAATTATGATATGGATCTTGCCAGAAATAATTATGTCGACAACTTGGGCTTTAATTCCTTATTTATAGAGACCTGTGGATCTGGAGAAACCCTTTGCTGATTACAAGTTTAATTTTCTCTCTCTCACACATCCCAAACTGGAGTCTCCCAAGACCACTGCCTGTAAAATCTCTGTACCTGGAGATAGAGCCAAGGACTGGAAGCCAAAACCAGCTCAATTCAGACCTTAATTTACACACTGAGTTTTTCTATAGCGCAGGGTAAATCACTCAACCTCGCAGCCTCAGTTTCCCCAACTGAAGGGCAGGAACAAAACATGCAGAGGCAATGCCATGGCCATCGCATCACACTTGCACAGTGTTAGGGCTGCAAGCAGTAAAGGATGTTGCCTTATGGATTAAAACGAGCTCTTTAAAACCTCATTTGGAAGTCAGATGTGCCCAGCCAGCAGCTGGAAGCCCTGGCCCCCTCCAGCCCAGGAATGCATGCTGTAAGTCAGCATGCACATGGCACCTTTACTCCACATGTTTCCATTCCCCACGAGCAACGCCACAACGCCAGCACCTTCTCCCCTAGGTGGGAGCAGCCCCATGCCCGGGGGGCTGGGGAGGAGGAGGAGGGCAGGGGGGGATTCACCCAGACCCGCAGCATCACCAGGTCCAGGGTGAAACACAAAGATGTTTTATCCAGCCACACTGCATGGTGGCACCAGGGAAAATCCTGGATAAGGAGAGCTGGAAACATGCAGCACGCCCCCTCCTCTGCAACTAATGTGGGTCTTGGGAATAAACAGAGAATGCAGAAAACCCCCAAAATTATACTGTTTTAAGGTTTTCTCGACCACAAGCCCCACCAGCCCAGAAAAACCCCAAGGCATGAAGCAGTCACGGCAGAGGCTCTGTGCAGCTGCCAGGGCACATGCAGAAGGCCCCGATTCTGCCAGAAGATTTTTAATTTATTTGAAACCATTTAATATTTTTACTATTGAACAGAATCATTAAACAGCTGGCAAGGAGCCCACTTGGAAGTGGGGCTGTTATTAAAGCAAGCTGCTCGAACGCATCCCTGCGAGCAGAGGGGGCCGGGACTGGCTGTGCCGGAACGAGCTGCATTTTGAATGGCTCCATTTAGTATCAGTTTTCATATCATTTTGAGGGAAAGCTTTTGATTACTTGAGGATGCAGAAGGGAACGTCACCCGCTGGACCACACGCAGCATCTCTTGGTGTCAGCAGCATCACCTCTCTGCAGCCAGGCAATGGGCTGGGATGCAAACACCCACCCCGCACTCCTGCCCCCCTCCCAGGAAGGTGGCAGGTCCCAGGGTGACCCCACTGTCCCCTCACAGGATCGGGTGTCCCTTGGGAGTGCATGGCCCTGGGAACAAAGGCTCTTGGCAGGGCGCAGCTCCTCCCGATGCTAATCTGCCTTCTGCCTCCCTCTCCCTTCCACTCGCTTTGTGTTTCACTAAAAATATCACGGTGGAGGAAGTTTCTGCCGCGGGGTGGATGCTCTCCTCCCCGGGAGGGGCTTCCTGTGCTGCCCCGGCACAAAAATAACCCCCTAGCCAAGGTCTTCTGCAGGACCCGCTGCCCACACCAAGCCCAGGCAGGTGAGCTGCGGCTGGGGGACACCCGCTCAGCCCCCTCCCTCTGTCCTATAGCCCACCTCAGGCTCCCAGGCATTTCGGGTGATAGGACACAGCCACAGTCCACGTGAAAAGAAGTGTTTTGCATCCAAACCCCCTTCCCCACAGCACTGGGAGGATGCGAACGTGTGGGACCTGAGGAGCTGGAAGCCAGGGTTGACCCCACCATGCTCCAGCACAGCGAGCAACACACTGTTCTCTTCACCTTACAACACCGTGGGTAAGTGTCCCATCTCATATCTGGTTTGCATCCAGCAGGACAAGGCTCAGATCCATACCGGCACCTCCTCTGAGTGCTGCGGCAATACCCAGCGCATGGTGCTCCCCCACGAGCTCATCACAACCTGAGCCGAGGCTCCAGCAAACCCCGCTGGAGACGGCGGCGCTGTGGTGCCAGCCCCAAAGTGATACCAAATCCCAACAAACGGAAGGCAGAAGTTAACAGATTGCCCGTGCACAAGGGGCAAGCAGACTGGACTGCGTGGGGACTGAGGCTGAGGCTGCCCCTGTCCCAGCACGGGGACCCGCGAGGCTATGGGATGCAGAGCCCTCCCAGCCTGCCGCCCCTTGAGCAGCGCAGACCCCACTGCTCCCAGCCACCTGCGCACCGGGGGAATGGGGCAGAACTGCAACCAGCTCCTGAAACACCTCAACGCTCACACAAAGGGGGCTCTGCAAAACCAGGTCTCCTCTTGCTCCTTCTCACCAAGCACCAAGTCGCTGAGCTGTCAGAGGGACCAATGCTCTGAAAAAAATCAGTTATTTTTATCCATTTAGTCTATTGCTGCCTCCATGGAAAAGGGGCAGGCTCCCAGGAAAGCAAAACACTCCACGCTCCTCTGAGCAAAGCCCATGGTGTAGAAGCC
Source organism: Ibidorhyncha struthersii (assembly GCA_013398815.1). NCBI lineage: Eukaryota > Metazoa > Chordata > Aves > Charadriiformes > Charadriidae > Ibidorhyncha > Ibidorhyncha struthersii. The sequence goes on from VZSZ01000324.1 coordinate 408,623, forward strand.
CCCCACAGCCCAGATGGGCATGGGCCACCACCCCATCGTCACACTGGGCAAGGGGGAAGCATTCCCCCCCCCCGGAGAGGGCTCCTCCGGTTGCCACATGCCCCAGCCTCCGTCCCCAAGATGCTGAGAGCTGGAGCTGCTCCAGAGCCCACCGGCACCGACTCCGCTCGTCCCCGAGACACACGATGCCAGCAAGCTCGGCGCCATCAATAATGCAGCAGGGTCAGCACCGGCACAGGGCCGCTGGCTTCCCCGCAGCTCCGCTGCACTCCAGCCCAACTGCTGCCTCTGGGACAGGATTGAAGCACTAATCCCAAAATCAAGCCCGGCTTTGCTGCCACTCCTCAGCTGAGCTCCTGCAGTAACCAGACCTCTCGCCAGCCCCATGTAGCCCAGTGCCCACTGCAATGCTGCCCTTTGCAGGGAGGCAGGGGCTCTCCGGCCCCACTGTCCTCCTTCCCGGCTCCCCGCAGGCATCTCCCCTTCCCGGCGGGGATATGGGAAGCAGCGCTCCCATCCCATGCCCTCAGCCAGGCAGAGCGGAGCAGCACCCCCAGCTCCTGGCAGCCCTGGTGCAGCTCCACACTGCAGGTGCAGAAATGGCTTTGCAAAGTGTTTGGGTTTTTTTTTAAGCAGAGAAACACAGAGCACACACAGTGACGGATCCCTGCCCAGATGGGGCACACACACGGCTTTGCCCTTTCGGACCTGCAGTGAGCACCGCCAAGCTGGCAGCATCCCCAAAAATAGCTGCTGCGGGAAGAGCAGGGAATGCTGCAGGGACACGGCCACAGCTCCTGGGGCTCCGTGCTGGAGGGCTCCCCCGAGCCTCTGCCTGCACAGCAGGAACCTCACCCAGGTTGTACCAGGGAGGAGCTTTGCTGTCCTCCCCGATCACCCTCTCTCCTGGCAGGTCTGATCCTGCCACTGGGGCCCAGGGAGCGCAGGATGCTGCAGGGAAGTGCTTTAATTTAAACCATGCACTTATTTTTTTGGGGGGTTGTGTTGTTGTGTTTTTTTTTTAATCGCATAATTACTGCAGACATTTCTGCTCATGTTCGGTTTTATTACATCTTTGTGGTTATTCTACAAGCCCTAAATTTTGGGCCTCAACTGAGTTGGCAAAGTTCTCCAAAAACATCTGTCCCGAGTTACTCCCCTTCCAGCGCTCCGGCAGAAAGCTGGCGGCTGAAGATGTTGCAATGCAGAGTTTTATTTGCGACAGAAGAAGTTCTTATTCCTGACCCAAACAGAAGTGTAAATATTTACTGCCTCGATGTCAGCACTGCCCCCCACACCTGCGGGTCCCAACAGACACCCAGGCGCTCATCCATCCTCCTCCAGAAAACAGGATATCTGTCCCCAGGCACATCACCTCCTCTCAAGCACGGGCTGGTGGCACGCAGGAGGCTCAATGCTTGCTCTGTCACAGCAAAGAGCCCATCGTGTCTGCAGAGGGACACCCATTCTCCTGCTGTTTGCAGTTCTCGCCAGCAGCAATGCCAAGGGTGACAATGACCCTCCCTGAGCAGGGGCTGATTAACAACCTGCCACTAATTCCACACATTAAGATTTCTGGACCCAACAGGCTGCGTGAATCCAGGGGCTACCAAACAAGAGGTGGGCTTGTTTTACAAAAAAAAAAAAAAAATGCTGGTTGTAAAGGTCCCTTTGCACACCCACCCCGCCCCCCTCCCAGTCGTACTTTGGTGTGACTGGGGCAGCGATGGAGGGGAATTGCATCACCCCGAACACGTCTTGGTGACTTTACTGTTGTTCTTGTTTCTCCTACAAACACACCTGGAGAAAGCAGTGAGGCAGCAAGTCCCAAGGACATTGCTAACGTGGCTCATGAAGCCTGCGTGGCTGTAACAGGGGTCCAGTAACACCACCACATCCCTCCCACCAAGCAGCAGGAGCTGCGGGCAGCCAGGCTGCAGCTGCTGCCTGCGAAGGTGCTGCCAGCCCTGGGCTATGCTGCCTGTGCACCATGAACGCCTGCAGGATGGCTACAGCATCCAGGGGCTGCTAGCCCCGGGCCACGAGTGAATCCGGGATGGCTGGCAGCATCCAGGCGAGCACCCGGCAGCACCGCTCAGCACCAGCCCGGCCCCGCAGCACTCCTGCCTTATACACGCTTTTAGCCCAGGCATTTAATTAACAGCCACCGCCAGCTCACACCGCTGTCCCAAAGGCACCTTGGCCATAAAAGCAGCTCCCACCAGGCACCCAACGCACCCAGAGCAGCCCCTGCCACGCCGGGTCCCCCCTGCTCCCCAGCACAGTCCTGCCCACTGCCCCCCAAACCCCCGGGGACTCGATGCTGGGTGCCCGGCAGAGCCCCGGGAAAAAGCAGAAAACAGCCCGGTGGCATGTTTGGGACACGGGAGTGCGTGGCATGGGGACATGTGCCCTGCCGCATTCCCTCCCAGGGGACACAGCGTGGGGCAGGCAGCGAGCAGGCAACCCCCTTCAGCACAGGCAGGCACGGACCTGGGGTGGGACAGAGCAAAGCAGACCCTGCTCCCCGTGTCACCATGGCCACGCAGGACACAAGTCCCCTGGGTGCCCACGGATGGCAGCGGTGTGACGGGCGCAGCTGCTGGCAGCCAGCCCTGCCGACCTGCTCTCGGGGCCGGCAGCCTGATTTTAAATACGTGCTGAATTATTCATGGCATTACCGTGGTTCCTGGAGCATAAGGTCCTGGACACCAGGTCTCTGCCGGAGGTGCGCGTTGACCTCCCCACCCACGGCAGCACTCCAGCGGGGAGTCACTCCTCTTGCAAAATAAGAGAGGGGGGGAGTCATTCCTCTTGCCCACCCTTCTCTCTGCATTGTCCCCCCGCTACGGCCACCCCAGGGGCCAGATTTCCCTCCTCTTCGTTTCAGTTGCTCATTGCTCCAAGCTGCGCTGAGCAACCCGGCCTCAAATCAAGGAAAACTGCAGCCTTTACACAAACAAATGCTGCTCAAAAATGAAATGCTGCTCCCCAGGAGCAGCCCGGAGCATGGGCACCAGTTCCCACAGGGGCAGGTTGGGACCAGGGGTCTGCAGAGGGAAGGAGCTGCCTTTTATCCTCCTTCACTAAACGCCTCCAGGAAAGCTACACAAAAGCTTCAAATCTGGTTGGGGACAAGCCTCTAAACAGACCACGGCTTCCACAGCCCCGCTCCAGGGACAGAAATCTCCCCAAACAGCCCCCAGTGCTCAGGATCTGTGCACCCCACGTGGGCCCAGTGCCGGTGATCTGCAGGATTAGGGTCAGGCTAGAACCGCCACATGGAGGGACACGGCGCTGGAAGGCTGAGCGCTGCGGGAACTGAGGTGCACCATTGTTCCCCCAGCCTCCAGCCATTTTGGACCTAGGAGGACAAGCCGCATCACCCAGACCAAGAGCCTGGAGCAGGTACTACCGCCTTGAAGCGAGCAGGACCACAAAACACAGGAGCAGGATGCAAGACCTCCTGCTCCGGTCACCCTTGACCCTACAGCAGTGTCACTCACGGCCCCGGCACAGAGGAGTGACCTTGGCCAGGAAAGCCTGCAGCGCCCTACTCTTCAAAGAGCTGCCGCCCGCAGTGGCAGGAGCAAACCAGCTGCTGACCTGAGCCTCTGCGAACGCCCAACACGCTCAGCTCTGCCCACTCTGCCCCCTGTCCCCAACTCCACATGGTGGGCATCACCCCCAGAGTCTGTTCCCCTTGTCCAGCTCAGGCTCCACCAAACACCAGCCCCGGCTGTGGCACAGCGAGCACCAAATGCCCCGGCCATTCTGCCCCAGGCGAAGCCCCCAACTAAACCCCCCTAGCCCCTCCGAGGGGAAACGTGGGCGCTTCTCCCCCCTTCCACCCCAGCCCTGCCCGGCTCTCCCCGTCCCACCTTCTCCTTGGAGGAGCCGAAACCCAAAGGCCGGAAAGGACCGTCCTGTTCCCCTCGCCTGACTTCCCGTCAGCACACGCTGTTGGATTGCACCCAGCAAACGAAACAGAGACAGGATAGGAAATCCCCAGCTTGGAAAGCAGCCCCCAGCCATGCCTGGATGCCCCCCAGCCCCGGGAACGGCTCCTCTCCCACTGGCCGTCCCAGGGGCGACCAGCTCCCCACTGCACCGACCCCCAGGGGAAATGCACCCATCATCATCACACAGACCTTCAACAGCTTCAAACCATGCAGTAAGTTAAAAAAAAAAAAATAAAACACTGCCTCCAACCCTGCCCCTGCCAACCCCAGAAAAGGTGGGTTCCTCCCAGGACAGCAGAACCTCTGCAAGATACCAAACAGCTCTGGAGGAAGGACTGGAGGCGAGACCCCCTCCTTATCACTGGAGATGTACATGCCTCCTGCCTCGTACCAGCATCACCTCTTATCCGCACTGGGGAAGTTCTTCAGCTGTTACTCCGTGGGGGCTCCTGAGGACATGAAGCTTTCCCAGCTTTCCCACTTATGTTCTCCCAGCAGCCCCACAGCCATTTTGGGGCCAGTATCCAGCCACCAGCCCACCTCCGAGGGGGCAGAGACCAACCAGCCCCTGCAAACTCCCCAGGGAAGAGGAGGAGGAGGGGTGCACCCATGGCAGCTCCGTGCCAGAGGAGGTGATTGAGCACCAGTGCTCCCTGCTCTGCAGCGCAGACCAGCACGCGTGGGAGGGCTGCAGGGTGGGGACATGGAAGGGAAGGGGACAGACGGCTGCAGAGAGGTGCCGGAGTCACCAGCTCGGCCACGCAACACCCGCGCTGCTCCTGCCACATTCGCTCCCCGAGCAAGGGCAGCGCCGGGACGCAACTCTGCTATCTGCCGAGCGCAAGGCTGCGCCGTCTCCACCAGCCCGGCCCCAGCAGCGAGGCAGCCGTGGAAACTGGACAGCTTCCACCCCAAATTCTTTCCTTTTTGGAAAGGAGTTTACCAATAAAAGGCACTTACTGCAGAATCACAGTCCAGACCCAGGCCACTTGAAAAAGAGCTAATTTCCTTCCTATTTAAGCAAAAAGCTGAGAACGCATTCGCCCCAGATGTTCCCTCCCTCCTGAAGATAATGGAGGGGAGAGAAGCTCATTCACGAGCTCCAGCTTCGCCGCATCCCTGGTCTGTGCAGCCTGTCCCTGTAGGGGAGTGAGACCCAGGCTGGGTCACCCGTGCCCAGGGCTGGTGACGTCCCACCAACCCTCTCTGTCCCAGCCCCCCAGCAGCTCCCAGGGCTCATGAGACCCTCGAGGGGTGCAGGAGAGGGGAGAACAGCTCAGCCCCCAGCAGCCGATGCTGTTTCGAGCAAGAACAAATGAGGCCAAGGGGTAGCTCGCCCACTGCTTCGGGACACAGTGGGGTCCAACAGCCACGTACAGAAGGTTTTCCTCGAATGGGAAGCAAGCACCCGCTCCCCGCCTCTGCGCCCAGCAGCCCTGCACGCCTCCCAGCTCTGCCCTCACCTTCCTGCTGCCGTGCGAGGAGAAGCTGTGCGAGTGCCGCTGGAGGCTGTCCCCGCTCAGATCCAGCTGCGGCTTCCAGACCTCCCCGTTGTCGCTGCCCACCGACTTGGTGGGAGAAACGCTGGAGTTCAGCAGGATCCCGCTGTGCACCATCTCCTCCGTGCACGTCAGGCGCAGGCTGCACAGGTACTCGTCCGTCTCCTTGTCTACCACAAGCAAGCGGGTCTCCGTCTCCACGGCTTTGATGCGCTGCACAACCTGGAAGGGAGAAGAACAACTGAGCAGAAACCCAGGGACCTCTCAGGGGCGGCAGGAGCTGCACCCAAGGCCCCTCAGCTCCCCCACGCTCTCCTGCAGCTTCGGTCTTGCTGCAGGGTGCAAGTTTGCTGTCACTTCCAGCCATCAGTGATGGGGAGAAGGGCACAGTGCGGCTTTAGGGAACCCCCAAGACGGAGTGCCTGCTGCCTGCAGCTCCAGGTGAAGGTGATGGCTCTTTCCACCCTGTGCCCTACAACCCACATGACGGCTCTGCCCAGACCACCCAGGATCACCCACCCCGCTCAGAGAGGAGCTTCCACAGAGGCTGCTTCAATGCCCCCCTGGAGCATCAGTAAATCCTGCTGCCTGGTTTTGTCCCTCAGAGGGACAATACAACCTGTCCCACTGAGCAAAGTGTCTTGCACACCCTCATTTCCTTGATCTGGGGGGGGGTCTTTCCTCCCCCATACCTGGGGCAGGGTGGAGAGCCAGGGCGCACAGGGAGGCACCCATGCACACATTGGGTGGCTGGGCTGCCTCTGCTGGGTGCTCCCCACCACACCAGTGTACCGAAACAACCCGATCTGCGCATCCGTCCCTGGTCTGTGCCAGGGGTCAGCAGAGATAAGGGAAACCAGTGCTGGGAGCGGGAGATGGGCCCGTCCCTGCTGGGATCCAGCTCCAGGCAGCACTGAATGGGGACCATTGTCCTGCCGCTGCCCAGCTCCTTCGCGGGGATCGGTGACTGGCAGAGGTTCTGAAAGGAGCTTGTGGTGTCGGCACGGCAGGGAGAGCCAGGAGGAGCTGATCCCGGCTGCAGCGGGGGTAAATCACACCAGGGCAGGCTGTGATGGAAACGGGGCAGACTCAGGACACACACAGGAGCAGGGTAAAGGGAAACCATCTCCAGCCTCCCTGCCAGCAGCCTCAGAGGGCTGGGCCACCTCCTCCCTGCACAGGCCTTCATCCCGAGGAGGAGGAGGAGGGCTGGTATCATTGGCAATGCTGCTCAGCAGCCATGCCCAGCCACAGGGCAGCCCTGAGGACCACAGACCCATAATCCCCCCCCCAGATGTGCTGGGAAAACCCCAAAGCAGCACTGGGCTTCCTTACAGGGCTCCTGCTCTGATCTAGGTCACGCCAGCCAGACACACTGCAACCACCAAGGTTATAAGTGACAAATGAGCCCAATGCACAATTAGCTCGCATTTATTTACTCCCCTGCGAGCTCCATTCAAGGTCAATAGAGACGGTATCTGCAAATGAAAAAAAACAACCGACAAGAAATTTATAGACTGCAGACAAGGCTGCTTGTCCTGAACCAACTAATCTACCGCAGGCTGCAGCCTCCGTCTCCACACGCCGCGTCGGGCAGCAGCGTGCCGAGGGCTCCCATCCATAACCAGCCTGAAGGGTGCTATTCCATCAAGCCCCAGAAAATCCATCTGCTCCCTTTCAGATCTATTTACATGTGACATCAAATGGTGCTGCCGATAGCAGCAAGGCAGTGCCTGTGGGAGGCCACTTCTCCCAGAGGGGACGTGGGAGCAGGCAGCCGACGCGCAGCGGTGGCAGGAGATGCAGATGGGCAATGCCTGCGGGGAGTGTGCAGGGGAAACACGCCGTGTCCCGCACAGCGTCAGCCCCCAGGCCCCGCAGTTTGGGTGCTCCAGGCATCAGGGCAGCGCAGTTAGTCACTGGCAGGGAGCAGGGTCCCACAGGCACAACAAAACACAGAGGGACCACAGAAGCACCCCGACCCACCACGGTGCTGCACAGCACTGGCATGGCAGGACAGGCGAGCTGCCGCCGGGCCAGCGGGGAGCAGTGCTGGGGCTCAGCCCGCTGCCGACCTCCCCAAAAGCCACAGCAAGAGCAGTGATGGAGCAAGCGTCCCCCCAGTGCCACGGGCTGAGCCAGGCAGGGATGGAGAGCAGGCACAGAGCAGCCCCTCACCCTCTCCCCATTAGCGGGGACAAGCAGAAGGGGCTTTCTGTGACAACCTATTCAGGCAGCAAGTCGCTTTGGGGACAGAGCAATGAGGTGGAAGGCAAAGAAGCGGCCAGGCACATGGCAAGGTCCTGCCCGAGGCGGGTAGAGCCCGGCACCCTACCCGTTTCCGAGCCATGGTCACAGCCTCGAGTCCGCAGCTTTTCTGAAGACGACACAGCCTCCCCTGTGCATCCGGCACATTGGGACCTTCTCAGCACCGGTCCCAGTCGCATGATTTCCGCAGCTCCACCCAAACAGACTTTCACCCCTGGCTACCCCAGCACCAGCCCAGCAGAGCCAGCCCGGGTCCTTCCACCCTTGCCAAACAACAGCTGCCCGGGAAGGAGACTCACGGTGCCACTGGGAACAGCTCGGTTCATTCCTCCCCCTCCGAAAGAGATGCTTCTGCCCCTGCACCGTGCTGCCAGCCTCAGCAAGGACCCGGAGGCTTTCCTCGCTTCGGGCACAGCGGGAGGGCAGGAGCCCGCTGCTCTGCCCCACGCACCCACTGCCCGCCGGGGCGAGGAACCGAGGAGGCAGGATGCAATTTTGCATCCAAGACATGAAACGCCCTGAGAACACGTTCTGCCTTTGCTCCTTGGGTAAGGCCAGGAAAAAACAGAGAACAAAGGCACAAATGCCGCCAGCTTCAGCTCGAAACACAGTTACACCCAAACAGCACGGCCTTGTTTGCTGCGGGCTCCGTCCCACCGCAGCTTCAGACACTCGTGGAGAAGCGTTACTTATTCAAGGTCAGGGACCTCAGCAGCACAGGGAGGAGAGGCCACGACAAACCGGCCGCTCTAACCCATCGGCAGGAGCCAGCATCTGACCCACCACAGCATTGCCCTTCCCACAGTCCATCAGTGCTGGGTATTTTGGGGGAGGAGAAGATGTTCTTGCTGTTTTGAGGCAACAGGGTGATCCCAGAGGGTGTCCTGGGGAAGGGCTGCTCCTGCTCACACACCACTAATGCCACCACAGCAGGAACACAACACAGCTGTGAGCTCCACGACCCCCCAGGTGGGACACTCCATCCCATTCCCTGCTCTGCAGCAGGGAGCAAGTGCCAGGGCTGAATCCTGCCTCCAGCAGCAGAAAATGGAAGCCAGGAAAATTTCTCTCATTTTAGTTGACCTACTGGAAAACCCCCGCATGCTTCAAAGACGCAGCTGGCTGCCTCAGCTCCGCTATCGCCCATCCTCAGCATCCCAGTTTCAGCAGGGAGTTCTGGTGGCTTCCAATACAACACAGCTCCTTACAGGAACTCAGCCCTCCTTCCTGCCCAGCCAGATGGAAGATGTGGATCCTCCTTCGAGGGTTTTGAAATCACATTCAAGACAAACATTAACTTTTACACAGCTGGTGCAGATCATCAAACCAGGCTCTGTTAGCCACTAAAACCCCTCAAGCCCATGGAAAGGAGTCCACGAGGTTTCATTGGAGCCACCTGGGATTGCCATGATGCCCCGGAAGGCTCTGCCTCACCTTGAGCACAGCAACATCCACACCTGCCCACGAAGCCCAGGATCCCACACCCCCCAAAACCCTGCTGGGTCCACAGCCTACACGAGGCACACCCCTGCTCTGCCCTGATAAAGCACTGGCAGACGGGTCCAGCCATATGTTTTAAGTTACTAAAGCACTAAGCCCCACAGAGCCCCGCGAGCCATTAGGCAAACGGGCACATTCAGCGCTGTGCCCCCACCAGGCTCCGTGTCTCCTGCGGGACAGGAGCAGCCGGAACCTCATTGCTTGTTTTTTTTTGGACTAAACTGTTTAACAAACACAAGTTTCAGTTTTATAAGCAGAAAATGACACGGCTTGAAGTGTGCAGCTTCTGTTACAGAGCTGAGAAACAGCTCGCTTGGATCGCCCCCACCCACCCCTAGTCACAGCCCTGGTCTAATAACAGCCATTATTTCCCTACAAGCCCTATCTCACTTCAGCCAGCCAAACCGCTCAACATCTGCAGAGCTTTATCAGTAGATTTTAAGGCATCCTTATACACCCTAGGCTGCATAAGCAGCTCACCCAACGTGGCCGAGAAAATACATAGCAGAGCCGGAAATAAAGCCTGGGTCTCCCCGTTCCTTTCCACCACAGATTGTGTAACACAGCGGTACCCTGCCCATGCCAAAACACCTTCACCTTTCCCACCTTTACACGATTACAACATCCTTTCCCCAGCAGCGAGGCAGACCACACCACGCAACCGTTCTCATGGGAACTTGGCGTCCCAGGCATGCAAAGCCCCCCAGCAGCCCAGGCCTAGGATTTTTTTGGGGGAGGTGGGGGGTGGGAGGGAAGCACCCAGCCCACCCCACCGACCACCAGCACTGGCCAGGCCAAGGATGCTCCAGCACAGGTATTTTGGGAGGAAAAACCAAACCCCAGGGAGGCTGGAGCCGGGCAGACCCAAACCGCCGGGGAGGCTCAGAGTCTCGGGGGGGGGGGGGGGGGGGGGGGGG
>VZSZ01000324.1:419028-430988 GCA_013398815.1 Ibidorhyncha struthersii
TGGGGCTGGGGTTGGGGCCGGGGCGCTGCGCGGCGCGGCCATGCTGCGCGCTGCCCCGCGGCGCCGGGAGCGCGGCGGGCGGGGACGGGAACGGGGATGGGACGGGACGGGGCGGAGCTGTAGCCCGGAACGGGGATGGGGACGGTCGAGGGATGGGGAGGGCGGAGCCGGGACCGGGAATGACACCGGCACCGCGGGCGGAGCGGATGGGGTCCCGGGGCCGATGGAGCGGTGATGCTCGGGGGTGATCGCGGCCTCCCGGGCTCACGGGTCGGAGCCGCCCCGGGCTCTGCGGGCTCAGCTCTGGCTCCGGTTGCCGCGCCCCCCGCCCCGGTGCAGCACACAGCCCCCGGGCTGGGTGGGGATAGCCCCGGAGCCCCCCCGCCCAGGGCACGTGGGCAGCCCCGCGGGCAGCTGGCCGGAGCCCACCACCCTCCAGGGCAGTCTGGGGACCGCTGTCGACACAAAGCCACTAAGCTGGGGTCCCCTCCCTGCATCTGCGGGCCAGGCCCCCCCCATCCCCGCTCCCCTCCGGGAAGGGGTCCCCAGGCCAAGGCTCATCCATGGGGCAGCAGCGCAGCTCTCCGGGACACGGGCAAGGACCACCCCGTGAAGGGGAGGCGATGGGGAGCAGGGCCTGAAGCATCCTGAACTGATGGGATGTTCTGGGAGCCCTTGGTCCGGAGAGGGGAGGATGCAGCCCAGCGACTCCTCTGCCCACCCAGCCCCGGCCCGTGACCGTGGGGAGATGCAGAGCTCTTTGTGGGATGTTGCGGCAGAACCAGCCAGTCTGGCACAGGCAGAACTCGTGGGTTGATGCGCTTCATACGTTCACGTGAGGGAGCTCAGAAATGTTTTGTGTCCCCCTGAATGCCAGGCTGGGGATGGGGTCGTTAGCGGGCAGCTCTGCTGTTCCAGTCTGAGACATTCCTGGCCGGGAAAATCTCATGCTCCATCCTGGGTTCCCCCGTGGAGAGGCTGTCCAGGTTTCACCTGGAATGAGCTTGTTTTGACGCAACACAGCGATCCCCGTCTTCGCCCTTTTGCATTCCTGGTCTTCATTTCCTTGAAATCTCTTACAAGAAGGAAATGAAATGACCCAAATTAGTTGTCACAGTGTCGGTGCTGCGTGCTGTGTTCCTGTGTCACAGGTTTTCTAGCTCTCCTGTGTGGCACAACTGCTTTCCTACCAGGTTTTTATAGGGCTGAAGCAAATGCAGCGGCCAGCTTGAGGCAGTAAATAAGACTCCAGAAATTAATATTGATTTGCTTTTAATTTGTAGGCTGCTTTTTTTTAAAAAAAAAGACTTCCACTGCAGTTATAAATAAAGTCACTCTTTGAAGGTGAGGTTCTTGAACTCAAAAGATGCTTGGTGACATGTCTCAGAGGAGAGTCGCTGGAAAAAAAAATGGCATTATTTATCTCCAGCAATTCTTCCCACCATCATTTCCTATATGCGACGTGGCTATTTGGACGTGTCACACAAGGAGAGACACAGTGTGGCTGTGGCTGGGTGGTGGGCACCAGCCCCGTGAGCGCTCGGTGCTGTCCCTCAAGGTGACCATCACGCTCAGCCGGGAGCGGGCTCAGCCCCCAGCTCAGCCCCGGTGCAATGTCCCACCAGGCAGGACGCCGGCTGCCTTTGCTCTGAGGCTCCTTTGCTCTCTCCGGTGATGCAGAAGCGCCGATCTCAGCACAAAATCTTGGGTGACATGAGAGGAGGCCAGAGAGCCGGGAAATCTGGAGACTGTTTTATTTGCTGTACAAGGCAAGTACTCCCTTGAGCCTCTTTGTGGAGCCCTGAAGCTTTTTATCAGGCTAGAGGAGTGCGAATAATTGATTTTTCCACTCACTGGCCAAACCAAAAAACTGGAGGGGGCGGGGGAGGAGAAGGAATTGTTTCAAGTTTATTTGAACAAAAAAGTTTTTCTTTTTATTCAGTGCAATAAAAACACGAGGAAGAAAATCTTTTGGGTGGTCAGACAGAATATTTTAACCCCTTTGGATGCCTTTTTAATAGTGTTGGTAGTTTGCAAAATAAAAAGGGGGGGAAATATAATACAAAGGTGAAAATGGGATGTTTGAATTTTTCAAAAATGCTTTTATTTTTTCAGCACAAGCATTTTCTCAAGTGTGACCTGAATTTGTTGATTTTTTTCAACCTCAGTGTCCCCAAAAGGCTTTTTTTCCCCAAAACCACATCTATTCATTGTAGAGAAATTAAGAAGGGTCAGGTACCAGGTGTCAGCTGTCCGGCAAGAGGACGCAACTCAGCAGAGATGCTGGGATCAGCAAACCGCTCCTGGGAAGGCTTTAGCAGACCTTCCAGCCTGAGCATCCCTGCATCCCCATCTCCGCTGGGCACAGGAGGCGGCAGCATCCCAGCACTCGCTCCCTGGGGGCATCGGGACCCCCGACAGAGCCACTGCCAGGTCCTCTCTCATGCAGGGACATGTAGGGGACTTGTTAGAGCCCCAACTCAGCACAGGATTTTTGTCTGCCTGCTGCTGGTTGCACACCTTGTGAGCCAAAATTGGAACATTTATTTCATGATCCCACTACTTCGGGGACTGACGAAGCCATGCTGTGATTGTGCCGGTACACGGGTCTGAGATGTCCTGCCCGTCCTGGGATGCGCAGCTCAGTGCATGCTTTGGCACGGACACGCTGTATTTCTTCACTGCAGCTGATGGGGAAGGCATCTGCGTGTAAAGGAGCTGGAAAGAACTTGAAAACGCATTGTGCAAAGGTTCATCTTCACATGGTACAAACCCCCTTCAGTTCTCAAGGCCATCCTGCCATCTCCCATCTGTGGCCCCTTCTAGAAAAAGAGAAGAGAGCACAGGAGGGCTCCTGCACTTGCTGGTATAACAGAGCAAAGATTAAACCCGGCAGATACTACACAGGCGAGGTTTTTCCATTTAAATTTCTGTGTGTTTTGATTTGGGCAGATATTTAAGTCTGAATTGGGTCAGCCTGGAGGCTGAGGAAGTTCATGGCATCTGTGTGCTTACTGGCTTGGAAGGGTTTGAAGCTCTTTTTGTTTGACATCTGCTTCTAATTCCTTCACTTGGTTAAGCAGCAACAGAGAATTACACCTGTGTCCTGAACCCGGTTTGCTTTAGGCCCGATCCTGTTGCATGACTAATGCAAAATACAGATGATATGAAAAGTTGTACAATTGCAGAAATTAGGCTCGACTGGCGGGCTCCCTGCTGTGTTGGAGGGAGGGATTTTTGGAGCCCATAAAGTCCATCTTCATTCAGAAACTGGCAAAAACCTCAGCTGATAACCGGAGCCCATTCATAAAGTCACAGAATCATAGAACAGTTTGGGTTGGAAAGGACCTTTGGAGGCCTTCTAGTCCAACCCCTCTGCAATGAGCAGGGACATCTTCACTAGATCAGGTTGCTCAGAGCCCCGTCCAACCTGACCTTGAATGTTTCCAGGGCTGGAACATCTGCCACCTCTCTGGGCAACCTGGGCCAGTGTTTCACCACTCTCATGGTAAAATATTTCTTCCTTATATCTAGTTCTGTTTACATCTGTTTGCATCTATTTACATCTAGTTTACATCTGTTCAGGCTGGCTTGTTTCTGAGGTGGGCAGAAGGTCAGGGCGAGAGGCTCTTTGAGGGGGAGGATGGTTTGCTGCTGATGGAGTCGCTGGGCTGTGCCGGTGCTTCCGGAGAAAAGAGAGGTTTCACATGTGCCTTTGGGCCATCTTCTGCCAAAGAGGACACGTGTTTTCAAGATGCCAGGAGCCCCGTGTCTCTCTCGTGGCTCCATCTCACACCTGCTGGATTGCTCAGGGCAGCTCTGTGGCTTCTCCATTCCCCCCTCTCCTGGGATGTGGGCTGCTCCCCAGTGCTTGTCCTGCTCGGGAATGGGAGCTTCGCCAAAGGCAGGGGGAGGGGGAGGGAAAGGCTGAGCACTGCCGGACACCCCTCCTTTCAGCTTTTGTGAGACACTGGTTTCCATCTCAGCCGTGGGAGCCGCTGGCAGGGAGATGCTCTTCCTCCTGCGCAGCCTCCTCCTCCCCATCAGCACGCTTTGACCGGTGTTTATCCGCCCCCTGCTCCACACCCAGCTTTCCGCCCCGGAGCTGGAGCTCACTGGGCTGGTTGCAGCCATGCTTCATGTCCAGGAGACCTCAGCCACCCGTGGCATCTTCTCCCTGGGTGCGGAGGAAGACCCAGGTCCTCTACACAAGCTCAGGGACATACCCTTGTCACCCCTGGTGTTGGACGGTCCCCGCTGGGAGCTGCAGAGAGCTGTTGCTACTGCAGTAACTGGCTCTGACTATTAATAAATGAAGTCTTGGGATTTCTGCCTGGCATGGATGCGGCTGTGCTCATTCCTCCCTCGTATCGCTGTCACTCAGCGTGGGACTGCTGGGTCCTGGCTGCTCCCGGGGAGCAGTGGCTATCACAGTGGGGAAAGGCCGATGATTTATTTGCACTGCTGGAAGAACTGGGAATGAGAGAAGCGCTCATAAAAAGCACCGTCTCATTTTCTCTAGGCCTCTGTGTGTGGCACTATTGAGCTGTAAACATTTTCCAGGTTAGATTTATAGAGATAGAAGGAGAACTGATCATTAGGAGGATTAATAATATGCTTTATGGGTTGTGAAAGTCCAGAAAGTTCAGTTATGCTGCTGAGAGCTGGAAGATCCCTCTTGCACAATCTGGCAGGTAGAAATCTACCCAGGTCATTTATTATTTGCAACAGAGAGCAGCATGATAGGTACCGAGCCAGAGGGGGCCCGGAGGGACTTGGTTCTGAGCAGGCATGGAGCTGGCAATGGTCCCCGGCCAGGCTGGGCTCACCTGAGACCTCCCAGTGCCAGCACACCCACGGACAAGTGTGCAAGCAACCATGCTATTCCCGCACCCCGGCAGTGTCCAAGCCGCGTTGCTCCGCACCCACTGTGCCCCCGCAGCACAGGCACTCCTCTGTCTGTGCCGTGCAGGGTGACAGACCCGCTGCTGACCACCATTTTACTCTGGAAAAGCCGAAATGTCCCTTCCGGCAACAGCCAAACCACACGGGTAATATGACTGCAAAGGGACTTGCTCCTGGAGAGGCTGGTGTTGGCACAGCCCTTTCCTGAGCTGGACACCAGCCAGTGCTGGTGCTGGTGCCACACCGGTGTGCCACTGTGCCTGCCACAACAAGGACGTGGATGTAAGAGCAGCACTGAACCTTCCAGCTGGCTCTGGGGTCCCCTGTCCTTGGGAGCACCTGTCCTCGGGAGCACGTGTCCTCAGGAGCACCCATCCTCAGCAGCACCCATCCCTGGAAGCATCTGTCCCTGGGAGCACCCATCCCGGGCAGCACCCATCCTTAGAAGCACCCACCTCTGAGACCACCTATCCCTGGCAGCACCCGTCCCGGGCAGCGCCCATCCTTAGAAGCACCCATCTCTGAGACCACCCATCCCTGGCAGCACCCACCCCCGGCAGTACTCATTCCTGGGAGCACCCATCCCTGGCAGCGCCCATCCCTGGCAGCGCCCATCCCTGGCAGCACCCATCCCTGGCAGCACCCATCTCTGAGACCACCCATCCCCGGGAGCACCCACCCCGGGTGAGGCTGGCAACAGAGCAGCGCAGCTGAGCATGTCCACGGAAGTGCCAGTGCGGCAGAGGGGACCTCCCTGGGCAGGAATGCACCCACGAGGTCCCTGGCAGCGCTGCCGCCCGAGGAGAGCATCGGTGTTCATTCACGCCGCGTTCCACCGCAGCTGCCTCCTCTCCTGCCAGAAGGAGAAGCAGAGTGGAGGCCCCATGCCGCCAGACGTGGGAGCTGGACCCGAGCCCAGGGGCGGTGGTGGCCTGAGCAGGGAGGGGCAGAAGCACCTCAAGAGGCTCTTGCAGGGCTGGAGGTGGATGGAGATGGGGGGGGCTCATGGCTTCACCCAGCTGGGACACCCTCTCCGCCAGCCGAGCCGCAGCAGCCCCCGGGGGGTGGGAGCGCAGCTGGTCTGCACTGGTGTTTTAGCACAACCGTGCCTGGGTTTAATCCTACCGTGCCGTTAAAGTCCTGGGCCAGGCTAAGGATTTTGGAGGCATTAGCTCTTCTGCTGGTGTGTCCAGCCCTGGATGCCACCCCAGCACCCAGGGGACCCTGCGAGGGCTGGGACCATTCCTGCAACATCTTCTTGGCATGAGCAGAAGGACTAGGATGTCCCCAGGGACCTTCGCTGGCCCTCGAGGTCTTTGCAGCTCTTGACGGGGTTCGGGGAGCGCAGTTTGATTAAGGGGCTGCTTCTCTTGCAGCAGCTGCGTGGCCGGGCTGGGGGAGGATGTCTTCCTTCGCTGCCTGACGGGGCTGCAGCTGGGTTTCGCTCTCTCCTGCACCCATTAGAAGAAATATCCACCAGAAAATGACAGAAAATGACCAGAAATGCTCAGGCCTGGGAAGGTGCCTGTAGCCCAGTGTCTCATCACCTAGGAGGGGGTGAAGGGGGCTGGAGGGGACCCTAAAAGGACATTTTATCTTTGCTGCACCACCAGCCGCTCCTCTGCCGGACCCAGCAGCGTGTGTGCGCACCCCCAGGCGAGGGGCGTGGGGTCCGGCAGGGTGCCCAGGGAGCAGGCAGAGCCGGCAGGGCAGGCAGGGCAGCGCCGGCACGGGTCACCTCCGCTCTTGGCGGCACGTCCCCAAGGCAGGTGAGCTGCCCCTGCGAAGCAGCGCGGGCACTCCCCAAATACAGCCCTGTGTGCAGTCAACATGGGGGAGGCGGGAGCTGGCACAGCCCTTGGCATGCGTGGGGGGAGGCTCAGGGGGGGGAGTGTGGGGGCTGCAGGAGGGTCTGGACCTGGCGTTTCCCCTCGGGCACCCCAGGAATAGCCCCGTGTTGATGCAGCTCAGCAGGGAAGATATCTGCCCATGTCTCTGAGCTGCTGTCACCTTATCAGCCCTCTGGACAGCTTGGAAATAGGGAAGCAGCAGGCACAGAGATAACGTTATCTCCTGCTCTCTGCAGCTCTTACCCCTTATCTCCAGCCTCGGTCAATTCCCTTGGGCAACATCAGCGTGAAGGTGTGGACAGCCCGGCTGGATGAGACCCCTGGCAGACCCCGGCTCAGCGCCAGGACCCACAGCCCGGGGCTCCCCGCAGGGATGTCCGGGGCCATCACAGGGACCATCCGAGGTACCCAGCGCTGCCCAAGGGCTTTCCATCCCCAGCCACCATTGCACCCAACAGGGGCCACCCGCCGGAGAGGGGCTCAGACCTGGCCCAGCTCAGCCCTGGCCACAGCCGCCTCCATCCCAGTGGGGTGAGGAACAGCTTCTGGGCAGAGCCAACAACGGAGGAAATTCCTTGGGGAGTTTTCTTCCTCCTGGTGCACGCAGGGGCCCTGCAGCCATTGTATGTGCACGGGCCAGCCCCGGTGTGAGCTCACGCCGGCTCCCCCAGGGCTGCCGGTTCCTGTCCCAGACGCTGCCCTACCCAAAGCCCCCGGCCCCGGCGTGCCCAGCTGCCTCGGTGGATGCTGCTGGTCCTCTGGGAGAGGCTGGGGAGCCGGGAAGGAAAGGGAGCCGCCCTGGGCTCAGGCTGGGTCGGGGTGGGACGTCTTCCTGCCCGCCACAGCCCCTGGGATTTGCCTGCCTCTTGGACTGGAATAAAATGCATCCTCTGGCACAGCAGGCTGGGTGATGGCGCACCCCGTCCGGGAAAGCCTGGCTGCGTCAGCTGGCCCCGGCTCCGGCTGGCGGTGCTGGATCTGCAGGCGGCACCTTGGGGATGGATCTGGACCAGGGGCAGGATTCAGGTCCAAACCCTACATGTGCTTGCACGGGGACCCGGAGCCCGGGAGCAGCCCCATCCCTGGGTGGCCCTAATCCAGAGCAGCAGGACAGGCTTTAGCCCAGACCTCCCATTCCCTCCCGGGCCCGTGGTCTTGGCCAGGGCTGTGCAGACAGAGGGGCACCCATGGGGGCAGCTCCCCGCTCTGTAAGGGCGCAGGGATGGGGACATGGTGGCAGGGCTCATCTTCACCCCTGTTGCAACTCCCTAGCCCCCAGCATCGCCGTGGCCACAAGATGGCATGGCAAAGCCACCTGGGTGCCACCGCATCCTGGCACCTCCTGAACCCTGCCCACAACCCCACAGCCTCAGTGACCTGGTGGGAGGGAAGGGGTGACATGTCCCACCGTTGCCTGGGGGTTTCTAAACCCCCCACATCTCCCAAAGCCCAAAGAGGTGCCAGGAATCGCCCTCCTTGGCTGCAGTTACCCCCCACAAAGCTGCTCTGCGGGGGTCAGAGGGCACCAGGACCCTGAATGGGGCCAGGAGATGACGTCTTGCTGTAGCTCTGGGCCTGTCCATGATGCCCCCAAAAGCTTCTGTCCCTCCACTTTGCTCCTGGAACAAACCCAGCCCATGGTGGGCAGGGACCCAGCATCATCCCCAGCAATCCCTGGGGCTGCATTTCATCTCGGGGCATCCATGGGAGCCAGGAGAGGGGTCCCCATGGTCCTGGTACGCAGCCCCCCGGAGCGAGTGGGACGGGAGGCAAACCATGGGGAGCGCAGCATGTCCCCCCGGGGACCAGTCTTTTAGAAGGGATTAGATTAACGTCCATCAGGGATGGCTGGGTCCCGCCCCAAGGCGGGAGGGGTAATTAAATGCCTTTTTAAGCTTTCTTCCATTTTATTTGGCTTGTTGACCCCCAGGGAAAGCCCAGACCTCTCCGGAGAGCTGGGAGCACAAAGGAAATTATTTTACAGCCCCGGTGGGGAATCAGCTCATGCTCCTCAACAGCAGCCGGAAAAATTATTTTACAAGGTGAGAAGTGAAGGGCTTGTGGTTAACTGAGTGCCTCGTTGGTTCTGCCCCCCTAATTGGCACGCAGAAGTGTTCCTTTCCAACAGACGAGGGCGGAAACGCACACTTGAGTCGTGTCTCATCACATCGCCCCTCATCCCCCTCTCTGTGCACCCCCCTGCGCAAAGCTGACCTTTACATTTTCTGCCTCATTTTATCACTTACCTCCATCAAGAACGGCAATCTGCCTCGGCGGCCACTCCACAGCCTGATTGGCACCCTGACAGGTACACGGCCCCTTTCAAGTGCAGCTGCCTAATGGGTTATTGGCAATCATGTCTCATTTGGCCCATCCACGCCGTGCGCTGCACTAACGAAGAGCAGAAATTGGAAAATCATGGTGGGGAAGGGACATGGAGGAGAAACCGGTTGGGAATAAGCTGGGAGAGAACAATCCTTCACGTTTTACAACACCTGAAATCTTCCCCGAGACCCTGGGTGCAAGGGGCAGCGCGGTGGGCAGGGCTCGGCGTGTGCCCGGCTCCCCCAACAAGCACCATGGGGTATTCTTTCCTTCAGCTCCGAACCAAAGGCAGTGCAAACCCTGCTGTCCCCGCTCCGTGGTCGGCTGCAGGGCCTTGGCAGGAGCAGGCGGTTCGTGCCAGGAGGGTAGAAACGGCTCTTTTTTGACAGATTTCCTGCAAAATCTGCCAGTGCTGGCGGGCGCAAGCTCAGCAGTTCACGGGAGCCGGATTCAGCCCCCAAACCCCAGTTTTCTCTAAAGCCCAGAACCCACCCGCTCCAGCACACCTTCGCCGCGCAGTCCTGCACGGCCCCAAGGCTTCTCCCTGCTTTAATGGACAATAACATGTATTTTCATCAGCAGAGACATATATAAAATTAAGTTCTAAGGAGGCAAATAAACAACTAGAGCAGTGAGGACTCACGGAGACTCAGCCCAGTCCGGGAAAGATTTCTAACTTTGTCATCTTAATTGACACTTAGCCTGGCAGTAACTCCCTGACAGGCAGTAAAAGAGATTTACTGTAAAGCTGCAGAAGAAACAGTGTCAAGGAGTTAAATCACGTCAAAAAAATCTGGGAGTGACCCGACCGCTGAAGTGCCCGCCCCATGCAGAGCCGTACCAGGTTTTGCTTTTTTGAAAAAAAAACAAAAACAAAAAATGACAGCACAACGAAGCCAAAGTTTCCTTTGATCAGTTCTCATTTTAATGAGGGCAGGTTCCTAGGAAGCAAACAGTACATGTTTGTATCATATTGCAAACAAGCTAGTACAGAAATCTAAAAAAAATAAACAAAAATAAATATCTTCCCTGTTTATTTCTCCCCAAGTTTATAGCACTAGGTTGACCTGAAAACAAGATGAATTTACCACTGCGCCTGGACAGTGGCCACAAAAAATCAGATTTTTTGGAATGCAATTGTCTATATGGTTTCAGAGAGGTCAGAGTACCAGGAGATCCGCCGATGAGACTCTTCCTCGCCAGCTTGGGTGAACGGTTTCCACCTTGGGCAGCCAATGCTCCTCTGGCGCTTGAAGCATCTCTGCTGGGCCCCTTCAGCGGATCAGAGCCACGTCTTCAAGTGGGAGAAGCTGAAAGGAGATGAGGGGATGGGTTATTTCGGAACCTCACCTGAGCATCCAGCTGTGCACCCGAGCCCTGCCACCACCTCCCTCCCCACGTGGGACCACATTTTCCCTCTGTACGGTGCTTAAACCACCGCTGCATTCGCGATGTTCATGAAATAATCTCCTCTGCGGGCTCAGATCCGACCTGTGGTGACTGCACGCTCCCTTTCTGCCACTGTGCACGCAGATAAACCCCATGCAGACACCCAAAGCCCGGGCTTGGACCTGCCTTCCAGGCTCTTGTGGAAATTTGGCTGTGAAATCAGAGGGATGCACGCACGTACACAGGTCCAGCACCATGACCGCAGTACCGGGACTGCTCTGCCCACGCACGGCCAGGCTGCGGGAGGTAACGGGGCAGCGCAGATGTAGCGCAGGGCTGAACTGACCTGTCCGGGCTTTCCCAAAAAGATACTGATCCCAGATTTCCTCCAAAAAAGGAAGGGGGGGGAAGAACACAGCTACGTGTTTCAGGGGCTGATCCAACAGCTAAAAGCCTCCGTGGATTTCAGCTGGATGTTGGCTCCATCTTCCAAGAGGGAAGAGATTTAATGTCTGGAACCAGCCCCGAGCCAGTCCCAGGCAGCCTGGCTGAGCCCCGAGTGGGCAGGGAGAGGGGTCCTGTGGAGGGGCCATGCTGGGAGCACCTCGGCATCGCTGGCCTGCTGGCCCCACAGACACCCCTCCCGGCGCTGGCAGCCTGGTCCCACGGGGTGCAGGTTTGTGATGCACCAAACGGGGGGCACAGAAATCATCCGGCTCCGTTGTCTGCCCTAAAGCCAGAGTGCAGCTCCTCCAAACGCATCCCACGGGGAGGAGGAACCACATCCCCTCCTCCCAGCCCTCTTTGCTGGGTGCAACAAACCTTGTGGTTCAAGTTCAAAAATGCAGCAGAGGCTCAACTCGTGCAGTCACACTCATGCAGCGGTGATGAGGCTGTAAACCCCCCGGGACCCGGGCAGTCCCGTGGGGTCACGGCTCCCCTTGCTCCCCCACTCCCTCCCAGCCCAGCCGGGGCTGGGGTGCAGAAGGCGGTGTGGGTGTCGGGGGGCAGCTCCCCGCATCTGGCTGATGCCATGGTGCAGCCCAGCTCTTTGCTTGGGGCACCCCGAAACCCCAATGCCTGCGGGATGGGAGACCGCAGCAAGGCTCCGTGCATCCCAGTTACCTGTGGAAATCCCTCCAAGGCTCCATGCACCCCCAGTTACCTGCTAAAACCCCTCTGTGCACCCCATTTACCTGTGGAAATCCCTCCAAGGCTCCGTGCACCCCTAGTTACTTGGCGAAACTCCTCCGTGCACCCCAGTTACCTAGTGAAACCCCTCCAAGGCTCCGCGCACCCCCAGTTACCTGCTAAAACCCCTCCGTGCACCCCATTTACATGGTAAAACCCCTCCAAGGCTCCGTGCACCCCCCGTTACCTGGGGAAACCCCCCCAGCACCCCAGGGTGCTGCAAAGAGACCGCAGCACGCCTCCTGCACCCCACGCAAGGGTGGCACCCCCAGCACCAGACCGTGCCCCCCGGCCCCGGCG
>VZSZ01000324.1:431649-444642 GCA_013398815.1 Ibidorhyncha struthersii
ACCTCCCCCATCTTTGAGCATCCCCCTTGCTGCCCCGACCATCTCCCCTGCAGCCCCGAGCATCCCTGAGCATCCTCCCTGCAACCCTGAGCATCCTCCTCACGGCCCGAGCAACCTCCCCCTGGTCCCCTTTGCAGTCCCGGGTATCTTTCCCCATGGCCCTAAGCATCCCCCGCAGTACTGAGCATCCCCCTGCAGCCCCACAGACCTCCCCGCAGCCCAGCATCCTCCCCGGCCCCTCAGGACCTGCTCGACCGCAGCAGGATTTACTGCTGGAGGAAGAGATGTTATAAACTGGCTGCAAGCGAGGACCTTCAGAGGGCACCTGCACCCCCTTCTCCTTCAGGTACGACCCCCAGCCTTACTGCCTAGGGAAAGACCAACTGCAAGCATGGGAACATGTCCTGGAAGAACTGTAAGTAAGAACAAATCACAGTGATTTTCAGCAAAATTCATTCTAAGTGGGGTACCAGACGGAGGTGGGCAACGCGGACTGAAGTCCTGCTTTGTTTACCTGCTTCAGTGCAGAGATGATGCTGCTGCTGGGGGGGAGCAGAGGGCCCACGCGTCCCCGGGAGCATGGCTGTCCTGCTGTGCAGAGCTCGACTGGCCCCTCTCCACCTTCATACAGCCCGCGAAGTGTTGAGACCCGGATTTCACTCCCCTCTCACTCAGCTCAAACTAATATCCCACCCGCAGTTTGGGGGTCCCAGTGCCCGCTACCTTCCCTCTGTGCACGGCATAGTCATGACTGCTTAAGAGGTGCAAAGCGATGGGAAGAGATGAGACGCAGAACCTGTGCGGGGTTCCCAGACGGCTGCTGTGCTCGTGCACAGTTCATGCCCGCACGAATGCTACGCCCAGGATCTGTCTGCTCTTGGTCACTTTTCCATCACAGTTAAAAGCAGCCAGCTGCCTGCCTTCCTACCCCAACAGCTGCTTCAGTAACTCCTGCTCTTCCACCTCTTCTTTAGGAAAAAAAAAAGATGACCCAGAAGATGAATACCTGATTCCCATGGGACGCCTGCCAACTTGTCTCCCTCTCACCGAAGCCTACTGCCTTCATAATCCAGAGAAATTACAGGATCTGGTATTTCCAGCCCCTTCCAACACCCTCTGGTGCCACTTCTTAACAAACGGGAGGGGTGGGGATTCAGCAACACCGTCCCTGCCGCCTCCTACTGAGAGCCACTTAATGTTACCTGCATTGAAATCTTGTGGCCACACTATGTTTTGCCCGTAGATATTTTGGAGGGATGGGAGGAGCCGGTCATTCTGCTCCCTTCTGCAATTCAGGAGCCTGCAGTGGACAGGAGCGAGCAGCCGCTTTGCACTTTCTCCTCCAGTGAAGTGCTCGAGACCATTTGCAGTGGATTTGTCAGGCTGCTTCCCCTCCTCTTCTGCAACTCAGTTCTTCTTAAATAGGATATTACCATTAATTTTGCCATTCCAGTCAGGTGACTTTTCCCCCCAGGTTCCTTAATAGAACCAAGCAGGTCAAATTTATGCTCATCAGGGAGCAATTCCAGTTCCTCTTGTTTATTAGCCAAGTTCTTGGCTTTATACACTGAACTATGACTAAATAATTTCTTTTTTTTTCAGGGCACACAGTGACTCGATTAATTTTATTCTCAGCATCTTGCATGCTCCTGTGCGCCCATTTCTCCTTGTTGATACTATTTTAACATGCTCCCAAGGAACCTGGCCGCCCTGCTTCCCACTGTCCGGCTCCCCAGCTCTTTACTGGCATCCCTCCAGCTCCCATCTTCTCACACACAAGTTCCCAGCAGTGAAGCTTTCTCCATCAGCCCACCTTGCACACCTCGACATTTTGTGACCCTCTGTCACAGGGACACATTGGGATGTGTTGGCATGTTCAAGCAGGAGTCAGACCCATGCTGGGGACCCCTTGGCGTGTGGGAGCGGGTTCTGCTCATCTCGGCCAAGCAACAACCTCCTCCTGTAGGAAGCAGCCCCTTGGCCAGGCTGGGGCCAGAGAGAGCGGGGCTGGGGGCTGNCACAACTAGTTTCAGTTAATGAACTGACCCAGAGAGTCCAACTCACTCGCAGCCCTACTTCTTGGAAGCACCCGGGCTTACTGTAAGAATGAAGCCGGGCTCCCATCTCCCACCGAGCAGATCATTGACGGGTGGGCTATTTTTGTCACCCTTTGAGTGCTCTGGACATTATGAATGGCCTCACCACTTCCATATTTTAATAGAGCCATTAATGAATGGCATCAGTACAGCGCACAGACAATCACATCGCGTCCCTCCCTGGTCACCGAACCCCGGTTCACGACAGGACACGCGCTGCCAGGTTTATTTCACTCAATAAAAAGCCATTATAATTCCTTCTGCCCCCGAGAGACGGATCAATTCTGAACGACCTGATGCTCAGCCTGGAGAAGGCAGAGGCTTGTTCCTACCTCTGCCCCCGTTCCCAAGCAAACAGGCGCTTTAGCAGCTTATGTTTCGCTGCAGCGCGACACCAACGTGGGCTCCACCTTCCCACCCAGGAGTGGAAGATTTTCTCATTCCTCGAGATCTGCCTGAAGTGTCTTTTACGTGTATTTTTGGCATGACTTGAATAACTTGTCACGCTGATAAACTCTCCGGGAACTGAACTGAACTTTTTCCTCCCAGTGCACTGAATGATTCCTGCTTACAGGCAGCCTGTTGTGTCTGCAAGGCACTTCGAGATCCTTCAGGCTGATACAGTAAGGCTCCGGATCTCAAGCAGAGCGCACGTTTCCTCTCCCAAGTATTTTTAAATATCTTTCGAATGAAACAGCTGACAAGCCATTTGTCTTCTATTTATGTTCTAAGTAGCTAAAATATAATTTTAGCATTCCCATTCCTCTCGCAGAAGTTGATGTTCCTGCAAACACTGTAGCACATCAACGGACACACTGCACCGTGCTACTCCAAGGTGGTCTATTGTGCCAGGAACTCTTCCAGAGGAACAAAATCCTCGTTCTTCTTGGCAGATAAAAAGCTTTTGAACAAATCCTGGCTCCTATGGAAGTTTTCTGTGGACTTCCCTGAGCTTAAGATTTCGGCCTCTCGAGTCATGTCTGTAAGCAGCTTCACCTGAGCAGAGTCCTGCAGATCTCAAGCCCATCCAAAAACCCCAGTTTTATGTTTTCACTTAATATACAAGTATTAGCTCCAGCATCACATTTACCAACTACATGGACACAGCTGAGACTTTGCTCACGTTCCCCAGTGCTCGGACAAACCCTTAATGATGTTATTCCAAATTTGTCAAGGAGAAGGGGAGTGGGATCTCCCATATGGCTCTACTGCTGAAAGCATTTAAGGTCTTTTTCTTTTATTTTGGCACAAAAGTAACCTTTTTGTAAGAGGAAGACTCTGCTGTTGGAAGGTCCCTGGTTCCCAGTCGCCGAGGAGGCAGCTGCAGCCGCTGCAGCTCCCCGTCCCGCTGGATGCTCGGGCTCTCCAGGAGGCACCTCCCTCTTGTCTGCTGGACTAGCCATCTCCACCACAGCTCTAAGCTGAGATGCCAGAGCACGAACAGGGGTTTCAGTCTGAAAAACTGCACAGCTGGGGGGTGAGGGGGGTGAGCAGCTGGAGGCATCACGTCTTAAACCCCTGCAATAAGCCCAGCCAAGCCCTCTCGTCAGAGCCCTGACTCTCTACTCGATTTAATGCGTCTTGCGCTCTCGCCTCCCACCACACACATTACTGCACCCATTCAGGATTTGTGGCTTTTGAGAATGATCTAAATGAATTTGATGTCCCAGAAAGAGGCACTTGAAAAATAAACCGGTGTGGTTTAATGATAGCATTTTCCACATTTTTATTATAATGACTCTGGTGTTTATTGGAAGGTTAGCAATTCAGCCGAGCATGAAAACAAAGCAATTGAAGAGGCCAGCCCTGTGATGGGGTCTCTGCACGCTCGGTCATTAATGCTCATTCTATACATGACACTTTTTGGCCATTTGGTCTCTACAGCATCTCCCTGTGGGAGTATGATGAGAGGATGGAGTCAACATCATTTTGGATGAGGAGCCTCATGCATGCTGGTACAGAGCCTGCCTCCTCCTCCGGCTGTGCAGCACTCCGCAAACTCACACCGCCTTTGTTAATTGTGATCATCCTGGGTTTTAGGTGGGAAACTGAGGCCCAGAGAGTTCAAGTGAGTTGACAAAGACTACGTAAGCGAATGGCAGGTCTGGCCAAGTAACGGAGCCTCCTGCTCCGAGGTCCTTCACCTGGAGACTCTGCCTGGCTCTGCAGGGCGCAGGTTTGCCTCGGAGAGACGGGCACAAAACAGCCAAAAGGCAAAAGAGGCTGCCCTGCCGTGAAGTGTGCTGGAGGCACAAAAAAATGGCAAAGGAGCTCAAGTCAGATTTTGCACAAGGGACGAGTTTTGCTGCCCATCCCCTACCGGGCAGCGCCACGCTCATCCTGAGCTGGTGCAAAACCCGGTGCTGCTGTAGGGAGTTGTCCTTCAGATAAGGTTCGAAGCTCAGCATCCGAGTGACCTGGTACAGAAGATGCCATCTGAAAAGGTGAATGTGATAAACACCCTGCCTGGCTGCCCAGGAGGTCAGTGGTCTGGGTCCCCGCCGCTCCATCTCTGCCTGCACACCGAATTTCTGTGGTTTACCCTTCACCTACTTTCCCAGATTCACATCCCTGCTGCCTCTTGCATTACTTCAACCCGGGAGTGAGTGAAGCCTTAATGGCAAGAAAAAAATATTCCCACACATGTGGCTCAGCAAACCCTGATGCTTTCCAACACACAACCCACTGCTGAGTTTTCTTGGTGAATCAGAACGAGTGTGTTTTGCTCGGGAGTGGGGATGAGCCACTTAGCGAGCGGGACCCAAGCAGGTTCGGTCCCTCGGGTGCCGTGGTGACAGCCCCCCAGGCAGATATTCCCAGGAATAACAACCTTTGCCATTTTCTTGCATCTAGAGTGTGTCCTCGTGTAATAAATTCAGATTACGGAGCTATTCCTTTCACCAGTGATTCAGAACATGCTGATTAAATGCTATTTCTTTGTTCCTCTGAAATAAAAGAACTGTAGCTGATACAAACAAATTATGATTTCAAACTGAGAGGCAAGACACACCTTGACTCCACGATAAAGCTGCTTCATACTTTGGTGGCTCTGGAGAGAAAGAGGAAACAATAAGTGGTGCTTCCTAATGTTGCAGATCTTCTTATTAAAGTGCACTAAATTAATTATTTTACTCCTAAGAAACAACGAATTCCTCACTATTTTTAGACTTGTGTACTATTTTAAGAGATTTTTTCTCAGGGTCCAGTCACATGGAAGTTAAACAGCAAGCAGTCAAATCTCCAAAGGATAATAAACTATCTCAAATTACTTTGCTAATGGAACAAAGAGTACTGTAAATGTCACACACGGTATAACAAGAGTGGCAGAAACCTTTACATGAAACAATGGATCCATTAGCACTAAGTAAAAAAAAAAAAAACAACCAGACTCGCGATCCTTTTGCACAGTTCCGTGGCACTTGCCGCTCCAAGCCAAATGAACTTGTTTGTTCACTCAAAGTCTGCAGCTGAGCTCACGACGTGGCATCCAGCTTACTAATCACGCACACTCTCAAGGCATCGATCGTTCAGGATTTCAAAGCCCTTTATAGACAATAATTAAGCCCCATCGCACCCAGCTGAGTCAGTGGAATTATTTCTGCTTAAAACTGAGGTACGGAGAGGGAATAGCTGAATCACTGATTGGAGACCAAAACTGAACCGAGGTACAGACCCAAGCCCTATCCACCAAACTCCACTAATCGGTCCTCGCCTGTCCAAGCTTAATGAAGTAGTCCATCATCTTACAAGTTATGGGCATGATCCCTCACGTCTTACGTGACTCATCGACTTGAGACTGACTCTGATGGGGCTACTTGGGTGAAAGGATGAACTGTCAGAAACCATCGCATCGCCCATCCATCTAGTCCTGTATTTTGCCTCTAACAGCTGCGGTTGGCAGAATATTGAGAGAGTCTCTAAACATCTCAAAGGCTGAAGCAATGTCATCATAGAGTGGCTTGGACATGACATAACATCACCAAAGAATCATGATGAAAAAATCATAAGGATGTGGCATGACAGCGTTGCCTTAGAAAAGCAGCAAAGACAAAAATCTGAAATGCAGGGAAAAGAGCAGGGGGAAAAGATGCCGTCAGATGGCTGTCTCTAATGCAAGCAGATTTCTCAGCCCCCTCCAGTCCATGATTCAGTCTTTCTCCTGGAAGTAATTTACAATAACGAAAGCGAGCTAATACCCAGATGTGTGAAGTACAGAGTATATTTGGCTCTGATCTGAAGCATGTTTACTGTAAGGAGGAAGAGTTGTGAGATGAATCTTTTCTTTGACAGCTCTGAGATCTCTTAACCAAATCCCACACAACCCTGAAGTGCTCTCCTATTTTCTTGAAATTTAATTAGATGAGGCTGTATTGTACACACAATCATACACGTGTAAGATAACTGGAGTAGAGGGCTCTAAGGCGTGTAGATGAGAACAAAATTTGTCTTCAAGCAAATCTGCACAGGTAGAGTATGTTTTGCTTGGTGTGAACACTTTGCTGGATTAAGAGCTATATTTGTAAAACCCTCTGAGATATCAAAGAGGAGGCGCATTAGCAGTCCTATTCCTGGACCAGCAATACAGCTAGAATTAAATATGCTACAACTGTGTAGCAAGAAGCAGCTCCGAGCTGCGCTCCTGAAATTGTCGGGTATTTGCGACCTGATCTCTCCAACTTTCGGAGCCTCAGCATTGCTGAATACAGAAACGGGGATGAAAATGTTTCTTGTCGTTTGAAGAGCACTCCCTCATCACCCGTCAGGAGACCTTGCGTTTGCCAAGTCTCATGCTGCGCTGGGTTAAGGGTGGTTAAGGTTTGGTCCCAGCCCGGCTCCACAGAGGATCCCACCCTGCCCGGAGCATCCCCCAGTGCCCCGCACCGGCTGCCCTGTCCCCTCCGATGTGTCCCAGCACGAGTTCTCTTCTCCCGTACGAAAACTGGGGCACGAGCAGCAAGGGAGCTCTTCGCTGCATTGCTTCTGTCCATTGACGTTAGCTCCCGTAATGTTATTTGAAAATCGAGCTGTCTCGAGGTCCTCATCCTGTTCTGGGAATTTGCACATTGGCGCTTCACCTTGAAAGCCTAATGCCGTTTCTTTCCCCCACTGTTCCTTTGAATTCCCATCTAGGTACTATATTTTCTGTTAGCTGCACTTACCCTGCTCTCATCCTCCAACGAGCCGTTGCTAAAAAAACTCTATCACCAGACTAATGTTTATGAACGCCTTAAAATACAACTCGGCTTCCCAGCATGTGTCTCTCTTTAGCCTTTAAGGATCCTGCCCCTCCCTCTTCATCCTCCCCCTCTTTAAGGAATTGCTACTTTTCAGAAAAGTTTGTATCACCAAATTACATTTTTTTACAAATAAAGATCTCGGAGGAAAAGTCTCTCGTGCAATCTGAAGCTGAGCATTGTACAAAGTGCATTGTGCCTGTTGATAAATCAAAGGACTGCGGTATGCGTATGCCTCTCTGCAACTAAACTTTTAAATAGAAAAACATGCTTTTGTTTTTTTTAAAAAAAAAGGTAAACAATTAATGTGATTAGTAATAGCAGTCTGGAATATTTCTTAAATGCAGGAAAATAACAGACCACCTTCCTACCAGTCCCGCAGACAGGACTGTCGGTGTATTTGATCCAAAACCTCGCGGGGCGCAAACCCCAGCCCCTGTCGGAAATGCCACAAGCTGGTTTGATGGGACACAGCACCGCAGAGGACGGGGGGTCGCAGGGGAAGGCAGCACCATGTGTCTGGGACAAACAATGCTTATAGCAACCTAAAATGCAGTTTTCAGCCTTAGACAAATAAACTTTAAAGACTATGGATGGTCAGGGCTGGAAATTTAAACCTGCCCTCAGATGAGGTACCTGTGTGAAGCCACAGCTAATAAGAGTGTCTGAGACTTATTTAAAAGAAATAAAAATAAGAAGCCCTGCGAAAATTATCACTTTTTCACAGAAACTTTGTCAAATGAAAGCAAATTTTGCTATTACGCACTAAGTATCTTGGCTGCAAATGAACTGCGTCCGCGTCAAGCTGTGAATGTGAAATTAATCTAAGGCATAACCTTTAGCTCTACACTTTGACAATGTTTTAGTGCTGAACTATAAATATTTGATCTGCTGCTCTTCTGAGTAAAATGGATTTGTTGTGCTCATCTGCAGAGTTATCGGTTATTCCCAAGTATATTTATTGCTGATTAAATGACTTGAAAAGTGCCTTTTTCTTCTGATGTTATTATGTGATATTTAGTGAGCAAACATGGAAATTAACTATCCCTAGCATCAATATTAACCCTTTATCTTGGGGAGAAAACATTTCCTGGCTGACAACACATCAAACTAAGTACCAACCAAGATATTTACAATACACACTGGAGCCTAGTTAATTATATATGATTATATTTCTTTATGTTTTGGGGTCACACTTAGTGCTAAGATCCAGCTTCCATTTGCAATCACTGGAGAAATATAACAGCATCCTTAAGTCATCAGCAAAGAATGATTCAATCCATTGAAAGAGTATTACAAAAACCTCTTTGGACCGCGAAATAAATGAATCTAAACCCATGACTCACATACAGCGGCAGGATGATTTTTCAGAACGATGATGAGTTGAAAACAGGCTTTGGCGAATAGTTGGAATATTGGCTTTTTAGCAATTCCTTGCTCTGCTTCCTGAAGGCGCAGCCATCAGGAAGGCAGGAGTATCTTGTGATGATATCGAAATGGCACAGAGGGGGTTTGTTCTGGCATTTTACACCCGTGCAAAGACCCGGCATACCGCTGGAAAAGCTGTGTTAGAGGCAGAGCAGTTTGCAGAAGGGCTGTTCAGACCCACTCTCGGGCATGCGGTGGAGTGAGAGAGAGAGGCAGGAGTTACGGAAACCCAACCTCTGCCGAAGGCTGCCCCGGCAGCGTGCCAGAGCCAGGGGGACTGGGTGGGTTTGGGTCGTCGTATGGTTGCACATAGAGGCTGGGACCAGATCTGGCCTCCCAGCCTGCACTGGAAGGATTGCTAACCTTACACGTTCTTTGTTCCAAATAAATTTCCTGGATCTAGTTTAAAATTGAGGACTTGGCGAGAGCGAGAAATCTGACTGGCGTGACCTTTCACTGCTGATGGAAGTTTAGCTGTGCCATGAAGGGACACGAAACCTTCAGCGGTTTCCCCCTTCAGACACCGACTGTAGTAACTATTACCCGAGAAGCAGAAAATGCCCCAGCTGAAGCATTGCCAGCAACGCTGCCTGCCTGCAGCACCCTGGAAAAGAGCCAGCGCTTCCCTTCACCAGGAACATCGCACACGCCACCCCTGGGAAAAACACGCCGGTAGGAGCACACTTGGCAGGATCAGGTCCTCAGTGCTCCCGGACCTGCAGGCAGCGGTGCCACCGACCCACTCCTACCCACACAACTGAAATGTGAAAAGGACAAACTCCCGTTCTGCCCAGTTGCTTTGTCACTATGTTCCTTGTGATGAGTAATGTCACTTTTAAGCCTAATTATGCAGGTATATTTATTATCCTATGCTTGGCCATAGTGCTGGGGTACTTGCGTAATTTCACAGACGAGTGACACTTAAGACAGCACATTACTGTCAGCAGCCTCCATCTCATTTCATGCTAATTGCTCTCCAAAATTGTGTGATGCAGTTTTGACACAAAAACATTTTCAACAGTATCATTAATTTGGGGGGGGGTGAGGGTGGGGGAACATTTCCTGAAGTAATTACAGCCAACATCCTCAGTCATTCCTAATTATTTAATACAGCCCCACCCAAACACACTTTAATGTTGATTATCAGAAAGATATGTATTATCTACTCTACTTTGAAGTGTGATAAATGGGTCTCTTTAGGAGAACGTAAATATTACCTGTTGTAGCAAATGATGCAAAATGTTGAAATACTTCATTTACCTGTTTTCCAAAATACTTACCAAACCTATAACTTAATTTATTTTACGGCACAGATGGTGTTAAATGATGCTGGTGTTGGACTAGATAACAGCATGATACATTTTAATGAATTCACTATATTTGATATGCTTCTTTGTCCTAAAATGATCATTTATGCCTCAAAGAAAACGAAGAGCACGTTGAAAGAGAAGCTGCTGCCCAAGCATTCACATCCCATCCGAGTTTGTCACTGGGCAACTCCAATGAGCCCACAGGTGCCCCTTTTGACTCCACACTCACACACACACGCTCTTACTCTCGGGTGTGCTCCCTCCACAGCAGTGTCTCAGGCGTCGGATTTTATAAAAATAAATTTGAAAAGTTTAGCAGCAGGGTCAGCCTGGGCTGGGTGCCTCCAGAGAGGGACATTGAGCAAAGAAATCCCCGGGCAATTATACCCTTGCGATCTATACACCCCCCCTGGCACACTCTTCACGCGTCTTTTAATCCAATGGTGATTTTTGGTCTGGGGTCTTCTGACACCTTCTGGGACTCTCCCTCTGTGCCCAGGCAGGCGGTTGTTGGCTGCTCTTCTCTTGCTGAGTTGCAGTCTCTGCTGACGGCTGTTGCCTCCTGATCTTCTGGTTTACGCTTCTTGTGCCCCTGCGCTCGCTGGCAGAACGTGGGGAACTGAGAAGTCCCAGACTTAGGGAAAAACACTACCAAAACATCAGTGTGTTATCCACGCTTTGCTCATACAAAAAGCCTAAATGTAGCACTGTACCAGTGGCTAGGAAAATTACTAAGAAAATCAACTTTATTGCGGCCTAAAGGCTTCAGCAAATCTAGCTACTCATGCCAAGAAAAGCTAAGCAAACAGCATAAATCACACATTATAACCCTAAGTAATTTACTGTAATTAAAACTTAACTTATTTAAGCTAAATGACTAATATCTCTCAAGAAGCATCTTTTCACTCAAATGACAAGGAATTCAGTGAAAAGAAAGCAGATCCGAATGATAAGGATGCTGCTCATCCAATCTTCCAGCTAGCCACGATGCACACAAGTAGCTCCCAGGAATTTACTGTACATTTTAATGTATAATTTAACGTGCTTTTTCTCCATTTCCTTTCTTATAAATTTTAGTTTAATTTTATATGTTTTGTCTTTAAGGGTTGTCACATTGTGCCAGTGAGTAACCCGAGCATTTACCTGCTTCACGGAGGCATGGTGCCTCCTAGAATCAGTCTTCGATCATCCGCTAATACCGACTCTGCAGCTCATGGGAGTGGCCCGTGAAAAATCGGGCCACTTACTTTGTCATTTCTGGGACAGATGGCAGCCCTTGACTCAGGGGACAGGACTCCAGGAATGTTTGCTCAGTGGAGTGACGTGCTGCTCATCGGGTGATACACACAGTGATGTGGCAGAATGAGAGCTTCGTGACAAGACCTTGGGGTTTCTTGAGACTTTTTTGGTAGATCTAGAAGCAGAACTTTCATGTTTGACAGGGATCAGCTGTGATTTTTCACGTGTGGAAAGGGAAGTGACCCCACATTGGTCATTTAGAGGGAATCTGGCAGAAAAAAGGTGGGAGATCCTAAAGTTTCAAAAACTGTTTCTGTCTCTTCCTCTGTGCTGACCCCGAACAAGCTTTTATGCTTTTTTACTTTACTTCCAGAGGAACATGGCTGCTGAGCCCGTGTTAACACTGTTCTCCGTGCTCCTGGAGCACCCTCTTCTGTTTGAGGAGCTGCAGTTCTCATCTCTGAGCCCCAGCAACACACAGACCTTTAAAATATGCAATCACCCCTTCGAGCAAGTGCTGGAACATACGTTTTTTTACCAGCAAAGCAGGCATATCAATGATTAACTCGAGTTCACCTTAACTTGCTCTGAAAGCCCAGACAGCTGTCAGATTCTGAATGCATGAATCACAACCTGTAGCACATCCACAAAGATGATTTCTCTAACAGACTGTGCTCTTGACATACTAACAGAGCCCATTCATGGTACTGCTCTAATGGATGCAATATCCTATTTTACACAGTGTATGCTTTCTAGTTTTTTTTTTTTTCCAATCACACCTAGTTTACACAGGCTACCAGACGCCTGTGTTATAAAATCAGAACAAGAGCCACAGCTGTAGGTCCGATGCATCCATTGCGGGGCTGTTTGCACCACCAGGGTAGGTGTTTCCCTGTGGAGAAAAATCCCACAGAAATCACCATCCGGCCACCTCCGCTGCTGGCAGGCCACCACCACGCTGCCACATCTGAAGGACACCAACCCCACAACACACGTCATGGCCGAAACGCCTTGTCCAGCGAAGAGCCAGTGCTGTGCTTCCTCACAGCTGCCCACTGCGGGGCTGCGAAGGCGGAGGGCAGCACCCAGGAGTGCCGGGGAATGGGCCTGGGGTCCCCGGTCTCCCCACAGGCACGGCCTCCATCTCCCCAGGGGCAGGCCCCGGGGTGACACAGCGCAGACCGCAGCCGCCCGGCCCTGCTCGGCCTCTCCCGGGGCCTTCTCAGCTGCCACCGGGCAAACGGCTCTCGCGGGCCGCCTCCACTTCAGGGGAGACCACGGAGAGGCAGCCAGAGGGGCTCCGCCGCGGAGGCGGTCCGGGCAGTGCTCCTCCATGGTCACAGGCCTGCAAGAGCGCGGCGAGCGCGGCGCGGGGGCGCTCTAGGCTGTCTCTCGGTGGTTGGGCCCTGGAGGACTCGGGGTGACGTCATCGGAGTGGCGCCCTAGCGGTCGTGGGAGATAATGAGAGGGTGGGGAGGGCGACGCGCCGCTCTAGGCGGAGATTCTATGGTCGCCGCGTTGGGGATCGGCGAGGGCGGATCTCTATGGTCGAAAGCTGGGCGGAGAGTCGCGTGCCGGTGCGGGCGGCGCTCTAGGCCGCCTCTCGATGGTGCGGGCGGTTGCTAGGCGGTACGGGGCCTAGGCCGCGGCGGGTCGGCGCCGCCATGGCCGCCTCGGCCTCTTCGG
>VZSZ01000324.1:444874-464822 GCA_013398815.1 Ibidorhyncha struthersii
GGGAGGCCCCGGGCCGGGCCGGGGCGGGAGCCGGGCCGCGGAGCAACTCGTGGAATCTGCTGAGTGGAGCCGGGGCGGGGAAACATCCCCCAGTCCGGAGCTTTCCGGGTTTATCTGCCGTCTGTTTTACCCCCGGTGGGGTGACTGCCGTTCAGAGGAGACGGAAGGGGTGTTGGAAACAAAATATGAAGAAAATGGAACTCTAAAGGGATTTTTTTGTTTGTTTTTTAAATCAGCAGGACTTGATCTCCAGAGTTGGTATTACGTGATCTCAGATGACTCTCTCATCCTGCCGAATTCCTGACTTGGTTTCAAGCTTGGGGGAGAGCATATTTTGTATTCTTTCAGGGCTTGCTCATGCCTAGCGTTACAGCACACCACGCTGCCCTTGCCCCCAGTTCCTGTTAGTGTGAGCCATCTCTTGGGCATATGCTTAAAAAGTGATTTCCCCTCAGTTTTAATTTTTCCGATAGATTTCTATTTTGCTCATGGCCTGCTGGTGCTATAGCGCAGGGCCCTGTTGCAGAGCTCCGGGGAAGTCGCTCTGATGCTGTGGCTCGGCTGTGCAGAGGGAGCTGAGAATTCAGCACAGCAGTGAGCTGCATGAAGAAAAGTTGTTCAAGGATGTTTATAACAACAAATCCTCATACATGATTTTGTTTTTGCAGAACTGATGCAGGGAAACCCAAACCTTTTAAGAAGAGAAGAATTGATACTAGCAGTGAAAGAAATACACTGAGATGGTTTAGGAAGTTAAATAAAGCAAATATGTCAGGGGGAAGGGGCTCTCCCTTTGGTGAGAATCCCCTCCCCCCCCCAACTACACTGTTTGCTCTGGCTGCTTTTCAAGTTGTTCAAATGGTTGGAGGCACTGAAGTTCTTAGGCTGTGTGCTGAAGATACTCAGACTTTGCGGAGGCCGGAAAGGTCGATGTGGTTTTTAGACAGAGCTTACTGGTACATGAGTAGCTTCTGTGTACAGAAAGAGACTTTGTGAAAGTAATTTTGTCTCTGATCATCCTCTCAGGAGCTGCTGCTCTGCTTCTCCTGTCTTAGGAAGAACCAAGCTGTGATGTTGCTCTTCATCCTTATAAACCTGCTTGTCTTAGGGTCGCGGATGGACTGTTAATCTCAGGGGCTTTTCAATTTTGTAATATTACTATATAATGTGGCCTGAACTTTGGTTCTTTCAGCTATCTTTCTCCCTCCTTTATTAACTGTTTAAAATGATACTTTTATTATAATTGACGGAGAGGTCATTTTTAATGGCTGTGCTCTTTTTTCCCCCCGTTGTCTTTAAGTGCCACTGTAATACTGTTCTGTCTGTTCACCTAGCAG
This sequence comes from Ibidorhyncha struthersii, assembly GCA_013398815.1. Taxonomy (NCBI): domain Eukaryota; kingdom Metazoa; phylum Chordata; class Aves; order Charadriiformes; family Charadriidae; genus Ibidorhyncha; species Ibidorhyncha struthersii. Next base: position 446,212 of record VZSZ01000324.1, read on the forward strand.
CCCCAAGGAAAGAAAAAAAGATATTGGGTGGATAAATCACATCAAAACTGCTGTTGAATGAAGTGAATGTATATGTAAGACCTAAATCCAGGTCTCTTAATTTGTATCGTGTGGGTGGACTTAGCAGCGGCAAGTACAACACTACCAAATCTCAGCCGGTGTCGTACATAGTAGTGTAGATTGAACTGGTAAGTGTCACAGCAGAATGTACAAAGGAAGTATAACTATAAAGATGAGTGGCAGCACAGGACATGATGGAGGAGAGAGCAGGATATACTTGTTATGGTAATATGTGCTTTCAGTGATGCATAATTGTTGCAGTGAAGTTAGGAAGGATTACTCGTTGACCTGTAAACTAACCCTGATGTATACTTGTTTCAGGCTCAGAGGATCTGTCGGTGTGCTTCTTATATGTGTGAGATTTTTCTTGGAATTACTGTAGGCAACTGTGTTGGACTCCTGTGATAAAATCTACTTTTCAGCAGGCCATTCCTCTGTTCCAAAACTCACTTTGGGCTGAAATGAAATGTCAATGCAATTTTACCGAATGAAAATTTTTAAATAATTGGAGTTAGACATAGTTGTTATTTATTCAACAAACTTAAACTTGCATTTTTGTTGTTTTAAGCTTGATATTTCAGCAAGTTGGGTGTATTTTTTGTTTTGGTTAACAGTAGCCCCACTGTAAAGAAACCTTTAAAAAAAAAAACCACAAAAGCAGACACAGGAGACTTATTCCATGGTATTTCACAAGGGAGGAGGAGCGACAAGATTAAACTGCATGTGTGTTATATAAATGAATGGTTTTATTAAGGTTGTAAGTATTTCTAGATTTACAGTGTTTACTGTAAGAACTGAAAGGTGATTACTGTGTTTGTGTCTCAGCCTTTCTGAGCTGGTGCAGGTAACTCCAGCTGTTTCATAAATGTTGCTGCTACTCCAGCACTTCCCAAACTGGGAACATGTGCTGGAGCAGACCAGTGGTAGGTGGCTTCTGAAGAAGGATGTAATATCGTAAATGCTGCAGTGTGAGACCCAGACTGCTTGGAGGTCAGCGGGAGCAACTGTGAGCAAGCAGGCTCTCTTGGAAGGGGCATATGGTACAAATAATTTGGGAAGTGAAGTAGTATTTTGTTTCTTGCTTTCGTGGTAGTTAAGGAAAGAAGAAACAGTGATTTCCCAGTCAGACTCTGAGTAATGTAGCTTTTCATTTACAGACTCCAGGTTTCTGTGTGATTTCTGACCAGGAGATAGGAGGGAGCTGAGTGCAGGGCTCTTGACAGGCATTTGCTGCAGAGAGGGTTGAATTGGTTGAAGGTATTTACTCTTAGCACAGCTGCGGTAGCAAAACATACCATAAAGGAGTTTCCCTAATCTAGTTCAAAATCCAAAGACCAGGCTAGTCCGATCTACCTTTGTCTAAGCTGGCTCACTTGCTGGAAGTAGATAAGGAGGAGTCACAGTGGCTTTACTGACAGTTGTGGCAGTAACCGGGGGCGATGGTGAGCAGCTGAACTGACACAGAGCTCTGCAAGTGTTGTCCAAGCTTCAGGATATGGCAATTTTCCTGGCAAACAAAGTTTGTGCTGAGGAGTTTAATTGGAATTCCAAAAGACTGTGCAGCCTCAGTGTGCTCTTGCTGATTCTTGTGTTGTGTTGCCTGCAGGTTGTCTTCGGACGGAAGCTTACATCTTTCTCAACAATAGCACTTAACCAGTTGCAGCATGAGAAGAAATACGACATTTATTTTATGGATGGAGATGTTTATGCACTGTACAGGTAGGTACTGGAATCCTTTCTGTAATGTATCCAGCATATTCTTATCTGCGTTACGTGGCAGGAAATGCCTGCTTTAGTACAACAGTGTGGTTTTGTTTTGTGGGAATAGAGTGGCTGCCATGCTGCGTACATTAGTCACCGTGCAGTGCAGGTGGCTTTGGTAGCATGAGAGGCTGGACCAGCACGATTGGCATGAACGCTCTGTACCGTGGTTGGCAAAGGGAGCAGCTCCTCAAGGCTGGAGTGTTAGATTCACCGATGCGTAATACAGAAGTGTTGCTCTGTTAATAAAAGTTGTTTTTTGCTTCTTTATCAACAGCAAACTTGCTGAAAGGGTTTTTATTCATTGCATGGCTGGTCTGGAAGTTGGTAAAGACTGAATTGCTATTGTAATTGTATGTATTGCTGTGCTGCATAAGGACTAATCAAAACCAGTTGTACCAAACATTGTATGAAAAGAAGAGCAACCTTGTCTGCCCACAAAGATCACGATTCCAAATAGGAGAAAAAAAGGTTGGAGTAAAAAACCAATGCAGAGTGAAAAATGTGACCTCAGCATAATTTTCCAAAAGTATTTTCATAACATGCTTAAATGGGAGACTTTAAGATAATTAAAAGCAGTTAAAGGGAAAGAAGAGTGGAAAAAATGATGAAACCACGCAGGCAATGGTACCTTTTTCTTGGAGAATCGTGCATTAAATCCAACCTGATTTGGGCTAAAAACGTAGCTTTGCTGGTACATTTACAGTTTTGTATGACTTCATATTTATGGAATTGGGCAATGGATTTAGTGGACAGAATCAGTTGGAAGCATGTTCTGATTAATTTTACACCAGCTCTGGGAACTGCTTTGGATGATACGATTTCTGGAGAGTTGCTGAGATTATGGTTCCATGGGCAGCAGTCAAGTGCAAGGGAGTGGGGTCTCCCACTGAAACCAGGGTTTTGTCTTAAGCTTTTGTTGGGAATCGTTGTGGGGGTTTTGTTTGTCCGTCCCGTTCCCACCCCCCCGCCCTTCCTTTTCTAATACAATTTTTTATGTGCCCCCACTGTATTCTTCAGTTTCTGACAGTAGAAAATGTAATTAAATTGAATGTGAACATTGCGTATATCAGCTGATAAGCAAGGGGTTTGTTGCATGGACATGTTACAGTCCACTCAGAATTTTATAGTGGCAGTGTATTACGCTGTGACTATTCAGTTTTTCTTTTACAGTTGAAGCCTCTGTGTAATTTGGTTCTGTTCTGTTCCTGACAGATGACAAAGTATTCTTGGAATAAGCAGGACGCTAACCTCATTACAAGTTGCTGGGGGATCTGTAAAAATGCAGCCTTCTGCCACTGAAGGAGCATTTGTTTTTTGATAAAGGTATCAGGTTGCTGAGAGGGAATCGGATAATTTTTAGGAGATCTTTCTTTTCCCTTAGGAAGCTGCTGCAGCATGAATGCTCTTTGTGTCCAGATGTCAAGCCATTCAATACCTTTGCAGATCTGGAACAGCACATGAGGAAGCAGCATGAACTATTCTGTTGCAAACTCTGTGTTAAACACTTAAAGGTGAGCTAGTTCTGTGTTTTAATGTGTGGGAAGGAGGGGTGCTTCCTTATATGACCTGCAAGAGTGCTTGGGGAGCTGGGAAGAAGGAAGTGGCAGAACAGCACAGATTTATTTTTTTAAGTTTCCTCTGTCTGCCCGCAGTGAGGCCAGTTGCTTTGTTTTAGATCTTTCTTCTTCCATAAACTGATTAATGAAGAAGGCCTGAAGGTTCTGAGTGGATTATATTTTAAATTAAGCATAACCGTATTAATATAACCTTCTGATCTTAGCTTCTCTGCCACAACGTGTGTAAATACCAAACCCTAACTGTGTGACAGGAAGTTAATCGTGAGTCGTAGGCAGACTTTGTTACAACTGTAATGGTAGAGATTTGATGTCTATTAAGACTTATACTCGTAATGACTTTGAGCTAAAACTGTAACTTAAGAAAGTATTTGGTGCAAGCTCAGAAAGCAGAATGCGTCATGAAGTGATGGATTTATATCTCAGATCAGAGTCAATGTAGCATTTACAGTTGGATCGTGTACAGGATGAAGAATCCATCTTCCTGGTCTAATGAAATGTTATAATTATTATTTCATTATCTTGTTTATTTGTTGTTGTGGTTTAATCCCAGCCAGTAAGTAGAACCACGCAGCTGGTTACTCACACACTCCACCACCATCACCCCCAGTTTGTATGGGGGAGAGAATCAGAAGAATAAAATTGAGGAAAAACTCACGAGTTGTGATAAAGACAGTTTAATAGCCGCGCACGCAAGCAGAGCAAAATCATTCACTGCTTACCGTCGGCAGGCAGGTGTTCAGCCATCTCCAGGAAAGCAGGGCTCCATGATGCGTAATGTGTACTTGGGAAGACAAGTGCCATAACTTCGAACAGACCCCCTTCCTTTTTGTTCCTCCAGCTTTATATACTGAGCATGATGTCATGTGGTGTGGAATATTTCTTTGGTCAGTTGGAGTCAGCTGTGCCTCCTCCCAGCTTCTTGTGCCCTCTCCAGCCTGCTTGCTGGCAGGGTGGTATGAGGAGTAGAAAAGGCCTTGATTGCTTAGCAACAACCCAAAACGTCAGTGTTTTACCAACACTATTTTCGTCCCAAATCCAAAACATAGCACTGTATCAGCTGCTAGTAAGAAAGTCAACTTCATCCCAGCTGAAACCACATTTGTTCAGAGTAGATTTCCTGTATCTTGTTGACTTGATTGGTGAATGAAACTCACTGTTGCCTGCAATTGAGGTCTGCTGTGTTTGATGTACACACATAGAACGTGACCAAGGGCTGTTTTAAAATGTATTTTACAACCTGCTAAAGATAAAACAGTTACTGGAAAGCTGAATTGTCTATGTCTGAAAAGGTGATGTGTATTGAGTCTTAAAACTGCTCATCTTGCCATCACCACCATCATCCTTTTTTATTTTTTTTAATCCCACCCAAATTTCACTTAAGGGCTGGTGTTCTATCAGTCAGACAATGCTTTTTCACAGTCTGAAAGTCAGAATTCCACCTTTCCCTGGAGCTAGAGTGGGTATTGTGTTTCTGAATTACACATTGGACAAAATCAGCAGTTCCTGTTAAATGAATTCTAGGGCTGCTAACCTCTGTCTCTAATAGTTGTCAGCATTCCTTATTGTTGTAGGAGGGAATTTAATGCATGAACGCATATTTTTTTTAGAACTCATTACACGTGGTTTTGTATGTGTGTTTGTTTTCTCTGAAACCAATTAAGTATCAAATCAGAGAAATGCATTTATTCTGTGGTGTCAGTAGGCTTATGCCAACTGAACGGTAGTTTGCTGCCAAAACGGACAGGATCCAGAAGTGGTCACCTTGGACTGAATGAACACTAAGGTTTGGGGTTTTTTTTCCTTTTTTTGCAGGGTTAGCTTTCAGTGAACTGATTTGACTGTCTTTCCTGTAGTCGTGCCATCAGTAGAGACAGTTCAAGGGAAGTAGTCAGGGGAGGGCAAGACCGCTTCTTTTGGTTACTGTGTCCTTTAAGCTCTGGTAAATAGACGTTCCTGCGGTCAGCTTAAGTAGCCAGCACCAACGGAACTTGTTTGTCATTGTCTCTCCCAGAGATTTCACAAACAATAGTAGAATTTGTTGACTTATAATGCAAAATTTATTCTCTGAACTGTATCCTTTGTATGTAGCTATCTTGGGGTAGTTGCTGTCTGAGGAAAGTAAAACAGCTCACTTCTCATTTATCTTTTTTTTTTTAGTTCAACTATGCAAAAACTGTATGTTCATAAATACATGTTTAGGATTTTTTCCCCCACCAGAGATTATAATTTAGTTTGTTGCATTATGCTAATACACCAAAAACAATGTGAAAGGGAAGAAGGTGAATTAGATCTGTTTCCAGTGTTCAAAATGAGTGAAATGCAAGTTAGATTTAATTTGGATCTATCACTTGAATTTTGTTTCCTATTCACTGAAAATTTTAGGTGTCAGTTATCAAATTGCATCTTTCTGAAGCAAATCTTCCACTCCCACAAATGAATAAGTTGTACACACACAACTGGGCTTATTCCATTTTGTTCTCTGTTCACAAAAAGTAATAATTTATTTTTTTTCCAGATTTTTACTTATGAACGGAAATGGTATTCTCGTAAGGACCTTGCCCGTCATCGAATCCATGGAGATCCAGATGACACCTCTCATCGTGGGCATCCCCTGTGTAAATTTTGTGATGAGCGTTATTTGGATAATGACGAGTTACTGAAACACCTAAGACGAGATCATTACTTTTGTCATTTCTGTGACTCGGATGGTGCTCAGGAATACTACAGGTTTGTGAAAGCAGTTTATTTCTGTTTCAGTAGCTTAAATTTTGAGAAAAATTGAGTCTGCTTTGAATTTTGGGGAAAGTAGTGCTTGACAGAGCGCAAAAATGTGAGCAGGTTGGCTGCAGTGTCTTTTGTTCTTCAAACCAACAGCCACAATAATCACTTTCTGTCTAGTTCATGTTTTAAAGTTTTTTTCATTAACGTTAAGCATTAGAAGTTACGTTTTGCAGCACGACAGCAGATGTCTAGTGTGTTGACTGTAGTACTCCACAGTTCATGCACAAAGCAGATAGAAATACATTTTCTTTTATGAAATACATGCCTTATGTACAGCTGGATGCAATAAGTATGAGCCAATAGGTTTAGTTTAACATCTGGGATCATGCATTAAGGTCTATGTCAACTGTACACATGTGGTTTCAGCTGGAAAGCTTGCCTGGGGATAAAGAGCGAGCCAACCGTCTTTACTTCATCTTCTAAGAGTAGCCGTAAATATGTTGGGAAGGTTGCAGCTCATCCTCTTCTCTCTTTCCAGTGATTATGAATACCTTCGTGAACACTTCCGTGAAAAGCACTTCCTTTGTGAAGAGGGTCGGTGCAGCACAGAACAGTTTACCCACGCTTTCCGCACAGAAATAGATTATAAAGCGCACAAAACGGCCTTCCACAGCAAGAACCGGGCAGAGGCCAGGCAGAACCGGCAGATAGACCTTCAGTTTAACTATGCTCCTAGGCACCAGAGGAGGAATGAGGGTAGGTGTGGTTGGGGGCTGAGGTGGACAGAAGCATATTCATTCTTGCTGCTTTGAGGTTTTCCAAGAACATCTGATGGACACTTCCTAGCCAGGAAAAATTTCTTTACAAAGAGGGTGGGCGAGCCCTGGGACAGGACCCTGAGAGTTTGTAGAGTTTGTCCTTGAAGAAAACCAGAACTTGACCGGACAGGGCCCTGGGCAACCTAATGTAGTTCCAGAGTTGGCCTTGCTTTGAGTGAGGGGATAGAGCAGATGACATCCAGAGGTCTCTTCCTACCTAAGTTGTTTACAATTTTTTCCCCCATGTGTGGATTTAATGATGATACATAAATTTAGGAAAATTGCTGACTTTCTTCTCCAATTTGTAATTATGTGAATGACTTATATTACAGTTAATACAAAGTAGTGATGAACATGGAACATGAAACCAGAGTACCATATCCACTTAGGAGTGCAGAAATTGACATACATGCAAACTTAACTTCTGTGTGGAACCATATGTAGCGATCTCTCTGTGTAAATACAAAATTACTCAAAACTCATATCACGGGTTACAATATATCAAATCCATATACTGTAAAATGTATTTTAATGTAGTAGGGTTAGGTAGACTACTTAATCATCAGAAAGAAATCAAGCTAGATTTGTTTGAAAAAAAGCAAAAATACACTGGTACAGGCATAGTGTGATGCTCAGATTAAAGAAATAACTTTCAGAGTAATCAACCATCCCTCCTGTTTAGGTGTTATAGGTGGAGAGGACTATGAAGAAGTTGACAGGTATAACAGGCAAGGGAGGTCAGGCAGATTGGGTGGCCGAGGAAGTCAGCAAAACAGAAGAGGCAGCTGGAGATATAAGAGGTGAGTAGCACAACATTTTGTGGATTTTTATTGCTGCTTAGTGTTGTTTTATACTTGCCAATTAACAATGTTTTGGTGGACCAGTAGGAAGGAAGTCAGTGCAAAATTCAGCAGAAGCTTCCGTAGTGAATTCTTAAGTTGAGTGTAGAACTAGCTTTCGGTCTAAGCCTGAGTGCTGACGGTGTGCTTGGTCAAAGTGAAATTATTTTATGTGAAGTTTCAGCTCTCTGGACTTGACACAGGAAGCACGCAATGTAATCTTCAACTTGTGGGTTAAATAAACTCAGAATCTTAAATTAATTTCAGCAACTGTTTTTATGCTAACTCTTCTGAATAGGATTTTCTGAAGTAAGTGACAAGTCTTTGCAGGTTTAATGGACTTTTTGGTCTGAGTAATCATGAAGTTCCTATTCTAAGGACCATGCTTTTCATTGAACTAACAGATCTCTGTGTGGCCAGACTGAGTGCTTTGGAAAAAGAAGAGGGTTAAGTATTGAAATGAAATTTTGCATTTATATGTCTCTTCATCCCCACAAGACCTGAGCGCTTTGTACATACTGCACATTTATTTTTCTTCTTTTTCTCGCTGGACGGTCAGCTGATCCATTACTGGTGATTTCACTGGGGGAAAAAGTCCATCTCTAAACACTTATATGTTGGTGTCGCATGTGGATCCTGCATGTGTTGAAAGTTCATGACAAACCATGTTTCAAAGAATTACTGTGGCCTCCAAGTATGATTTCATACGTTTGAAAATGAATGGGAGAGACAGGTGTCCCCATGCATCCTTGGTACTGTCTCTCCCAGTTCACCCCGGTTTCTTCTGGCTTGGATTGTTATTACCACGTGTAGAACTTGGAGATGTAGGGGGTGAATGTTGCCTGTCTCACCAGCCGGCTCCAGGGTGTATTGGAGTGGTGGGTTTGCTTTAGCCTTCTCAGCAGGTGGCAGCACAAGATCAGGGACAGTCATCAGAGCTGACACTGGAGAAGTGAGAGCTGGAGTGAGACAAAGCTGCTCAGTGATCCTTACTGTTTCACCAAGAAAATCTGCCTTGTCCTGTAGGGAGGAAGAAGACAGAGACGTTGCAGCAGCAGTCAGGGCATCTGTAGCAGCTAAACGACAAGAAGAGAAAAAACGGGTAGAAGACAAAGAGGACAGCAGCAGTAGAGGTAAAAAGGAGGACTTGAGGGATTCTGAAGTGCTCAGCTCCAAACGTGCACCCAGGTCTTCAAATGATGCTACAGGTTAGTGTTGAAGACATTCTGCAGCTGCAGGGAGACATGGTGGGTCTGGAGATCAGACTGGCAAAAGTGGGGATCACCATGCTTTGTTCTCAAAAGCTGGTAGACGTGGATAGAGAATCGTAATTCAGCAACACAGATTTGCAGCGAAATGTGTCTGAATGGGCTGGGATTCCTGCAGCAGGTTTTACTTGAAATGGAGCTGAGTAGAAATATCAAATGAAATTAACATACAACAGAACAGTACCTGTGCTGTTCCATCCAAATCAATATCATCTAAGAATGTGCCATTTCCTACTCTAGCATGCAAGAACTGATTTATTGTGATGCTTGAGCTGAGTTTCCCCTTTTCTGAGAACAAGTTATTCCCAGTAAAGGGAATACTGGGTGAAAGCAAACCTTTAATTGTTTTGAACCACATCCAGTTTGGGGCAAATAAATATGATGCAGTGGTGTTTTGATATTACTGTTGCTCCAAATCCATTTTCCACTGCTTTATTGCTCCTACAACAGGATTCCCACTTAAAGATTATATGCTTTCATTATGAACTGAGAGCTGCTGAGAGCTCTGTTTGGTTAATGGGTACAGCTCAGCTGGGGATGACAGGCAAGGTTATCTCCCCCAGCTGCCTGCCCAGCTTTTGCTGCATGCATGCCAAAGCTGTTATCAATCTGTCCCTGAACTGCTGCAAGTCCGCAGCACTGGATTTGCATTTTACAGCAAATCTAAATTAGGAATGAGTTATGTTTCAATGTAAAATGACTGCCCAGGAGCTAATTGCTGAGCAGCTTGGGCATCCGTGCAGCAGAGGTGTTGATGGACAGCTCAGAGGGGCAGCTTTCCAAGTGAAGCATCAGCAAACCTCAGTCAGAGCACTGAGGCTCTGATGAGCATCCTGACCCTGTGCAGGCAGTTGAGTGCTAACCTCTGGTAGAAGTATGGAGCAGACAGCTGGGGGCATTGGCATTTCAGGGCATTGGCATCTCTGTCTCTAGAGGCTTCCCTCACAAAGTACTTATGTTTTGCTCATGTTAAGTATCATGAATTTCCTGTATGCTACAGCCAGTACGCAGTGACATAATGGTGAATGCAGTTAATTGAAGGAGTGATGCATGATTTAAATTGTCCTTTTGGAATGTCACAGTTAATGACATCATCAGCTGCTGAAAATAGGACTTGTTAATGCTACTGTCATGTTCATTGATAGCTTCCACTCTGAAATGAATGGATTTTAGTTGAAAACATTTCTTTGCTCTTTTTGTCAATACTCCAAAAGAAGCAGCTGCTAACGGTGCTTTAAGCCAAGATGACTTTCCAGCAATTGGTTCAGCAGTGGGACCTCTACAAGGGTAAGTTTGTGCAAGGCTGCAGCAATGAGAAAGCACCTTTAGAAACTCATGTTCTGCATTTCTGGAGAAAATAATTTTACAGATCACTTAAACTACAAGTGCTTCTTCCCTTTCCTGGTCCCCTTCTTCCTAGAGCTGTTTCTGTGTTAGCCATCTGCGTGAATGGCTTCGGTTGTTGCTTCAGTTCATGGCTTGATCTTTTGGTGGTATAATTTCAGGGAAATTCTCAATATTCTCTGTTTCAGCCATTTGTAACTTGATAGCTTATCTTGAAGGAGCTGTATACTGTGAGAGTTAAAATTCATCATCTCCTGAAATTGGTAATGATTAGAATAGTGTCTTTGCAGGACATGGCAGCTAGAATGTGTGTGTACAGCTTGCTGGTCAAGGTGAGGTGCACTAAGACAGTTCTGATAGCACAGCAAGGCCAGTGTGACTTCTTTGAGGAGACCCATTCCAGACACAGTTCACAAGCCTGAGTGCATTTGCATCCTGGTAACGTTTGGGTCAGTTGTGCCACCCTAAGTGATACTTTGAGGAAGAGTAGAGACAGGTATGGAGCTTGTTCTGCCTGTTGGAGCTGTGCTGCCTCTGCAGCATCGGTGTAACAGGGTGTACTTTTCCTTTCTCACAGCTCTGCCCAGCTAGCAGCGGTTAAGCTTAAAGAAGAAGATTTCCCAAGCTTGTCATCCTCTGCAGCACCCACCATCTCTTCTGGGATGTCTTTGACATATACGGCAACTGCAAAGAAAACAGCTTTCCAAGAGGAGGATTTTCCAGCTCTAGTGTCCAAAATGAGGCCTAACAATAAAACAGTAACTAACATCACATCTGCATGGAACAACGGTTCCAGTAAAAACGTGGTCAAAGCCATTAGCAACCCCTGTGTAAACCAGATAGCCAAAAAACCATCCTTGAATAGCACTAAAGGAAGCAAGAAGAGCAATAAACTCTCTCAGTCGGATGATGAAGACAGTGGTAGTGGCTTGACAACCCAGGAGATCAGAAACACACCAACAATGTTTGATGTATCGTCCTTGCTGGCAGCTTCTACCTCACAAACTTTTACGAAAGTGAGCAAGAAAAAGAAGATGGGCATTGAGAAGCAGAGACCGTCATCCCCACACCTCTTACAGGAGACATCGTTTCCCAGGTCATCTGCTGAAAAGCTGCCAGAAGCGGAGCAGACATCAAATGCGTCCTCTGCTCTTCACGCCCCTGACAGATCCACAACTGTCATGAATGGTCATTCGGAAAAATCATTAGCGATCTGTAGTACACCCAAAGAGCCCCCTGGCCTTAAAAAGCCCACAGTGACTAACAAATGCCCTTTACCTCAGGAAGACTTCCCAGCTCTTGGGAGCTCAGGATCAGCTAGAATGCCCCCGCCACCAGGTAAGCACTGCAGGGCACAGCCAGCTTTGCTTCAAGCTAACTTAGAGAAATGGGGCACGTGGATGAGATGTATAAACTGCTCCTTCTGGCTCTCGTGAGGAGCGGTTCTGCCACCATGTGCTAGGTTAGCCTTTGAAGTTCAAAAAGACAGTCTGGGGGTCACGGATAGGCTTGAATGTCCTCTGTAAATCACGGTTGAAGCAGTGGAAATGTTGGGGTACTTCTGCTCCGTGCACCTGCCACTCTCTGGAGGTGGCTCACAGATGAACAGCCGGTCTTTACCTGTCACTGCTTTTCTGTTGAGTCATGGCTGACACGTGTCTGTGCTTTTGTGCTTTAAGGTCTAGCTTGGGAGCCCCTGCAGGCAAAGGGAGTCTCTCTTTAGCTGCGACCTGTGCCTGCTGGTGCTTGTCAGTTCACTTGATTGGTCACTTTTGTTCTGCGTTGGCAGAGGTTTAATGCCCTTGCTTTTAGCAGTGACATAATCTTGTAATACTGGAGTAACATAGCAACAAACGTGACTTACAGTGGTTTTAATGAAAGCAGCATCGCATCAGATGCTTGCATAGCTGGCTTGTTCCGTGCTGCTCTGCAGATATTGCTGGGTGGAGTATACTAGAAATACGATGCCTGGTACTGTTGTGACTTTTGGAATTATTTCTGTTCACTTTAATAATGTAAAAGTGTCTTTCATTGTGAGTTTGAGTGTTGGAGGTTTTTTTAAATTATTTTCTATTGAAAAAGTAAATTAATAGTTAAGTCTACTCTGTAGAGTAACATCAGCCACTATGAAGTGCTTCTTGACCTGACTGTTAAGGCAACAGATTTCCACCTCCCTAATTTTTAGGTTTTATTTAATATAGTGATGTCTGCACTGCTGACTCTTATTTTTTGGTGCTTCTGGAGAGTATGTCACACCACTGGTGTTAATTTTAGACAGTGGTATGTGGGTGCCACAGATATGTGCTCTTAACTTCCTGCCCATTCTCTGCTTTCATTTAGGCTTTAACACTGTGGTGCTATTAAAGAATCCTCCTCCACCTCCGGGACTGTCGGTGCCTGTTAGTAAACCCCCTCCGGGTTTTGCTATTATTCCATCCACCAATATCTCTGAACCTGTCACTACATCTTTGAAAGAGTAAGTAAAAGTCCTTTGAGTTTGAGTTACTTTACACATTGCATCTTAGTTATGTCATATGGGCTTCAAACAACACATGAAATACTCTGAGGGGATTATTCTGAACAGGTGCTGCCACAGAGGCCAGCCACTTCATGATTCCTGGTGGGGAGTCCTGTGGCTGTTGTATGCTTGTCTTTTCTAGATTTATTTGGAAACCTGCAGCTTCGATGTATTTCTTAACCTTTGCATTGATTCTGTCTGAGTCCCAGAAGCAACATGCTGAAGCATGTGTTCCTTGGTGACCGCTAAATGCCTTCGTTGCTCTGATCTTTCCAGTAGCTGGCCTCTGGCCGGGGCCTTTCAGGGCAAGAGACATGAGTTTATGGGAAAAGGCAAGGGGAAAATTTGTGTAAATTTAATACAGACATCTCTGTTAATCTGTTTGGCTTTATTCATGGTGCGGTCTTTGTTGCTTACATCTTTTTAGTGAACCTAGCTTACAAAACAGCCAGTCAAGACTATGTTAAACTTGCATTTTAAATATTCTGTCTAGGTAAAGCTGGAATCCCACAGGACACAGTTCATCGTCCTGTCAAGATACCTGTGTGCTGCTTATTGTAATTGCATGTGTAGTTGGGTGGAGAAAGGGAGTGTACCCTATAGACGAGAACAGCCATATAATGTATATCTCACAGCATCTTTGTATAACACGAAGCAATGTCAAAGCCACCTTTGGTCTTTTCAAATGCAGGCCAAAATCCTCTCATGGATCATACTTGATACCTGAAAACTTTCAGCAAAGGAACATTCAGCTAATACAATCTATTAAAGAATTTCTTCAAAGCGATGAGTCCAAGTTCAATAAATTTAAAACTCATTCTGGGCAATTCAGACAGGTGAGTGTGCAAGAAACTTTGGATTCCTGAAGTCTTTCTCTCTGTTCACTTCATGTAGTGCATCTGTCACTCTTTGCTGTCAGTGAGTGGACTAGGTAGAGATTTTCATTTTTTTTCCCCTCTCAGCCCCACTGTAGCTCTTCTCTAGTGCTAAGGTAGCAAAAAAGCAGTGAGGATGGTGTGAAAGCAGCGAGGGAGATGTGGCCTGGGAGAAAGTGAATTCCAGTGGGATTTTAATTTTTTTTTTTTCTGACTATTCCAATTCTCTTTTCACTGAAGGGTCTGATTTCTGCAGCACAGTATTACAAAAGCTGCCGAGAACTGCTTGGAGATAACTTCAAGAAAATTTTTAACGAATTGTTGGTGTTGTTGCCGGACACAGTTAAGCAACAAGAACTGCTTTCTGCTCACAACGATTTCAGAATCAAAGAAAAACAAAGCTCAAACAAATCCAAAAAGAACAAAAAGAATGTTTGGCAGACGGACTCCAACTCTGATCTCGACTGCTATATCTGCCCAACGTGTAAGCAAGTACTAACTCAGCAGGACGTTGTCACCCATAAAGCTTTGCATATTGAGGATGAGGAGTTCCCTTCCTTACAAGCAATCAGCAGAATCATCAGTTAGCTTTCCTGAAGACCAATAAAACAGTCTCTGTCTATGAATATGCACTTTTTGGAATGAGGTTTGGCAGTGTAGTGTGGCTGAGAGCCAGTGCCAGTTGAGTAGTCGGGTTACTGTTAGAGAGCCCTCTCAGTGCTGTTCATAAATACTGTGCAAAGGGATCACTGGACTGCGCTGTAGCTAATTAACATCCAAAGTCTGAGCTTCCGAAATGCCTGAGTAGAATTAGGCTGAAATCGCAGGGTGGGCAGGCAGGGGGCCACCTTCCTCCTGTAACATGCAATAGCTGAGAAAATACTTTCTGATCTGACGACTGACAGGGGACACAATAGGGGAATGAGCATCTGCTTTGGGTTTTTTCTTTCTTTTTTCAGGGGGTGGGGGAAGATTATCAATCACTGAAATGAATGGAAGCAAAAGTGGCTTCCCTTATAATATTCTGATATTTTTTTGTGTGCTATTTCTGTGACCACGAAGATCACAGTAGTCAGGGGTACAAAGGTGCAGAAAAGGAAAAGATGCTACTCGCTGGTGAGTAAGACCATTACAGCTGTGTGTCTGTAAACATTGCGCTGCTCATAGAGCAAAGAAAATTCCTGTCTGAAAACGGAGTTAATTCTACTACTTGAAGAATTGGACTGATCTGTGCGATTTAGTTGGACGTGAGATTTGAAGTTGCCTCTGACCTTTTATGTAACATGTTCTTTAAAGAAACTTATTTTGTAGCACTGCATGTAGAATAATAACATTAAGGCTTTACTTTCTGTAAAGCACACTTCACAGTAATTTTATTTAATGACTGCCATGTTTCTAATTTCTTGGATGTATTAATGGTGGTAGCTCCAAACAACAGCATATTGGGACATTAAATGCTGCTGATCACTGACCATGTTTATCTGCAGTGCCTTTAAGTGCATTTATCTGTTTACAGTGGTCTGCACTAACAAGGATCATTTGTTCAGACTGTATGGAGCGTTTACATCCTGTAGCTCCCTTGGTGATACCACTCTGAAGTAGCTTTGCTTATGTTGCTTGGCATCTCTCAATTCCTCCTCGGAGACAAGAGGGGAATCTGTTCATCGTTTGAAGTAACTCCTCCGGCAGCAGCTGTGACGCGATGGAGTGACAAGAGTCCTCCCTGCAGTGCACCTTCATGGCTGTAATTCAGTGTCTGACTCTCTCCCATCCTGGCAGACGAGGTTTAGTTATTTTTAACATGTAGGCATAAAGGTGAAATTAATTTATGGAATTTTTAGTGACAAAACACTGCTTTTACATAAGCATCATTTCTATGAAATTGAGCTCAGAGTATTGCTGAAGAGCTAGTGCTGGCTACAGAAAGTTTTCTTGCCTTACACTTTTTATTTTTGCTTGCTGTCAGGCTGCAAAGTGCTTTTGGTTTCTTTTCCAAATAATTAAGACTGTTTTGAATACCTTGAACGTGTTCCGTTCGGCACAGGGGCCAGGCTGCACGCCCTGAAATGGGGATGGGGAGGATTATTTGGCTGCATGGCTGTTTATAAAATGCATGAATACGTGACAAGTAGTAACGCTTCCGTGTTCCTGCTTCGAGTCAGGTTCCTCTGGAGCAGAGCGGGGTGTGACACCCGTGACACCACCACGATACAACCCACTGCAGCGGCGCTTCGGTTTGACGCCAGCTGCCTCCAACACTTCAGTCAGCGACTGATCTACGGTGTCAGGTCTCTTCTCTGTCTCTTCCTTTGGTTTGTAAAGTTCAGGGGAAATGAAATGCATATTCTCTGCAGAAGTATCTGACGTCTTCCCATGATTTTCAGTTAATTTCTTCTGTGTTAGCAGATACGTAGTTCCCACCGGGCGGGTGCTGCTGTAAGTTTCCTCAAGGCAATTGATCTCTTTGGCCTGATGATGCAGTTTCCTTCTTCCTTGTGCTCACCTGATTAAATAAAGTATTACCAAATTTTTTTCAGGCCGCTTCTATTCATTTTTAACTCTTTATTGAAAATAAGTTGCAGTTGGTACACAGACACTGAAAATACATAATCACAGATTGTTCTCTCAAAAGATATTTTTATATATATAATATATACAAAAGTTGTAAACATTTTTAACTTATTTCCATACATGGTCCACTTTATACTGCAATGCACATAAGATTAGTGACAACTGCAACTGTTTGAAGCGGTCTGCTGATACAGAGGTATCTGCAAAAAACCTTACATTTGCAAAACCACATTTGGTATCAGTTTGATATTAAAACTCTTAAAGAATCTGAGGTTTAAATGTGTATTGCAACAAAATACAGGCAGCTGCACTTGGGTTTCAAGTTGATAGAGTGAAGGCTGGTTTTGAGCCTCACTGGTGGTGGGAGAGGGTCTTCTGACACACACAGCCTCAAAATGCTATTGGGAAAAGTACTAGGGATGAACCAGAGTGGAACGAGACCCATCTGCTCTCCCCAGCACACTTCAGGAACACAAAGGTGGCTGAAAGAAAGTCTGCAAATATATACAGTGGCTGTTATCGGGAGAAATACTGATCCCACCAAAGTAATGATGTCATTTAACAATGAATAGACAAAGACCACAGTTAGCTTAGTTTTAAGTGACCTCATTAGCTGCAGCAGGCAGAACTAAGAGCGAGCCAGCCCTATGCCATCTGGGGGGTTGGTTGCGGAGAGAGAAGGGTACGAGTTACCCTGGTCAGGAGTTGCTGCTCGACAGAAGCAGCAAAGAAATGCCGTAGTTGTCACTTGCTGTTGTAGCATGAACTGATGGGAAACTCATCCTACAAAGTGTCCAGGCAGAACAGCCAGTGAAATCCCAACTGCTGGCAGACGTGACTTAAAGGGGGACCTCTGCTCAAACTGCGTGAGATACAGAAGCTTGTAGTGGGGGGGAGAACTTTTTACTAAGTATCAGTTAAGCAAAACTCCCACTTTGCCAGGAATAGCTTAAAATGTTGGGAAAAAAAATCCAATTCTTTCAAATCTTTTAATATGCTTAAAGTAAATATGCAAAACCCACGATGTGGTTAACTTCAGTGCTGAGGAATACCTGTTGTCGCAACAGAACCTCCTGCAGCAAGGTGATTTGGCAGAATACATCTCCAGGAAAGGTACGGGGTTGTTTTTGAGTTCTATTCTTTACACCCAAATTCAGTGCTAACGCTATGCAGAAGCTTTCGGCACGCTAGCCTGAGCGCAGCACAATCCTGCCCTCTGCAAGCTCGAGTTGGCTGCTGGGCTTGAGATCTCTAGGAGAACGGAGGATATATTAAACAGCTTGCGAGGACAGCATGGGGGTAGCAGCTGGCATGGCACAAAGTCACAGCACAATCCTGGCATGCTTTTGGGACGTGATCTGGAGGGTTACAAGGAAAACCGCTAGTGCTACTGTACCACAGCGAATGCACAAGGAGGAAAAAAAGGTGGGGGAGAGAAGTACGAAGGACGATGTTAGGAATACTTGAACCCCAAATAATATACTACAGTTATTACACTGATGGATCTAATTCTCTAACCATAAGCCTGTAAGGTTATATTTAGTTACAGTCCATACCTGTATACACTAGTCTGCCTGACGAGTCACGGACACGCCGATGTGCTACGACAGTTAATGCAGGGCACTGCTGACATCGAACAGCGAGCGGGGACACTGTGGGGGCTTGCAAAAAGGGGATTTCGTACAGCGGGCAGGACGTGGCATCGCTGGCCAGGCTGGGGGCCGGCTGCTCGCCCTGTCTCCAAGCACGCTGTAATTCAGCAGCGCCTCGCCGGCTGCCGGCCAGGGAGCTACACACGGCCTCGCCGGCAAACCAGAAAATGGTCTTTGTTCAAGATGGACAAATGCTCATTCCGAGGCGTGTGTGTCTTAGGTGTTGCGGTACCACGTTAATTACAGCTTGTGAGGTCCTGCCTGGCTGACACAGCCTCAACAGGGCAACTACATACATAAACCCATCACTATTGCCTGGAAAAAAGACAGCAATTGTGGGCCGCCTGCCGCTGCAGACCCGGTCATTCCCAGTGCCACCCCAGTGGGGATGTCCTCCCCTCCACCAGCGGGGACTGACATTTTTGGTGGCAGAGGGAGCAGGGTTAAGGTTTCTTGAGGTCTCTGTTGGTGTGGCTGGACACGTTATTCCCGGCTCCAGTTTAATCAAGGAGCAATCTGTCCTGCCTTCCCTCTGCCAGGAAGCCTCTTGGGCACCCAAGCCCCTTCCTCCTCCTCCTCCTCTTCCTCCTCCTCTTCCTCCTCC
>VZSZ01000324.1:465035-487750 GCA_013398815.1 Ibidorhyncha struthersii
GGAAAGAAAGGCAATGCAGGCCTGGGTGCGTACATTCAGATGTTGTAATATTCAGCATGGTTACACCAGGGGTCAGGACACGTCCCGCAGTCAGACAGAGCTTTAGTTCTTTACGGTTACAAGGAAAGTCTGGAACAGTTATATAGTTAGAAAAAATACAATGTACTGAACAAACATTATCTCACATACAATCAATTTAAACATTTAAATTGATTATAATTTTGCTAAAATATTAACACAAGTACTGTTTGTGCTGCTAAAATTTCAGTGTTCCCTCTAAGGAAAATATTGCTACAGTTCTACTGTACCGTGTGTTAAAATCCTTTGCCTTTTTTCCCAGCAAGACTGACTCTAGAAAAATCGGAAGGGTCACATAATTAATTTAGGCTTATACCATAATAGGGTTTGGATGTCCCTGGTCTACCTAACTCAAGGATGTCTCACTGTTCACCAAGCCCTGCTGGCACAGGCCATCAGCAGATGCCCCTGGGTCACCTCTTCCTTGCACGAGCCGAGCAAGTGACACCTCTGATGAAGCAGCGCAGCATCTTCCTGCTCATGCTCCTGCCTCTGCTGCCGCCGCGGGCAGCAGGGCCAGGCAGCGGGGCTGAGCGCTACGTATCCCGATAGCATTTGGACCTCAAAGTGGGTGCAAAGTTGTCCAGAGGGTGAGACATCGCCTCTGCTATCGCTGTCAGGCAAGCCCATGGTGGGGACCACGGCGGGACGGCAGGTCTCGGTGCCACCATGCATGGCCGCGCTGCGTGGGGAGGCTGCAGCGGCGCGGGAGGAGTGTCTGAGTTGGGAAATGCTGCCTGAAAAATCCCAGCGCAGCTCCAGCAGCTCCGGTGGTGCCAGGCGAGCGGGAGGAGCTCAGCGGCAGCAAAGCTCAACCTTTGCTACAAATGCACATCTTAACCCAGCCTGAATAGTAGGGGAGTCAGGGAATGCACTTTGTCACTCATAATGACTGCTCGTGATGAGATTTGCTGCTTATTAATTAATGCATTTATTTGCAATTTAGCAGCAGAAATGAGCTGTGTTAATGATGACAAAAAAACCTGCTGGGTGGTTTTGCTACAAGGAGAGCTGGGGCAGTGCGGTAACTATTGCTTGGCACGACGTCAGAAGGCAGCACGCAACTTTTGCCGGCATAAACCAGCAAGGCGAAACCCCGGCTCGCCGGGAGCGTCTAAGGATGGAGCTGCCACCGAGGTGGTCGGGAATTCAAGTTTCAGCTCCTTTGCTCAGTCCTTAGTGACAAATAGCTCAGATCACTGCCACTGCGCGGGCAGGCAGGCAGGGAAAGCAGGCAGGTTGCTGACATGGACCTACTGGATTTTGCACCTTGAGTTGTTTTTGGCAAGACAGGGATTTTGCACTGAGAAACGAAACTCAGCCTCTTTCCCAGGCATTTTTCATGCACTCTCTTCTCCCACTATTTGCAAACACGAGACCGTGAGCACCCACGTGATGGAATTCAATGGTCTCTAAAGTCTTTTCAATTCTGTTTGAATTCCTCATTTCTAGAGACCGCAGGGTAAAATGTACATCCACACCTGAGGTTCTGCTGCAGCTGGCGACAGACGGTGTATAAAAATACAAATTCAATGCCACTCCTAATTGACTTGGACTTTGAGTCGCTGAGACACCCACCCCTTTTGTGTTGGCAGCTCGGAGTTTCAGCGTGAGTAAGTGTTCAGCATTGCCAACCAGAAACTATTTGTAAATTTGCAAACTTTCCCAACCCTCCCGGTGAAGAAGTGGAACTGCAACGTGCCGTGTTTTCCGCTGATAAAAGGCTATTCCTAATTAGCCGCCAACTATTGCTGAACTGGTTTCCAGTCTCAAACAGTAACATTTTACATCCTCAACCAGAACCCTGTTGAAGCATAGAAGCAATTTGGATATTTAACGTAACCCCCAACCTGCTGTGCCCCCCCGATGCCTCTTGCATCCTAAGCTAAGTTTGAAACACCTGTTTGGATATTATTTTTTTTTGTACAGTTAGTATATACAAATAAAAGTAACACAGACGCCACTTATTTCTTTGCAAATTTGGCACTTTCCATGGAACACGTACAGGAAAGCTCTGCAGCGGGAGCGGCACGGGGCTGACCTCCCCAGCGCCGCCCACCCACCCTTGCCACCACGAGACCGGTTCTGTGTTAGCTCTGGAAGAACGAGATAAATAACAATTCCTCAGCTACTGTGTTTTCTAACAGGAAAAGGTATTCTGGGCTTTCCCAGGCGCTCAGCGGAACCCAACCACCGGTTGCCCAGTGTCAAGCCTCAGAGAGGGCATTTAGTCATCTTTCGCCACGTGTAGGTGATGTGGTAGCAACCTTCTTTCCTTCTGACTTAGAGGGAACACTGCTTTTATAAAACCCTTGGACAGGTAAGACAAGAACCAATACCACTGTACAGAATTCACTGCACAACTAGCTAATAGTAAGGAACCCAGCACTGACTTGCCACATTAAGGAAATGGGACTGAATACATTTGCAATCAACCGGTTAAGTGTACTGCACCGTAGGACTCGGTCTCTTGGTACGCGGCCCTCGCCCCTCAGTACGCTGGCACTTGGTAACCTTTCGGATTGGCGTCTAAGGTCTCGGTGAAGGGGGGGCTCTGGTAGGTCTCTGTGCTCTCGATGCCACTGCCGGTGGGGTAGCCGGGGTACGCCGCGTTGGGGTCGGCAGTGAACTGATCGGTGGCAAAGAGCGACATGTCCGTCCCCAGGCGGTATCTCTGCAACGCCTTCACCGCCAGCGCGACCTGCCGCCAGATAGAAGAGGGTTAGGGGGGGTGGGGATGGCAACGCCATGGACAGGACCCCGTGTCCTCCCAGGACCCCGCGTCCCCCCACAGCTCCCTGCAAAGCGCCAAGCGCATCGCAGCATTCCCCGGCAGCTGCTGGACCCCCTCCATTATAGCCGAGAGCTAAAACAATCCCGAACCACAACCCCTAAGGCTAAAGATGCCATAGGTTGACCCCCGCCAAATCTTTGTCTGGGGTGGGGGTTGCAGCCTGGGCTCGGGTCCCCGGCCGCGCAGGTTTGGCACCATTGGCACCAATAAACCCATCTCCTGTGGAGAGGGGAAGCTGCCGAGTCCCGGGCCGGCAAAATAGGTCAGTTCTGCCGAGACTCCTTCACCCTTTTCCAGGTTGCCAGTATTCAGGTCACAAACCGTGGGGAATGCAGGTGGCAGAGCTGCGAGTGCACCATGCTTGCTCTTATTTGAGGAGGTTTCATTAACAATTCAATTAGTTTATAAATGACAGGCTCAGGGGGAAAAAAAACCACCCGCAGACAGTGAGAACGACTTCCCAACCTCTGCCCAGTGCCTGCTCCCCAGTGCCAGTTGTGCACTGATCCAGCAGAGCGTCTGGTATTAACGGTACCAGCGCAGGGTCTGCTGGTGTGACCCCACAGCCCGACCAGTCTTCGTGCCAGTGGCAGGGGACCGATGTCCCCACTGCCCTCCCTGGGGTGGGAGCAGACGCTGATGGGATGGGGCAGAGCATCCCACCCAGCTCGTGGCTGCATTAAATGGTCAGTCTGGCAATATAGCCATGGAGAAGGGCTGTGAGGAAGCCGGGACTAAAAGAGATTTATTTGGATAATAATAGAGTAGGGAGCAGTTAAACTGGCAAGTAACTGGAGACAGACCTGCTGCTGGAAAGCCTCAGACTGTCTTTTGCCCCAATTCTTTTAGGGCCATATGGAATTACGGCACATCTTGGGTGCTCTCTGGCCACGAAAAGCTGGGGAGGGGCAGGTGGAGGTGACACAGGGGCCATCCCCGCTCCTCCACATGCAGCCTCCAGAGCAGGAGCCCCCCTCAAGCGGTGCTGGCACCCCCAGGTGCGTGCAGGGTCCAGCTGTGGGCAAGGGGCTCCCTGGGGTTTTGCACACCCCTGGCAGACGTCCCTCTGCCGCTGTGCGGCCCCAGGGATGCGCAGAGCCGAGAAGCAGCAGTAAAGGGGGTTTCTGCAAGCCCCTGCCTCCGGCGTGGGCAGCAGAGGAGCCCGCCTGGCATCCCTCGAGGGTAAGTCAGGAGCCTGAGAGCTGCCAAAATCCCCCTGCCATCCCGTGAGACCGGCTCATCGTGGTGATCTGCTCCTGGGGACTTGTTCGCTTCCAACCAAGCCGTTCCCAGGGGTCTAATGAGGCCCTGAAATGAGGGCAGCTCATGGCTGGTGACACGTTTTTGATGGGAACGCAACTTTCCAGCCGCAGGAGAAGGGAAGTCTGGAATTCCCCAGCGAGAGGGGACCAGACCTGATGCTTCCTGGGTAAGAAACCACAAGTTTCATCTCTATTTGGAGGGACCGCAGGTTTCCTCAGTAGAGCCCCTTGCTGCCCACCAGGATTCACTTCTCCAAACCGTGCCCCAGATTCCTCCTCCCAGCTCAGGGCTGAGCCCAGGACAGGTTTCATTTCTCCTCTTCCCACCTTAGCTCCAAAGCCGAACTTACCCAGACGATGATGGAGAAGAAGGAGAAGGTGATCGCTGCCCGGGCGGCATCTGCTCCTTGCGAAACCCCCGTGCTCATCGTCGTCCGTTGCCACTGGTTTGCTAGGAAGCAGAAGGCTACAAACCACAGGAAGGACAAGAAACCTGAAAGAGAGCAGAGCTGGTCAGTGCTGTCCCTGCCCACCGCCTCCTCTGCTGCAAGGACCCCCCTTTGCTGATGCACAAACACGCTGCCATCGAGATTTTCAAATAGCAACAGAGATTTCGGGGGCCTCAGCCTGTGCTGTGGCCCAAACTGAGCTATTTTAAAAGAGGCTGATTTGCAATCGCCGGAAAAAGAAGGAATGGAAGGAACCCAGAAAGGTTCACCCGGTTGTTGCCTGCCTGAAGTTTAGCTCACCTACATCTCAGCCTGATCTCAAAGACCAGCAGGGACAGCACACCCTCGCTGGACACGCGGTCCTCACAGCCTGTGGGATTCCAGCTCGCTTGCAGGCGTCGAGGCGCTACCAACTCGGTTCCAGCACCCCAGTGTGTCAATCCACCATTCCCTCTGTTCCCTGGACACCACCTGCTCTTAGAAACTTTGGGCTCGATACTGCAAACCTCACCCAGGGAGATGCCTGTGCGCTGCTGGGAGCAGCACCAGGCTGCTCGCCTGACGCAGGAGACGGCTTTACAGCTGTTCTGCGATGGGCTATGCCTTGGTCCAAGGACACAGCCGGAGAGCTTAAAAAAAGGCAAGGAACAATCACCCAGGAATACGGACAGGCTGTGATTAACCCCTGCTCCAAACATGGGGATCACCCGAGTGACCCTGGGACGTCAGTGCATCTCACGAGCGCAGCAAACGAGCAAGGGCTCATCGTGCGCCGTGCCCAGGGCAGGGACGCAGCAGGGCTGCCCGCGGAGCCGAGAGGCGCGGGGGCTTCACGTGAGAGAGCTCTGCTCGTCCCTGCTGCCCTCCGCTGACTGCGCTCCCGTTTTCAGCCTCTCTGGGCTCTGTGGGATTGAGCGAAAACGCTCTGGTGATTATTCCTTACTGGAACCAAAGCTGGCTGAGCAAGATAGGGCTGCAGCTCCCCTAATTCGATCACCAGCCAGCAGCACTGCCTGATGCCAAGGAGCTCAGAAAATAGCCAAGAAGCAAGCCATAAGCTCCCGGTGTAAGGAGCAGTGATGCTTTCCAGCACTGGGAAGAGGAGCTGCACAACTTGGAGACTTCCATCATACTGTTTTAAGGGTCTCCAGCTTTCCCGAGCATCCCGAGCACAAAGCTCCCCCCACTCGCCGATTCTGGGTGTCCGTGCACGCGGGGATGCTGAGCGACCCAACATCTTCTCAAGGATCGTTAGCACATCAGTATGAGCAGCCACGCTGCTGGTCCCACGGGGCAGCCAGCTGCAAAGCACAGTCTGACTGCAGGGAGAAGAAAGAAGCTTCCTTTATTCCCCTTTATCTTGCCAGTTGTTCCTAAATACGATATAAAACGCACGCGTGCATCCACATCCAGTGTGAGAGTTACAGGGCTCACCACACACCTCGCTTTTAATTCAGAATTTGCTTCTAACTGCAGTTGAATAAAACGTACTCCTCATCTCCTTCTCCTGCATGATGGGGCCTGGGGCTTCCCGACCGGCGGGTGCTTTTGTCTGCCTGGCCGTGCTTGAGCCCTTGAACTGCCCTCACAGCAACACAACCTCCAGCCAGGATCATCCAGGCTTTCCTTTTCCAAATTACAGACTAATACAACAGCCCTTTTTTTGCTGAATACAGCTAATGCCTGCCACCAAAACCACCCCAAATCTCTGCATATGTATTCTCACTTCCCCTTAGGATGATCCACTCATCATCAGCGTTTAACAAGACCTCTGGGGCTTATTCCTCAAAGGTCATCCTCAGGGACAGAGATGCTTTCTACCTCCCCACCTCTGTAATAATGGGGCTTTATCAGCAGCTGCCCCCCCTGGGGGAAGCAGATCCAGCTCCTAAATCTGGACACAGGAAGATGTACGCCTGAGATACGGCAGTACGTGGTGACCAGCATGTGGTGAGCGTGGTGGGCAGTGGTCCCCAGGTCTCGGTGCAGGAGATGCTGAACCACATCTCCACATCTCTGCTGCAGCGCTCCCACCTCCGGGTACCTGGGGAGCAAATGCCACAGCAGCGGGGAACGCTGCCCGCCCATGCTGGAGGAGCAAGCCTCAGTCAGGAGTTTCTCGCTCAAAAATCCACTTTCTGGGAGACAGCGGTGTTTGGAAGTCAAAAGACCAGAGATGAAATGTAAAAGCAGCTCCCAACAGGGTAATTCTGAGCCGCACTGTGGGGAGCAGAGGGATGCTCAGGGACAAGCTCCGAGGCCATGCAACGCTGGCATCAAGGGACACAGGGGGTCTCCAACAGGACTAGGTTGTGTCACTGGTTTGTAGAGGGTGAGCTTGTTCAGGAGGGCTGTTTCCTTGCTTAACACTCACTCTAGTGCAGTAGGTCCTCCCTTGTACGATCCTGAGCAGGACACTACCGCAGAGCACGAGTCACAGCCGCGACATGGGGACTGCCTGCCGACAAGCGCCACAAAGCCCCGTCTATCACTGGTGTCTTCTAAGGGTTTTCAAGAGTTAAAATGACATCATGCACATCTCCGAACGTGCACTGGCTGCGCTGGGTATTGCAGTTACCGTCTTCCTCTGCAACACTGAGATACGCAAGATGCTGACCTTCCCCGTGCTAAAACCATTAGCTTCTTCAGCCAGAAACCTCTAGCTGGGGTCACTTCTGCTGCTACCCATGTGGACTTCCCAGAGGTTTCACGATGCAGAAACAAGCTTTTCCCCTCTACATCCAGCTCTGCCTGGATCCCTGAGAAGAAGGAGGATTCCCTCCAGCGCCCTGGGGAAGCGGGAAGGCAGGTATTGCTGCCAACGGAGGAGATGGGGCCAGGCATGGAGAGCATCTCCAGAAACACCAGCCAGGTGTTGTTTGAAGTTTGGAGGACTGACACATGCCTGCGTGTGCGATCAGACCTCCCAGGGAGCTCTATGGGAACTATTTTTTGTTTCTGTACCAGCGCTTATTTTCATGTGTGACCACGTTCGCCTTCTGCTAGCACTCTTTCGAGATGAGACTTTGCACCCAATAATGTGACTCAGACATGCAGGATTGCAGCTGACTCCCCTCGCACCCGGTGCCTCACCGGGAACACGGCTGTGCCCTCATCCAGCACCCGCACGCTCCCGGTCCCGCGGAGGGGCTGGCAGTGCCTGCGCCCAGCCCCAGGTGTATTTGCAGCATCAGGTGTAAGTGGGTGTTTTGGAGGTGTCTGTCTCTACCTGTGAACTTTAAAACCTCACGAAGAGGGCTGAGCTGACAGTAGTGCGGTGATGATACGTGTTCTGGTCCCAACTCCAGCTGGAAACCAGCACGGGAGCAGCTCTGCACCCTCCAGCACGCTGGGGGAAAGGAGAACGCCAGGAAGCACGGCAAGAGCCAGCGGATAATTATCATTTTAGGATCTGTAGACAACAGAGTGCAAACACCAGGAAAGATGCGTTACAGCCATAATTACAGCCTGGTCCCAAGCAAGCTCATGTCTACAGGAGCAGCTGTAAGAGCAGATGGAAGAGAAAGTCGCAAATGCCGTTTGCAGAGTGCCGTGGCCCTGCCTGCACCCCTGCCTGCACCCCTGCCTGCGCCCCTGCCTGCGCCCTAGCGTCACCTCCCAGCCGGCTCGGTGGCTCTGATCGGCCACTGATCCAATGCATAAGTCCTCTTTCCTTCAGCTGAAATAAAGTTGAGGGTTAACGCTTTCATTAACTCCCCCCACAACCTCCAGAGGCAGTAACTGCCCGTTGACATCTGCTTTGCTGGCAGCCACCATCAGGCTCCTGGGTGACTCGGGCAAAGGGCCAGAAGTGACCTGCTTTGCTCACCTCCCTGCACTCCACCTGGTTTGCAGTGCTCCCTCGTACCCCGGCATGTTCCTCACCCCATTATTCCCCAGATGCATTTTCGGCTTTTACATCAAAACAAGCAAGAACACAGAGATCACATACGGAGAGAAAGGATGAAACGGTCGCAAGGAAGCAAGAGGAAACCAAAACTCCCATCCTTGGTGGGGAGGAAAAAAGAAGGGGACAGTGTAAGAGAGTCCCACAGGGGAACTCTCCAGGGGTTATTAACATGGAGTTAGTTAAACAAGGCAAATTACGCGGGTCAGCTCTGCCTCCTGGCAGGTTCGGTTCCTGAGGCTGCTGGGAGCAGCGCAGCGGGGTACGGTGGGCTGCGATCTCTGCGACTGCGGAGGCTTCACGTGCCAACGAAACCCTGCACTTCATCTCTGCTGCGGGATCCGCCTCTATCGACGCTTATTCTGGGAGCAACCAACTGCCTGGCATTTCCGTGTGAGTGGGTGTACAGGGTACGGCAGTAGGGCTGTAAGAAGGGTTGGGGGCAGCCATCATTTGAAAAAAGAGAAGACACAGAAATAGGAATGGGATTATGCCGGGCATACGTGGGCATTAACCCACCCTGACATCTCGCAGTGAAATGAACCCATGGCTTGTCGTCTGTGCAGCAGAAGGGTGCTCTGCACAGCATTCATGCAGCTAACGGTGCATGCCACGGCTTGAATCAGTGCAGGATTTGGATGGGAAGGGACCGCCGGGCACCAAGTGTCTAACCTGCCGCTCCAAGAGGGGTCAGATGGGGAGGGGAAGGACCAGGCTGACCAATTCCTCCTGCCGGATCTCACGGACCTACACCCTCCCCTGGGAGCCAAAGGGGCAACTGCATGTCAGCAGCACCTCAGCAAATTTGGGCTTAGGAGATGCAAAAACCAGACCTAGGTGGAGATGTGTTTACCTGAGACCATGGACTTTGTTATAAGAGCCCCGGACAACGCTCCCGTTTTTATCGGCACCAAGCTGGATTTCAGCACAGCATTTGCTAGGGCGCCCTGTGAGAAACGGTTCGTTAAGCGGGGAAAGCGGGATTGTACACAGAGCAGAGAGAACGGTAGGGAGCTGCTGGTGGGGAGACATACCAGGCAGCGTGCACAGAAGCAATGCCAAGCCGGAGGGGAGCTATGGAAGACTGCTCTTTGCAGACCCCGACAAGCGACACACTGTCAGTCACAGGCTCGCATCCACACAACCTGCACATACGTGATTTATTTGTTTTACCAGCAAGGAAGCAGCATGCCTGTTTTCTACCAAGAAGCCCGCAGAGGGGACGGCCCAAGGGAGCAGGACGTCTCTGCCCGGACACAGGCTGAAGACATGATGCACCTGGAGCACACACACTGACCCAGCGTGGTCCTGGGGTAATAAAGGGTCACCGCTGGCAGCACAGCTGCATTGGGTGGATTTACCAGCGCAGAGCTCTGGTGCAATACTGCAGCCTGTCCCCAGGGCAGAGCACGACCCCTGCACGGCAGAGGCTTTGCAGGGCAGAACCTGCGTTCTCCAGCTCGCCGCCGAAGCCCATGAATGCGCACGTGATGCACAACAAGAGCAAAAGAGAAATGGGGTGGAGATTGAGAGAGGCACCATTTCACACATGCCTGGCAGTGGAGAGAACGGCTGTTAAGAGGCAGAAGGCAGGAAGGATCACAGCCTTGCGCCACGACATGCAGCATCAGCCAGAAGATGGATGTGATGTTCCCCTTCCATTTGAATCGAAGGGTTGCCGGCACCGAGCCCCACCAAAGGGGCTGTAAATATCATCTAACGAGGGCTGGATGCTGGTGCTCTAGCACCACGGAAATAAGCTTTCCAGCAAGGAGAGAACATCCTTAACAACACACAAATGCAGGGAGGCGATGACAGATGTTTTCATTCGGGACCAGAGAGCCATCAGCGACACTTGTGCTGGATAAATCACCTTCAGACTTTGCTAACACAAAAAACTGGAAATGAAGAACATCAGCTGCAAACTCAGCCAGGCAGCTCCCACAGCAGCCCAGTGGAGGACGGCCTTTCCCGGCTCCAGGCATCCCGTCTGCTCATGTTCACACAGATGAGCCCCAGGTCAAGGGGCTCAAGACAGCGCAGAAGAGCCCTTGGGAGCCACGGACCCACCTGCACACCCCAGTCCTGCAGCGGGGGATTACAGTGGTGTGCAGAAGCGTGTTTCTGCTTTGTTCCAAAACACACGTGCACAGAGTGAAAACAGACCCAGATGTTACTGATGAAACGACATTCGCTTGAGCCAGAAACAGGAGATGTGGGAGGGTAAAACGCACCGTCTGGTCTCTGAGATGCAACCACCAAGCCTCACTTCTCTGGGTGGCCTCACCGAACCCAGCTCAGTGAATGTCTCTGGTTGCAGAAGTGACACAGACGAGTGGGACACCTCACTGTCCCCAGCCTGCCACACACCGGCTTCCTCGCTGCTACCTCTGAGCTCACGGCTGGACGGGACAAGCCATCTGCCACCCCTCTTCTCCCAGACTGAGGCACACGAGTCGTGCCATGCCGTGGGAGGAGAGGGGAGGACACAAGCGTGGAGCTGCAGGGCCCAGCAACAACCCTGCGCTGCCCACGGGGCCAGCATAGTCCTTCACAAGCACAGCAAAGCCAGAGACGTACCTGAAAAGCCAAGGTCCAGCAGGACGGCCCGTTTGCGGTCCTTCACGCTGCTGATCTGCTGGAAGTAGAGGTCCACGACGAAGAAGAAGATACAGCCAAAGAAGGCAATGACGCCAACGGCGATGCCGTAGCTGCAGGCACTCTCATTCTCATTGAAGATGCAGAGCAGCTCGGGGCTGTCCTTGTTCACGTAGCACTCGTTCACGATGGAGCCAAACACCACGATAGAGAAGATCTGCAGAAGGAAGGAGAAAACACAACTTGCTGCTGTTTACATTTAACTCTGTTTTCCAACAGTAACATAATTGGATTCAATCCTGTCTTTGACTCCATGGCAACATGGCATTTGTTAGACAGATCCTGACTCTCGCCTGGTTGGTGGCCCCAAGCAATGGGCTGGTGGATGGTACCTAGGTCTTCCTTTGCTGTGAGCCTGTCTGCCTTTCAGTGGCTTGGTCTGCAGAGTATTTTAAGAGATGTTATTCTCCAGCCAGGCTAGGGAGGGGAAAAAAAACATAGATGGGCCAGGTCTCTGCACAGTCTTTCTGCTCATGCTGTTTTCCGCTGTCAGGCTGTGCTCGATAAACCCCCTTGTGTCACTGCAGAGCGGGGAGAAATGAAGTTACGGAGGATAATTGAGTTGCTGAGAAGGCTGACCTGGGGAAGGACTGGGTGTGCAGCGGAGGGGGGACCAGACACGGCGGCGTGGGGAGGGGGGGAGCAGCTCACCTGGGCACCGCGGGGCAGGAGGAGAGGCTGCCCTGTGAACGACAGGGCAATTTTTCACCTGGCTTAGCAGGGGTTGAAGGATGCAGCGCCTGCATCCATTATCCAGTGACCCAGTTTCGGCCCTGTGAGGGACAAAAGGGCAGGGGGGTTGCTGGCGGCTCCCCACGTCCCACCGCTGGGACCCGAGGGTGTCTCACGTCCCTGCAGGCAGGGAAGGAGCCGGATGGCAGCACACAGCCAGCTGCCTAAATTAATACCATTCACGATGCCGCATGCTAAAGTAATTCCCTTATCCCTCTGACACCAGAGGCAGCAAGCGGAAGCCGCGGGACCAGCTGCATTACAATTCTCTCTGGAACCTGCTCCGTTCGAGCCTAGAAAGCGCAGCACCGCCGTTTGGGTTTGCAGGCTGCGAGCGGGGAGGGAAGCAAGGCGTGCAGGTGCCCCTCCATCGAGCTGCGAACCTCTGATCTCATCCCTCGCTGCCAGCACCAGCTCCCCCCATCCCTGCTCGCCTCCCAGCCCCGCCGGCTGGCAGGACACAGCTGGAGGCCACGTATGCAGGAGGAGAGATAAGAGGCTCCTCCAGCACACCCCGGTGTGGCGGCTGCCCGGGAACAGCTGGGGTCTCGGGGTGTGATGCAGCTCCCGCTCTGGACACCACCCGCTACATCTTCTGCAGGAACAGCACGACACAAAGTGCACGAGACCGAGACAGGCGACAGACAGAGGCAGCAGCCGAAGAGCCACATGATAAACTGCAGCCGGTGGCAAAGTCACCTGCATCTCAACCCCAGAGCTGATGCCCGGCTGTGGGGCACCTCCTACAGCCCCGCGCTCCCCGAAGCGCAGCGTTAGCAGAGCTGGGTGAAACGGAGCAGAAGCCACCATGAGCAAACCATTCGGAAAGTTCTAACCACTCTTTAACATATCATTGTGATACATATTTTCTCCTGTACACTGGCCAGATGTCTCACTCTTGCCTGCCCCAAAGGATTTCATCCAGATTTCTCTCCTCCAAACTCCTTCCAGTGCTGGGGTGAAGATGTGCCACAGCTTCTGTCTGAAGCCACTTACAAATGCAAGTGCCCCATTAGCAAACACGTCTTAGACAGTGTCCGCTAACTCTCCCCCCAAGTTGGAGGGCACAACAAAGAAATGGGTCTGCGAGGGACTGAATTACTAAAATGTGAAGGATTGGTGAGGGCTGTATTTTTTTTCTCTGTAGTGTGTTATCTGAAAGAAACGATGAGCAGAGAGAGCCTCTGGAGTACATCCCACCTGAGGTGTGTAGGAGCTCCTGCAGGCAGCTACCCCGGCACCCCAAGCCTGGGACTTTGCCACCAGCTTCTCATGCTGGTATCTGCAAGCACATGATGGACAAGCAGGTTGCATCATGCTCACTCCCACCTCCAGAAACCCACCAGCAGGACAACCGAGGGCAGGGCTCATCTTTAAACTGTTCTAGCCAGGAGCTCTGTTAGTGACAGCAGACTCCTATTGCTTCTAGCACTTAAAATTCAGGCCAGCAGCGAGCTGGCCTGTGCCGGGTGGTGGAGATGCTCTGAAACCTGCTTGCTAATTTAGCTGGCATCCCTGAGCGACCCAAAGATGCGCAGGAGGTCCCACCGCGGGGCGAGGAGGGCAGAGCTTACCCCCAACACCCAGTGCTGCCGACAGCGGTGGCTGGAGAGGGCGGCTGTCCTGCAAAATCCCCCAGGGATTCATCTGCAGGTCCCGGCAGCAGCTCTTTGGGGCTCTTTTCATCAAAACACCTCGTGTACCTCCCATCGCTGCTCTAGGCCCCCACCGGCTCTCTGCTGGCCCATTCCCTCCGTGGCCTGCTTAGCCGAGGGGATCAGCATCTGCACCCCAGCAGAGGTGAGCACGTGTCCCTGTCTATGCGACAGGCAGCAGGAGTGGGTTTCTGCCCCAGAAACATGCTCCTCAGCCCCAGGAATTAGCCCGTTCTCGAATGACACCCTCCTAGAAACATGAGTTTCCAAATGTGCACCTGCAAAATCCAGGTGCAACCTTTGATTTCCCTTGGCGCACTAACAGGGGATAGAAAGTACGTATGTCCCACGGACCTCTCCACAGCTGGCACAGGGAGATAATCAGACCTTCCTCCTCTTCAAGTTTAACCACTGCCCGGAGTCCTGCCCCCATCCATCCCTGGCTCTTCTCAGCCCTGAGCACCAGTCGCAAGCTGGATGGCCACCCGAGTCACCCACTTGCATTTGCACCCTCTTCCTCGCACGCGCTGCACCGACTGGCGTGCTCGGCTGTCACTGCGATGGGCGCATCATCATCATCATCATCATCATCATCATCATCATCATCATGCAAAGAACAAGAGGGTTGCATCATAAGAAAGAAACAACAAACAGTAATAATAATTTTCCCAGTGCTTTGGCAGCAGCTGTAATATCAGCGGTTGTAAAAATCTGTTCATAAATAATGCAAAATTGTTATTTACCATCAGAAATAGCAGCAGCATTTATAAAACAGGCCCTGGAAGAAATAATGTGATTTTGGAAAACATGAATAATTGAGAACCTCTGATTCCACGGGATTATTTCTCTGGCAGGCCAGTGAACTTGTACGCAGCGTCTCCGATAAGTGTTTCACTTAGTCCTCCCAGGATTAACAACCCGGACTACTTCTCTGTGCTTTCGGGTGCCAGTTTCAGTGGGTGAGGGAGGGCTCCCGTAAATACGGTTAAGGACATTACAGGATGGGGTGTCTGGCTGCCTGCACGCAGGTTTGCACACCAGGGACCGTCGACGAGGATGCCCGGGCAGCGCTTCTGGGATGGAGATGGAAAGAACAGACATTTCTCTGCTTAACTTCGAACTCCAGAGGGTTTTGCAAAGCAAAGCATCCTCCTTGCCGCCGGACAACCTGCGCAGCTCACCCCGCAGGACCCCCTCGGCCGGGTGCTGCCCGCAGCGCTTTGATGCAGGCAACACGGGACACGCGGCTTCTTCTCGGGAGGCCGAAATAGTAACGAATTGCAAACACATGCGCTTGATAGATGCGCTCAAAACATCAGCGCTGACTGAAATACTCCCGTCAAAACATGCTTTTCAGTGAAAACAAGTCTTTCCACGGGTTTTCTCCCCCCCTCCCCGCTGTGATTAAAATTTTATCATTTTTCTTAAAAAAAAAAAAAAAACAAACAAAAACAACTGGTGCTGGTAAAAGATTTTAATGAGAATTGATTTGGTGTTGTCTTTCTAAGTATAGGTGAAAAAAAAATTTTTTTGCGAAATTGTGGGGAGATGGGGGAAAATAAAACCCATACATTTTTTTTAAAGTTCATGCAAAACAAGTGCCATTTTCCAATGACCTCTACAAACCGCACTTCCTCAAATGCACAACCAGTTCATCAGAGACTTGAAAGCGAAAATACAAGGTCAGATTTTCCACTGTGAGTGATATTTTGCAGGTCTGAGCAAGGATGCAGGAATCTTGTTCTCCGGAGGGGCTCCTCAGACTTCCACCTCCTCCTGCCTGTCAGGTCGGTCCCCAAAATCGCAGTCCCCGTGACCACCCAGGGCAGTGACTGCACTCGGGACCAAGTGCCAAGGTCGCTGGGACACACAGCACAGGGGCATCTGCCGCACAAGCTGCCATGTCCCAAGGCCATCCGCCCTTCTAACGAGGCTCTTCCATATCTCATGGGCTTTGCAAAGCAACCTCAGCATCCACAGGACACTCCATTTTCCAGCTGAACGACGCAATGCAACACGCAACCAATTTTGCTCTCGCTGGATGAACCGGTGCAAGACCCAGTAAGAAAACCGGATTACCTCCAGCCACCCCAGTATGAAATTGCATTCCGCCTGCCAAAGCTGTCACATCAATCTGCTTGCAGCTCAGGGGTCTCATGGCCATCAGCCCGGTGCGTGGGTTGCTCAGCCCTGCCTCTCCCCAGTGTCAGAGAGTGGCTGGAAACCCCCGGCACATGGTGCCGGCAGCTCTGGTGGCACAGAAGACCACTAGCGCTCCTCTCTGTGTTCAGCTGTTGGGAGGGATGGGAAGGAGGAAAGCTGTCTTCTCCCATCCCTTCCATTAAAACTTGCACTTTAGGCACACAAAGGAGCTCCTGTGCCTCAGTCACACCCAGGGAGGGGGAACAACGCCGGTCAGGGAGATGCGCAAAGGGCTCGGACCCACCACGGCGCAGATCAGCTGCTCATGCAAGTGCAACGGGAGTGCATGTTACACCAAAACCATGGAAAGCCAGGGACCTGGCTTCTTAATGAAATCCAGCTGCCCAGTTCCCCCAGTTTAAAGATTGCTTCCAAGCAAGAGGGGCCAGCAAGCACTTCTGTCATGCTGGACAAAGGGACAGGTCTTGGCAGCGATCGGTGATGGGGTCTGGGTACGCCGGCCACGACGGGCTCTGGAAAAGGGCTGGTGCAAAGCCGAAACCAGAGGGGTTTTGAGTATCGCCCTAAAAACCTGGGAGAGCACCTGAGGGACAGTGCTTCCCCGAGGCTGGAGGCTGCGGCTGGGCAGGACCCTGCCGCTCCAAGGCTGCCTGCCGTATCCGCAGTACTGGAGACCCAGAGGAACATCTCACCCGCCTTCCATGCTTGCTGCCCACCTCCTGTTTTCCCCACTCACTATATTTTAGGCAAGACCCCTTGCCTCTTTTGCCCTCTCTGGCAATGGCTGTTAAGTGCAGGGGACAGTGCCCAGTGCCCCATGGAGGGACAGGGAGGTGATGGCGCATGGTGAGCAGGCTGCCAGCAGCACGGACACACAGGCAGCAGGAGCCCAAGTGAAATTTCATTCTTTCCCCCCCAAAAAAGGGAAGGGGAGAGGGCAGGTTCCTTGCTCGGCAGTGTCCGGGCACCCATGCCCCGGCTGCTGGACCCACAGCCGCCGCCAGACCCTCGCAGGAGCCCAGGGTGCCGGGGACGCCCGTGTGCCCCACCATGGGGACCCCATTTTAGGTGCGCATAAAGCTGGGAGACCTGCGGCTGATTTTTACCATCTGCACCAGATTTTTACCATCTGGAAGAAGGTGGCTGGCCAGGCTGCCTGGCTCGGTTCTGTAATTATACTTTGCAGATCCGTGTTCCCTCCCGGGGCTCGAGCCGGCTGGACCCCAGGACAAGCACATTTTTTGTCCACATTGCTTTTAGCCTTCTGTAGCCTGGGCACCTAAAATGTGCTTCAGGAGACCTCGCGGTCTGAGCACTGCCATCGCTAGGAAAACAAAAAGCAAATAACGCAAGAGAGCACAAGCTGAAAGCTTCAGTGTGCGAACTGTCAGCCATTTTAAGGTGAGATGTTTCCACTGCCGATGCACTATACTTTGATTTGGGACCTATAAAAAACATTACCAGAAGGTGTGGGGTTGTAGGAGACTGCAAAACCTTGCTTTGATTACACACTCAAGCAACCGTTAACGTCAACATGAAGAAAATTTAAGGGATTAAAAAAAA
Source organism: Ibidorhyncha struthersii (assembly GCA_013398815.1). Taxonomy (NCBI): domain Eukaryota; kingdom Metazoa; phylum Chordata; class Aves; order Charadriiformes; family Charadriidae; genus Ibidorhyncha; species Ibidorhyncha struthersii. Next base: position 482,297 of record VZSZ01000324.1, read on the forward strand.
TAATCCACCGCTAATTTGCTCTGCTGTAGCTCACAGTCAACGGTGTCGGACACAAACTGCATGTACAGAGAGCCGGTACCGCCGTCTGGGTGCTCCTTCGCCACTCTACCGCGAGCATCAGTGAGACAGATGCCGCCCTGCTCAGCACCCTCCTCTCCTCGAGCCACCACCCAGCAAAGGAAGGATGGACTAGCAAACGAGAAGGGAAGACAATTAAGGTCTAATCAGCACAGGCCAAATCCTGCCTGGCACTGGGCGTTTTCGTAAGCCTCCGTTAAGCCCTTGCCTTGAGTCGCATACGTACCTCGTGCAGATACTCCACTCGGGGATGAGTTAGACCCTTGGCAGAGGGCCAGCCTCCTTCAACACCCACCAAGCTCAAATTCTGGGGGAATCAGGTCCTCTGTCCCTCTCCAGTTTATCTTTACAGTTGTCAGTCACGGGGAAGTTTCCAGCACAGATCTGCATAATTTATTGGAGGGTGTGAAGACTAAAGAACTACTTTAAGCACTGCCAGATCTCCCACAAGGGCTATGGAGACTACCACAAAGGAAAGACCTGACGCAGTTTCTGGCACGGAACGAGGTGGTAAGATGCTGGCCGTAATAGGTTTATGGACATGTCTACCAGGCTAATCAGCTTGGGAAGGATGCATATTGATGACCACATGACCGATTTTTACTGAATTACTTTTTCTAACGTGGCAAGAGATGCTGGCTGAAACACAGCGCCCATTCAAAGTTCCTAATCTAGTAACGCAATCTGAGCACATGGCAAGCCAGCAGCGTTAGGAACCAGTGATGACAGGAAAATGATAATGTAGCAGCATTTTAAGCTCAGATGCAGTGAGACTTCTGTATAATTCTATTACCAAAAATGTTAAATTTAAGTTCTGCCTTTAATCTACAGCCCACAGAAAGAGAGAATTAAGATGGAAATCTGATGACCTTACTGAAAAGCAGCCAAGACCAGACAAAGTCCAGAGCAGCTAAGATCACGCTAATGATTCTTAGCATCGCCGTGGGCTCCTTAAGTGCCAGACCCGCCTTGCAGCTCTCCTCTAAGAGCCCCAAGTGCTCAAGAGTCAGTGAAACCCCTGAAGACAGCGGGAGCTATTTGGAGCTTACAGCACCGGGGCTGTAATGTTGTTGATGTCTCCTGGGCTGAGCTTGGTGCTTGGTACGCCAAGGAGTCACCTCCATCCGCGTCTGCAGGACGCTTGGAGCGGGCAAGGTCTGCTCCAGCGGGGGACCTTTCCAGGCTCCAACTCCAACCCTCTACAAGAGCTGTTGTGTCGCAGCCCTCCAAACCCAAACGTACACCCCACAGCACTTCAAACCAGCACTCCTGCACCTTCACCCTGGGTGTGAAACCTCCTCCTGAGGGTGCAGGGTAGCGACAATCCTGCAGCCATAGTCATCTTTGTTTGCTGCCTGGCTCTTCCGCTCCCGAGCTTGATTTTTCTAATAAAAATAAACACACCTTTTACCACAAGCAGAAATACTGCCCTTTCCATCCCTCTAGAGAAACAGAACAAACCTGGACCGGGAGTGAAAGGGCACGCTCCCTCCCTCCAAGAACCACCACCTACTCCTGGTAGATCAAACCACAACCCAGCACATCCCTTACCGAAGTCAGAACCCAGCAAAGCGCGTCCGCCTTGCTGAAAGACAACGATCTGCTGCTGTATTACGAGCTAAGACCCAGATCTGTGCAAAGCTGAGCACATGAAGACTTTGCTGGATCTGAGCCGAAGTAACCTTTGGTCATAAAAGTTGCCTGCTGCATCTCAAAGGCTACAGGGACTGCCACTTTGCTGCCATGCCTCTGCCAAGTAATCAGATTTGGCTGCCCCAGTCCACTCCCTTAATAAAGGTTTTGCTCTTAAAAGCATAATCTTATCTCAAGGAGAACCCAAACAAAATACTGGGACTAATGCGATAAAATACTGCACAGGGGAAGCTCTCTCCAGTGATCCAAGTGAGGAACTACAGATTCATTCAGCTTTAAGAAAGAAGCGATAACGGCAGCAGATAGGGTCAGGCAGCTGCCCACGTGTCGGTTGCAGGCAAGGTTGTCCGGCTGTGCAAGTCATGCAGGCAGCAACGGGGGGGGTCACTGGAGCAAGAAACAACCACTTTAAAGAAAATACTTCAGTATTCCTCTATGTTGTAGTAAAACCGGGACCCGATCGCCTGCTGAGCTCCACAGAGGCAGAGGGACCGGCCGGGTGGGTGGAGGGAGGTGAGAGCGACCCAACCCTTCCGAGCAGGCTGCACCGGTCCCATGCTTTTCCTGATGCTCTTACTGAAATTCACAGGAATTACTGAAAATATTTTCCAGAACTCCTTTTAAAAGTCAAACCTAAACCAACGTTAAAGGAACAATGCCCCTGCAAAGCTGCGTGGCCACTTGAAAGTCCAGCTGGTGCCAGCAGTCACAGAGAAAGGAACTCATGATTCTGTGGGCATCCTTCGTGAATACCGAGTTTGTTTTGCTGTGCAAAAAATGTCTCAAAAGGAAACCACAAGAGTGATCACATCTTCATCTGACAAACTGCTTCAGACGAAGGGGGAAGAGATGAATGAGGAACTGTTAAATGGTTCTTTCCAGCTTTTGATTCTACAGCTCAAGCCAGGAGTGGTTTTTTCCCTTCAGCTGCTCAGAATTACTATATCTGTCAGGGAGAGGTTGCTGTGTGAGATAGAATCAGGAATCCCCTTTTGCCATCAGTTACACTTGGGGATTTCTACACTGAAGTCACCGTTCACCCTTTGATGTTTGCCAGCACACGGTCGGAACCCACAGCCCCAAAGCAACCACCGGAGTCAGAAAACAGAGCTGGACCCCTCTTGGGCGGTAGCTCATCATGAAACCCCAGCGATGGCCATCGGCCGGATCAGCACCGGCGATGGTTCTCCATCACCCATACTCCCACCCAAACCAGCACATCTCAGGCAGTTCCCTCCTTTTCTCACCAAAGGAACGTAACATCATACATGCAGCAACGGTCACATCTCCGAGGTTTGATCCAACTGCACAGGTTAAACATGTTTAAAAAGATGCAACACCAAAGCTCAGGAAGGAAAACCACATGAAGAAAACCCACCCCAACACCTGAACTCAGTCAACCTCAAAGCCTCAGCCCAGCGCTTTCCGAATAACCACCCACGGTGGTGACACGGAGGCACAGGCAGCTCAGCTCCCCCGTGACGGCCGGCAGGAAAGCCTGGGAAGGTTTCTGTTTGCTTTGTGAATCAGGGAGCATCGGGGGGGGGGAGCGGTCCGTGCCGCCTACCTGGCCACCAGCACGCTGCGACAGGGAGCAGATGCCACGTCCCACGGCACTGCCGCACTCTCCCGGGGCAGCAATTACGGGTGCCAGGGCAGAACAGAAAGGCAGCAGGGACCTCGCAGGGAAACCCTTTTGGCTGCTTCCTCCGTCCAAGCTCTCCATCTTGACGTGGGTCCCGTCTGGCAAGCGCAGCAGAGTTACTGCTCGGAAGGAACCCGGGCACGCTTCGTTTTACAACACCTGCAAGAAATAGCGATGGCCATGCAGGCAGGTGGGAAGGAAACATCCACTCATACCTTTCACCCAATTAAAGTCCCTGCTCGCACTGGAAAGGAGCCATAAATGCTGAACGGGTTTAAGACACAGGTAACCAGACTGCAAGAGCCGAGCAAAGGTCAGCTCTGAAGCCCCAAGCTGGAGCAGCGATGGAGAAGGGTCCCCGACAGATCTGCCAGTAAATGTAAGACCTGGGAAAAGTGATCCAAAGGGCTTTTAAGGTGAGCTTCCACAGCCTGATCCACAGCCCACCGAAAACGGCAAAAACATCCCTTTGAGCTCAGCGGGCTTTGAAACTGACTTTCAATACTACAAACGTTTACGCTTGGGACAGCTCTGTGGGTATCCCACATCTGTCCACGTCAGTGGGTCTCTGCACTTGTTCCGAGTTTAGTTGATGCATTTCTGTAGTCGTTATCACTACGTTTTCACAGATTCCTTGCGAATGCAGAACCACGAAACGAGTGACTTTGCCACTGAATAAATCAGCCAGCAAATACAGGCATGACTATTTTCTAACCTGGAATTTTTATTTTATCTCCATATTCCCTATTCTTTTCTGGCTTCCCAGCAGCGTCCAATCCCCTTCTGTACAACAAGGATGGTGAGCTCTCTGGGTGCGTGGTGGCAGATATATTTTATGGGGCGCCTAACTCATTATCAGTGGGTCAACTAACAGTTTAAACAAAACCAACACCATTGCCCACAGTTTGCCATTGCCACTCGAGAAGGATACAGGTGGATCCAGACCAAGTTTTCTGGACTAAGGCAATGCTTCTAGGAAACGGACTCCTGCCAGGTGCCCGAACCCTGCCCGAAATGCCCCATCCACCCCAAGCTGGATGCTCCAGATCCATACCTGGCCCCCCATTCTTCTCCAGTAGTGGAGTCAGGGGCTTTCTCAAAGCCCTGGAAAGTACGCTGGCTCCCATCCAGCAAAACACTTAAGCGTGTAGTTTAACTTTAAGCATGTGATTGCAGCTGGAATTGTTCATGTGCCTAAAGATAAGCACACGCTCCCATGTTGTGCCGTACAGAGCCTCGGCCGGGGCACCCCACCCCGGAGAGCCCCACAGACGCACCCGCCGTGTCGGCTGGCAGGAGGGCGGCCAGGGTGGCAGCACCTTCTCATCACACCTTTCCTTCACCCGCTGCCTGCATTTGGCACTGCTGAGGGTGACGCAGAGCCAGCGCGGGCGGCCGAGGGCCTCCACGCACAGCAGAGGCACGGCACAGGCGAGGACGAGCCCCCCAGGCCCGGCTCTTCTCGCCCGCAGCCTCCAGCCAAGCGCCGGAGCCGGGAACCGGCCGCGGTGACGGCCAGGCAGACCTTCCCCACGGTGGGTTTTTAGGAAGGGCCAGGCATCGCCGACCTCCCGGGGCCAGATCTTAGCAGGTACGAGCCAGGCTGGTGGGGGGAGGCGAATCAGTGGCCGTCCTCGCCCCTGGGGCAGCCCCAGGCACCACGGCCCCAGCGAGCATCACCGCGCAGCTCCCCGTGCCGCTTACTGACGGACCACCGGCCAGCGAAGCCTTCCCGCAGCGGCTGCACGGCGCATCCCACCTCCTGCTCTCCGCTCCGCGGCAGGAACACCGACCGGTACCGTGGGAAAAAATATGGCATCTTTTAAGAGAACCGGGGGAGCTGGGCAGGGTTGGCTCTCGGATTTCTTGTTCCACACGCGGAGCGTGGAAGGAAGTAGAACGTCCTCCGCCTCCCGATTTACACCCCATCCCCTCGCCCTTTGCTCAAGCAGCAGGGCTGGGAAGAGGCAGCGGCACATCCACCCACCGCACCCTGTCCCGTCCCCAGGGAATCTCCCTGCGAACACCCACGGGAGACGGCGAACCCCGCCGCCCCGGCCAGCCCCACGCCGCGCGGC
>VZSZ01000324.1:488384-502674 GCA_013398815.1 Ibidorhyncha struthersii
TCACCGTGCTACAGCTGGGGACAGCGTGCCGTGGTTGGGGACACCACGCTATGGCCATGGTCACCGTGCTGCAGCCAGGGTCACCATGCCATAGGCATCATCACCGTGCTACAGCTGGGGACAGCGTGCCGTGGTTGGGGACACCACACTATGGCCATGCTCACCGTGCTATGGCTGGGGACAGCATGCCATGGTTGGGGACACCATGCTATGGCCACGCTCACCGTGCTACAGCTGGGGACAGCGTGCCGTGGTTGGGGACACCACGCTATGGCCATGGTCACCGTGCTGCAGCCAGGGTCACCATGCCATAGGCATCATCACCGTGCTATGGCTGGGGACAGCGTGCCGTGGTTGGGGACACCACACTATGGCCACGCTCACCGTGCTATGGCTGGGGACAGCATGCCATGGTTGGGGACACCACGCTATGGCCACAGTCACCATGCTGCAGCCAGGGTCACCATGCCGCAGCCAGGGTCACCATGCCATAGGCATCATCACTGTGCTATGACTGGGGACAGCGTGCCAGGGTTGGGGACACCACGCTATGGCCATGGTTGTCGTACTACAGTTGGGGACACCATGCCATAGGCACAGTCACCGTGCTATGGCTGGGGACAGTGTGCTGCGCTTGGGGACACCATGCTATGGCCACGCTCACCGTGCTATGGCTGGGGACACCACGCTATGGCCATGGTCGCCATACTACAGCTGGGGACACCATGCCATAGGCACAGTCACTGTGCTATGGCTGGGGACAACATGCTGTGGTTGGGGACACCACGGTATGGCCAGGATACCTTGCCACAGCCAGGGTCACCGTGCTATTCCAAGGATTACAGTGCTACGGCCACGGTCACCGTGCTGCTCCTGGGGATAGTGCGCTATGGCCAGGGCTAGGGTGCTGCTGCAAGGTCACCACCCTATGCCAGCGTCACCCTGCAATGGCAAGGGCTACCTGTGCTATGGCCAGGGCACCCCCTGCGGCCGAAGTACCTGTGCCGTTGGCAGGAGGGAGATGCCGTGGAGCACAGAGGGGTCACCACGCTGCTCAGCCCACCTCAGATGCACACCTTGCTGCCCCTAAGATAAACACCCTTTCTCCGCCCAGCTCCGCTGGTGTCCCTGCTGGTATCAGGGACAGGCAGACGCAACAGCAGAAAGGGCTTCTGTCACCTCTGCTGGGGAGCGTCGGAGGCCGCCGCAGCAGGCAGCCGCAGCTCAGTGCAGGCAGAGCTTTGTGACCTACGGCACGAGCAGGGTCCTCCGCCGGCAGCTCGCTCAGGGCCTTTGGCTGAGAGCAGCCTGTTCGCGTGGCAGAGGGATGGGTTCGGTGGCTGCTTCACAGCGAGGCACGTTGTCGTTACGCACCCATTAGCTGGTGCAAGAAAAGGGCAGATTGAGGGGGCTGAAGCTCTCGCTTTCCTCATGCAGGAAAGGAGGCAGCCAGAGCTGCCGTGGGACGGGAGAAGGCCAAACCCCATCCCTGCTCCCTCCCCAGGGGCAGTAGGAAGGAGGCAAAAGAGAGGAACCTTGCAGAGGGAAACCCTCAATTACTGCAAAGGGAGTTCCCCCCCGTGGCTCCAGGACCATCTCCTGAGTTAGTTTTCATAGCACTGTGATGATGATCCTGGTTCCATAGATACCGATGCCATGACAACTCTGACATCATCTCTGCTTCGGACGGGAACTGCAGGGAAAGTCGCAGGGAGGAGTACGCATGCACTGCTGGCACGGAGCAGGTCTCCCCTTGGGGCTGGGGGGCTTCTCATGGCTCCACCACCAGCTCTCCTCCCGACCTGCTGTCCGTACAGCTCCGTTTCCCCATGCAGGGTCCGGTGCTGCTGCCATGGAATCACATGGGGTACGCGTGTAGCAGGCGTGTTAATCCCCTTACACACAAAACGCTGTAACGAAGTGAAGGATTCCCGTGCTCTGGGCCCCATCTCCAGCTCGCTTTGGCCTTTTGCAGCTTTGTCGGTCTGTTCTTTCTGGCAGGTGGAATCAGGGTTTAACAGTTAAAGCTCATGATGATGCCATTCAGTTTTTCTCAATTACAGGTGAGTCATCATCTCTCCAGATCTATTTCTGACTCTCAGCAGGAAAAGCAGATTTCAGCCTTTCATTCCCCAATGTCACCAGCTCAGTAGAAATCACATTTTACTATGCAAAAAAGAAATGGCTACGAGAAGAATGCCAGTTTGGCCCCTCCTGCTTTCTTCTGCCAGGGCGTCTCATGGGGCTGGCCAGGAATTGCATCCCAGTGACAAAAGCATCACCAGCTCATCCCTGAATTGCAGATTTAAGAACAAAGACCATATTTACTTGTAGGGCTTCCCACTGGGAAGTCCAGGCTGGGCTCAGCACGCCCCGCACCTCGCCCCGCGAGCGGGTGTCCCATACAGCCGTTGCCACGCCATACATCCCACATGGGTCTGTGCAATGCGAGCAGCTCGTGTACGTCAAAGGCCGTGGACAGACCCTTCGAAAACCAACAGCAGGGAATGTCTCTGGAGATGTTCAAACCCCACCTGTTACCCATGGTTACCCATCCTGTGCAACCTGCTGTAGGTGACCCTGCTCTGGCAGGGGGGTTGGACTAGATGATCTCCAGAAGTCCCTTCCTACCCCTACCATTCAGTGAAAGCCATGCGGTAGGATGTACGTACAGGAGAGCAGCGTGCTCCCAGGGCTACTGCACAGGGAATCATCTAGACCTCTGGGGTCTGCTCTCGGCTTTCCGATGACATTAGGAAAGACACTTCAATCCTCCTCTCTATAACGTCTTGCCCAGCTCATCTGTCCCAACTGGGACAGGCATATTTTAGAAAATGAAAAGCACAAGGGACCAAGATATTGCCTGAATCTTTTAGATGCTACCGTAGAACAAATCGTAACCGTTTCCAGACAGATAAATGGCTTATATGCTTCAGGGCATGACCATGATGCATCAGGCAAGATCCCCACTGAAATCCCTGCTTCTAAACTTCTCCTCTTTCTTCGAGCTTCATCTCTCCAACTTCTGCCGCGTGCGGTATGTTTATACAATCATTTTTCACATCATGTTGTGCTAGCTTTTTTCCCCCTGCTACAGTGCAGATAAAACACAGTAGCTATCTCTAGCCTACACGCAAACTGTACTTCTGTTTCACTTCCTATTGCTGCAAATAAGCCAACAGATACACCGAGCCAGCCAATAACGGGAAAGGATGTTGCAGCTCAAACATTTTCCCCATCTAAAGGGGGAAAAGAACAGCCTTTAAGAAACGGCACTTTCCAGAACATTTGTTCTGTTAGAACAAGTTCTGTCTGCATTCACCATTCCCCCTGGATTTCAGTGACGGGGAGCAAACAGAGCGGCACACAGACAAGTGCCTGAGATCTGTCTGTGTTTTGATTTTACATGAGTTTAATTAAGCGTAGTGGAAAGCATGTGTTTGCCTCCTGCTTCTTGTAGTCACTCCAACTTCTTAATCTTTGCCTCCAACACAAGAAAGCGATCAGGTCTTTACCCAGGGGTAAGTACACGGATGTGACAACCTTGAGGAGACAAGATGTGGGGCGTTCTGCTTCAAAGCTTGTTCGAGTCAGCCCTACCCACTCAGCTAAAGGCTGATTTCAGCTGCCTCTACAGAGCTAAGAGTGGCAGTGTTTTTCAAGGGCATATGGCTGAACACAACCAAGTTATGAAAGCTTACCAAGGTACCTGTTGTCAGCTGAAGCATCGTAAGCGATGCTAGCATTACTCTTGTGAAGCAGAACATATTTGCAGAAATTTCCAAGCAGATGGCTGAGGCGAATGCACTCCACAATCCCGGCACTGCGACTGGGACTTGGCCCATAGGAAGTCCAGTAATGGACAAGATGAGTTAATACAATTTCTTTAGCGGGACCAACCATATTTCCTCTGTGGCAGTGGGATGCTCCTAATGTGGCAGGCAAAACATTCAGCCACACTTTCTACTTAACTTTTCTGCAATAAAATAGTGATATGAAACTGCCCTGCTCTCCGAACAGCTTTGACAATGTATTTATAGTGAGGCTGCTTCGGCCGAGCAATCCAAATAAGCTGAAAGCAGGCTCTCTGCAGCACACGGCCCAAGGGAGCCAGCCAGGCTCCGTTTTACAGCCCACCAACTTCAGCAGCTCCGCGAGGTCAGACGCTCTCTTTTCCACGGGCCTGGCCGGTAAAACGGCTTGCCCTTCACATTCCCTGGGCAGCACGCGCGAAGCAGTACTTTGATATACATTCATGTACTTGTTACTCTGAAATGCTTTGCTTGACATTCATTAGAGTTTGGCTAATATTGCTTTCAGCCATTAGTCTCTAGAAAAACAGAGTTGATGGAACTATTTGAGAGGTGCTTAGAGATTCACAGTGTCCAGTAACAGAGAGAGTGGACTTCCTGATTAGCAATACCTTAGCATCTTACCACTAGAAAGCTACTTAATGTCCTCCACCCTAAGAGATCCAAAAATATCTGGAAGATCATTAGCTGGTTACTCATCCACTTCTGAAGTGCAGCCATTTCTCAGGTGGGATTCAGCAGTTACCATGCAAGTATAAACGCAAGATAAGTACGCTAGAAAAAAATGCAGAAAACTTCACTAACTGAAATCGCCAGGGAAAGATTTGGATACCAGAATTCAATTAATTGAGATAGCATTTGTTTTGAACAGATGAGTTAATATCTCAGTACGTGCATAAAACCCGAACTGAACAAAAACCCCAGAGGGTTTCAAAATGCTTTCCAGTAGTGCAATTGCAGGCTTGATGTCTCATCCAGTAAACTCACCCTTTGCTGCTTCTCAAAATATTTCACAGCACAAAAAGTTTGGGGTTTTTGGCAAACCAGTAATCTAATCTGATTCAGTCACTGGGATGAACTCTTGCTACATGAAGGTGCACAACACCGTGGGAAGAGCTAGACGAAAGGGAAATAAGATCTCTAGCTGTTTTCCAAACTGACCTCCTTATGACCACAACAGCAAGTCACATCATGTAGGGCCTGACCAACAAGTTGACTTCGGTGCTTGTCATCTGCTACCTGCTCGGTGCTGCAGCTAAGCAGGTACGGTAACGTCAGCAGCGCTGACAGCTACAAGGACACAGGGCAGCCTCCAAACAGCTCGAGCCATGCTCTGACATGCAGAGCTTCTACGATCCTCATTTGAGCGACAGCGATCTTTGCTGCCAAAGAAGCTCTCCCAGCTCAGTCCTTTTGTTGTTATTGTTTCTGTTCGTGTTACACAACAAAGCAAGATCCACAGCCCAAGTTCTTGGGGAAATAAGGGCCATGATGTTTCCATAATGAATGTGGTATTTGTAGCGATATACCGAAAATAACAAACGGTTCATTTCTTAACTGAGCATAGCAAATACTAAACAGGTCCTCAGATTCAAAAGAAAGATGTAACCTGACATAAAGGTTTGTGGGATGGATCAAGACGAGTGATTTTATTATAGTGAACAATCTCAGGCCCAGGACTGTGCAGTACAAGCACATTAAAATAGCCTCCCTGAAAGAGATTTGAATCTAAATAGGAAATACAGGCAAAGGCTGCTGAAACCACTATTTTTACCCCCATTTTGCAGAAGGAGAAGTGTGGCTGCAGGAGATGAAGTGATTTACCTGGAGTCTGGCAAGAAGCTTATGGCTAACTACGAACTGAATTTTGATATCCTGAGTCTCCAACCACTTGCTCTAGCCATATAGACCTTGTCTTATACACCTTGCATATCGTCTACCCCATGTGAGAAGCATGACATGAGGCACAGTCACAGAATCCACTTTTTTACACTACTGGTAGCTTGGGAAAGATGTCAAGGAGGGAAGAAGGAGGGAAAGCCCAGCTTTGCCTGACTGTACTTGGCATTTGAAAGGAAAGTCCCCATCCAGCACCATCCAGTGCGGGGACTTGAGTTTAGACCTCAAGCTTGGTGTTCTGGAAAAAATGGAAGCTTTGAGGGCTGCCTGGTGTCCGCTGTGGGAAAGACATTAATTTAATACAGTGGTTTTCTTTCTCACAGATCTGCTAATTCAAAGCAAGGCTCTCATCAAACTCTGTGGGATTTCTTCCTACCTCTTCCCATGCAGAAAGGCTGGGTTGCATCCCTGCATCTCAAAAGGAACAGCTTTGCTCAAGTCATGACTGTCTTGTAATCTTCCTTCCAAATCCTCTTTCTCCTCCATAAAGCATCCAGAGCAGATAACAACCATGCCAAGTAAATTTAGTCCCTTTTCTGACTAAAAATGATACTTGTTTCATGACTGCTGTGTGCTGTTTCCCTTACCTGTGTCTGGTCTGTGCAAAAGCCCACACGTGTCTGCACACGCACTAAAGAGATTGTGTGTGGCCCAACTGAGCTGTGCCAGCATGGATCAGCTCACCTTTAAGCAAGGCACACATCTGGTTCCCATCTGCTGTTGACTCAGGCCACAGGAGGAACAAAAGCCACAGGATCTAACCCAGTGCAACCCCTGCCACCAAGACGACCTCTGAAGGCCTGCCACAGCTGAAGTCACTTTCCTACAAGCAAGCAATGCCCTATGTTACACACACAGTGCTCAGTATAAGAAAGTGACTGTTAACAAAATTATCAGATAAAATTCATTCACCCTTTCCCATCTGTTAATGACCTGATAAAAAAAGCTAGAACTTATCCATGTACGACCAGCTATGGGCTGAAGATCAGGTAGGAAACATGCTGGAAATAGCATCCAGTTTTTTATTATACTTCCAGAGCAGATTTTAGCTGCAGACAGAGAAATAACACATCCCTCATTTACCTAATTACACAGGAGGTATGGCACACTAGTTTGAAAAGTAACTGAAGTCACCAAAATCTCCTCCCAAAACCACAGGAAAGGGACTAGCATGAGGTAAAACATCTGATATCTGGAGCAGTTTTCTATTCCAGAGAAGTCGAAGAGACAGGAAAGTCAACGAAATACGTGCTTTGTTGCCCTCTACTGTTTGCTTGCTTAAGATGCAAAGCAAGTTTTCCCTGTAGCTTCACCCCTGTGAAGCAGTAGCAGACAACAGAAGCCAAGAAACATGATGGTTTATGATATAAGGGAGGGAAAACCTGGGACCAGGAAGAGGTTTCTGCATTAGGAGTGCTTTAAAGGAAAACCCACAGCCTGCACTAGCACCACGCGCAGCAGCAGAGGGCACCTTTCCGCAGGAAGCAACGCAGCAAGGTGATGGGAGGCAGTGGCAGAACTGGCAGGCCTGAGCGCCAGGACAACCATCTAAGTGCTAGACCGTGCCAGATGCTGTGAGTCCAGACAAATCCTGGCATAACTTTCCGGGCTGTATTTGCTACTCTTCACTAGCCCAGTATGCACAGACAGGATTTTCAAACACCAAGGGGAACAGAACAGTTTCAAAGCTTGGAAAATACTAGTGCTGCTTATTATGGCTTTACTTCCGGAAACATTAAGAATAATTACAAAAATGAAGAACTGACAGCAAGAACAGATACCCCAGCATCAGCACACATAAGGGTACTGAGAGTCCCGTTTATGCTTAGTTGGTAGGAACCAGCCTTTGTTCTAGAGTTTTGCGAGTTGTGGCAGGTTTTCTGACGTGCGGTAGATGCATGCTGAATGCTAACTACCACCATCTCCCAGGTCCCTCAACTGTGAATTAATTGCGCATCGGTGCAGACACACCTGAGCTGCCTGTGTCAGCCAGCTCAGAGGCACCACACGTTGTTCATGTATGCTTCCCTGCAGGACTTGCCAATACAGGTCAGTGCTCCAGCTGACCAGAACAGTGACCCTCATCCCCTCGGACAGTCCTCTACGTTCTAACTGCTGATTTGCCTACATACTGTTAGCTGTGTTTGTGCTTCACTCGCTTTATTTTATTTCCTATTAGCCTACAAAAATCAAGAGTTGATTTCACACAACCTTGTCGGCAGTTTCTACTGAAGTGTTTATTCCTGACTACACAAAATACTGAACAACTCCCCTCCATCATTCAGACAAAAAAAAAAAAATAAACACCCACTCCAGGAATGGAAAAAAAAAAAACCCAAAACCAATACTGATAGGAAGGGGGCAAAAAAAACCCACAGCAAAATCTAAACCCTACCCTCTCCAAGCCTGTAAAACTCCAACAGGAAGAAGTATCACACACTGCCTGTAACAGGCTGCAGCAAAAGACACATGCAAGCAAAGTGACTCTTGGGGATCTTACTGTAAACAGGAGACTGTATACACCCAATACACTGCAAAGGAACAGCTAATCCCTGGAAAAATGTTAAAGGCATAGTGGTGCTTCCACCAACATCTGCACTTGTTACTTGCTTAAGCAACTCTGCCTCCCATTCATGAAGCAGACAATTCCCTCGTGGCTCCCTGCTCTTTGCTTTCAGGGGAAAAAAAAAAAAAAAAAAAAAAAAAAAAATAAAAAAAGGAAAAAAANGCAAACCAGTCCACGAAAACAGTAAGTCCTTTGTGAAGCTGAAAGGTTAGACAGGCGCCTATTACACAGGAGCAGCCCTTGAGGAAGGTGCCATAACCTCCTCAGGCAGCAACTGCTCCTGACTGTGCTTTGTCTTGCAAGGGCTCCTAGTATTGATAGGAAGCAGCTTCCCCTTTCTGGCAAATGTGATGGGATGTGCATGGTTGTGTGGTGAATATGCAGTTAACAAATGCTGCCTTTCAGTAGACAACACGCTCTTCTGCCATCCTGCTCAAATTCAGCAAGATTTGAGCTACTCCCAACTGTAACACTACCCTTAACGTCATTAGAAACATATGACAAAAAACCCTATTGAAGCCCATTAAAAAATTCCACTGGTCCCGACATAAGACCAAACTCCAATTTGATGGGCAAAGACCTGCGGTACAAAACCACTGCATTTTTGCAGCTTCTTGGCCCACAGAGAATTCTGTCAATTCAACAGCACAACAGGAAAGGACCAGTTGCAGTCCCACTTTGTCTAATCAATGCAGACACAGAATCACGCAACCTCAACTGAGCAGTCAGGCTCAGACAGTAATATATTGGCACATGAAGGTTAGACACACCAGCACAGTATGATGCCTTTTCCTAAGGTCTCATGCAGTAGGGAAGCCAGGAATGAGCTCAGTTGCTTTATTATTTTCACACCAACAGGAAATATAATTTGAATACAGATATTTTTAAAACTAGATTTAATCAAGTGCATTTAGAATAGAATTCACAATTTTCTGTACACAAATACAAGTATCTTCAATAGAAATTCCTCATGTAAGATCAAAACTTGAGATGTGGTACAAATGAGCAGCAAAAAAATCCTCCTCTCCCCACACAGTCAAGTCCACAGAGATAATGATATGCCTGAGAAACATCTAAGTCAAAGCTCTTCTGCAAAGCCATAACATGAGAGAACAGAGTGCAAGCATAGATTCTACCAAATGGCCACTTAGCAAAGTTACAAACTGCCCTAATAACATCCTAGCAGCCACAGCTGGTGGCCTCATTATTAGGAAGCATTCACCAAAGGCCCTGACTTCAGCTTTAAGGCTCTTCCCCTGCCCTTGCACCACTGCCAGGACAGCAGAACAGCACATGCTGGCAGAAGGGGCTTTTCCTTCTGCATACATCTACCACCTCTTTGAACAACATAAGGCGACAAAAATTTTGTGTTGCCACAGCTGCTCCCCCTAACTTTGAGCAGGATACACATCTATTTTCCTCTCTACGCTCCTAATATCTGGACATATGCTACAGTATGGGGGAAGGTTACCATGCACCTGCCTATCACCAACCGCTTGCCAGCACAAGACAGCAGTGGTCCCAGGACTCAGCCACAGAGATCAAGTGCGCTTGCACAAGTGAGTGCAACTCACTGACCTAGCCCATTTTCAGTATTAAGATGAAAGAGGATGAGACAGGTGTCTTACCAACCTGCTCATTTACGCTGAAGCAAATTAGGAATAAATCTTATCATCTGCTCTGTGGGCGATGAAATTGTCAGAGAAAATAGTCGCGGGCAGACTGGAAAGGAACAGTAAAGTCCTCCTCTAGCACAACCAAGTCCAGAAGAAAATGCCTCTCCACACCCCCAGGTGCTAAAACTATCCTGACAGAACTGTGTAATTTAGGTCATGCCTGACAAAAGGGCAGGGATGCAGACTTTTTGTTGGTCCTCTCCCCACTAGTGGATACCAATGTGCTTCATTTTGGGGACTGAGTTTATTACCAAAAAGACAAAAACCAAGGGCTGGAATTTATTTGTTTTAAGAACCTCAACATGCTAATTTGGAAATTTTCTGAGCACTTTTAATAACCTGAATGATACCTTCAAGTCGTAAGTCAGATTGCATACTTCGTGAAATACCTTATCATCGGTTTTGTTGGGATTGTGTTTAGAAATGTTATATAAAAAACTTCTATAGTAGCTAGTCCATAAAATTTGTCTCATACTGTTTTATCAGGTCCAACTTGAAAGAACTTGAATACGCCATAAAACATTAAAATGTATTCCCAAAGTTCTTACTGCTTTTCTAAACATTAAGGAGTCCCATGACACAGGTCTGAAGATCAAAGATCTTAGATACTAGCTGTCATCACTCTAATATTATTATAAAAGTACCATTAACATTTCCAGGTAACACTCACTCTATCACCTAGAGTAAATTTACAAATGTACTGTAGTGCATGAAATAAGGAAGCTCACTAAAACACGCAAAAAAAACTCAGCAGGAAGTACAGAAGGAAAAAGCCTACTATTGTCATGGTTTGTGCAAACTCCTGCAAACTTTTCACAGCCAGAAATGCAATAAAGGCATGATATCACCATCTACTTTAAGAACTTGAAATTATTTTGACTTTTTTTTTTGTAAGCTGCCTCTTTATAAAGAGACATGTTTATATGCATTGTGGTGTAAATCACTTATGCTGCTATTTCACTTGAATCTGAAATTCACATTTATGTATCAATACACTGATGCAGTATAGCTGACCTAGGAAACATACATAGCATGGATTCTGACCAGTTTCTACAGAGGGAATCTACCGTAGGGACTCCTTTGAGTCACCTGGTGCAATAAATACCATGTAAAGCTGACATCGCAGTCTTAAGCAGGACTCAAATACTGCAGGAAGCTTGTAAAGTCCTTTTGTTCTAGAGAGATTTTTAGCCTGGGGATAACACCAGATCAGGTGATCAACCAGGTCAGCAAGTACCAATTAAGAATCTCAAAACACAAGTGACATCTCAGAAATACCGTATGCTAAACAAAGCTGAATATGCTTCATTACAGGTATGAGTCTGAAGCTATTTTCACAACAGACAAAAGTTCACAGCAGAGATGAAGAGGTCATCTGCTCTAAGAAAAAGTAGTGCAGTGGAACTTATCATTATACTCTGGATCCAAATAAAATTAGCAATCGAATTAAAACATTTGAATTTCACCCAGTTGATACTTCATTCCTTTCATCAGATGAGGGGTTTTTTTTGGTCCTGCTTTAGTTTCCCTTTCTACAACGTCCTCTTACATGATAAGTTGAAACAAAAATAAAATGAGAAATCTGGGCTCCATAGTTTTAGTATTTAAATTAAATGTACCTGTCTTCAGGCTTTTTATCAAAGGAACTGCATGCAAATTTAACAGCAAGCACTGGAGAGTTTCGGAAAGAGAGATCCAGGGGTACAGACTTGGCACAAAACACAGCATGAGTTTTCTCTGTCAGAACAACAGAAATGAAAATTACAATTAATCAGATGCATTTTCTAGAACAGCAGGATAATGCCTGCAGATAAACATAAAATGCCACGGGGAAGCCCTCTACAACTGTGTTCAGGATAAACAAATTCTAGCCAGAGAAATACGCAAATGTCCCTAAAATAAGGAAATGTCATAATGCAAAAGTCTTCACAAGTTTGTCAGTAACTTAATTTCACATGCTTCTGGCAATTTCTGCGTGAAATGTAAGGCCTCAGTCCCTCAGGTAATATATTTATGTAATCTTTTATCAAAATATTATTAGGATAAGATTTTCAAATTTACCTTTAGAATTGGTTTACCTTTATTTCCACAAGCCATATCTGTCACACACCCAAGCACGCAAACACACAGTCATTTACTCGCACATTTCCCTGTAGTGACTCAACACCACACTGAATTGGTCTGTTAGATTTCCAAAGCAGTCTCTATGGATTAATCACAACTACCATCTTTCCAACCATCTCGCCAGCGTTCATCCACACGAGAGCAGTCAAATTCAGATTTCCCCAGTTTCCTGTTCACTTCATTATGAAGAAGACACAACCACTGGGAGAAGTTATTTCTGTTGCTAGTGTCAGGCTGATTTGTACGTAATCTGCAAACAGGGAAGAGAAAAAAAAGATGTTAACTTCTTTAGAGTCACCAAGTTCAATACCCAAAACAGGCACATAGCACGCAGACAGCCAGAGTTGCCTTTACTGCTATTGCAAGATGAGTCCTGACAAGAACCCAGAAGAGAGCACACAGAGATCAGTAATTATCAGAGGCCAAACCTCCACTACAAAATACTGATGGCTGCAGCTGGCTTGGTTTCATTCACTGCCTAGTCTGGTCAACCGGAAGACGCAGGAGTCAAACACCTTATCTATGATAAAAAGCAAGAAGTACTTGAGTTCATCAAAACCCTGAATTAAAAAAAAAAAAAAACAACAGAATAACAAATGAAAAAAACAGAGCAGTTGTTTTGTCATGTGATGCCTGCTAAGGCAATAATTAGGTTACAAACTTTTTTTCACATGTTCATCATCCAGAAAAGAGGAGTTGAAACTTTTGAGAAAAAAGCTGGCAGTAACAGGAGTAGAAAACTTTATCAAACATCACAGCCCATTTCGGTCTTTGCCTCTGCTGCTGAGGTTGCCAATAAAAGGGATTTTCTGGGGTAAAAGAAAACTTGCCTCCTGAAAGCCAAATTATTTCAAATCCTAGTCTAATTCCACAACTGAGCACAAGTCCAGTTTGAATCAGAAAATCCCGAAATCGCCTCAGGGAGGCCATGGAGGTAGCACACAGCCTAACTGCGTGAGAAAAGGTATTTGTTTTCTGAGTAAGTGCATATCAGATTGATGCAATAATGGAAGAACCCAGTTCAGGTAGCTACAAACCCCAACCGCAGGAAGAGCTACTGATATGCAAATAGCTGCGGCAGCCCTGCATTTCAGGCTAGCTCCTTCAGCAACAGACACCAAAAGAAAAAAAAAAACAAAAAAAAGCATGAAGCAACTCACCTTCCCCTCAGATCCTCAGCACAGTGCTCGCAGGGGTAAAACTTGGAGAAGAGGTTGATGAACTCCCTCATCTCCTTCTGCTGGGCACTGGTGGGGTGGTCGGGGTAGTATGCCGCCATGGTGTGCAGGAATGCCCAGGTGTTGCGGCCCAGCTGCTCGCTGTCGAGGGGACAGTTTGGTGGGGGCTCTTTCTCCTCCGCGACTGCCAGGTCCTGGAGCAGGAGAGAGGGTTGTGAGGGGATGCCAGCGCTTAGTATGGAAACAGCCCCTTTGCGCTCAGGTGGGAGGCCAAGATAAGGCAACACAGGCCCCTCACACCTTCTGTGGGAGATAACGACTGAGCCCCCCTTCGCACCCGGTGGGGGGAAGATGGAGACCCCCTTCACAGCCCCCCAGAGTTAAAACCCTGCCCCTGGCCCCTTCACACCCTGAGCAGGGGGGCACACGGCCCCATCACACTTGGAGGGGGCAGGATGGCGACCCATTTCACAGCTCTGTCGGGGCTGGAGGTACGACAGCCCCCCCTCCCCAGGTCCCGGGGGGGGGGACAAACGGGGCTCCCCAAGCCCCTCACTCCCCCGCGGGAAAGCCGCCGCCTCACCCCGCCGCCCGGGGCCACTCGCTTCCTCTGCTCGCGGAGCCAGCTCTTGAAATCCGTGCAGGCTCGGCACGGCTTCTTAGACGACTCCTCCGCCCCGGAGCCCGCGGCGCCGTGCGGGACGGTGAAGGGGAAGGTGAAGGGACCGCTTTCGGTGCCCGGGAACGGCGAAGCGCCGCGGCCCGACCGGCCCTCGCTGGGCGCCGCCATCTTGGCGCCGCGGTGCACCACGGGCAGGGGCGGCCGCCGCGGGAGGCCGCCATTTGAATTGTCAGCGGTTTCCTTCAGGCGGGAGCAGCGTGAGGAGCCGGGATGGGGGCCGGGGCCTCGGCCTCGGGAGGGCCTCGCTGTACTCCTCGCCGGGCGCTGGTTCGAGGGACGTGGCTTTTCTCGGGTGTGGATGAAGGGGTTCGGCCTGGGTGTTCGCCATTAAACATCCTGCACAGAAGTACACG
>VZSZ01000324.1:502731-540178 GCA_013398815.1 Ibidorhyncha struthersii
TGCACAGAATTGCGCGTTTCTGGTTGTTTTGTTTTTTTTTTTTTTTTTTTTCCAATACAGCAGCAGGCTCTGGGTTTGAATCGTGTCTTTGAGGAGAACAGGGCATGTTTTCCTTCACACGGGGCAGTGCTGTGAGCCTCTTCCCAACACTTGTCCAGCTTGCATCTGAGTATGTATATATATATATATTTATATATATATGCTGTGTGCGGTAGGGCTCATGGCACGGAGCAGTCTCCTACGTGCCAGTGGTGGCGAAGGGCATCTCAACATTATCTCCAGCACAGTGATACCGTCAACAGTGTGATTTAAAGAACAAACAACAGGCTGGCAGAGCTGGGGTTGTTCAGCCTGGAGAAGAGAAAGCTCCCCGGAGACTATTGTGGCCTCTGAGTATTTAAAGGGGGTTTGTAAGAAAGATAGCGGCAAACTTTTTAGCAGGGCTGGTTGCGATAGGACAAGGGGTAATGGCTTTAAACTAAAAGAGGGGAGATTTAGACTAGATATAAGGAAGAAATGTTTAACCATGAGGGTGGTGAAACACTGGCCCAGGTTGCCCAGAGAGGTGGTAGATGGTAGATCCCTGGAAACATTCCAGGCCAGGCTGGACGGGGCTCTGAGCAACCTGACCTAGCTGAACGTGTCCCTGCTCATGGCAGGGGGGTTGGACTAGATGGCCTTGAAAGGTCCCTTCCAACCCGAACCATTCTATGGCAACTCGATTCCAACTTGTGCACCTGTAGCAGAACAGGCCCGTATCAAATTTTACATGTTTTAACACCTGGCTTGTAAAACTATATTGAGGAAGGGCTTACTTATTTTTTTCCGAGAGCGTTTGCACATGTTACACAAGGGCAGGTATGTCAAAGAAGTGAGCCCTCGCCTGCGGCTGGGTGCAGCTGGGGGAAGGAGAGCCCAGGCCTTGCCCTAGCTCTTCGGTCTCGCGTGGACATTCAGCAGCTCTCCTTTTACTCCTGGCACGCCACAGGCTTTGTGAGGATGTGAGGATGGTGACCCAGCTCCGATCAAACCTGGGTGATGGTCCAGGATGGCATCAGCTTCAGAGCTGGGTCTCTCAGCCCTTGGAGAGGCTAATTATTTGCAGTTTGGCACCTTGCTAAAAGTGCAGATAAAGCTTTTCGCTGACTGCCTGAAGCACAAGGGTGATTCTTGACAGGGGTCAGAGGATGAAAAGTCAGAGAGCAGCACAGACTTGCTCTTTTCATTCTTTTTGGCTTGATGCTGTCGTGCCATTAGAGGTTTTGAGGCCACAGGATAAGTCTCCCACTGTGGGCAATTCTAGAACATGAAGTTTGTATCCATTTCCACTTTTCACCTCTTCATGTCCTGCAGGTCAAGTGAAAAATAAGATTATTTTGTTTAATGTGAACAAATATATGGCTGGGATGGAGGTGGACCAAAATATCATTGTAAGAAATCTTATGTTGGCTGGGTGGGATAGGTTTTTGCCTCCCTTCCCTCCTTGTCTTCCCCTTCAGGCAGCACCAGCTCCTTTCCTGTCCCTTAGCACCTCCTGCCCCTACAAAGGGCTGTACTTCTCCACATCCTATTCCTTCCAGGCTATTTCATAGCCTATTTGAAATGCATCTTCAGTCTTTTGCCTGATGGTAAGTGCTGTTGGGCTGCCAGTTCTGCAAAAATACAATTTGTATGAAAGTTGCTGGAAAAATACTGCTCATTTTCAGCTGTTATCCTCTGATATATTTAACACAGCATGGTGTAAAAGGTTTAGTAGGTAATGCGTCATTTTAGAGAAAAGCTTCAAAGACTTGCCTTTGAAAATATTTCAAAAACTTAGTGTGCTTTACGTGAAAATGGCTAATCTGTTTCCTGGTCTGTGTAGGACTGAGCTGAGGATCTGGATCTCTATCTTTGGGTCTCCTATTTACCAGTGCTCCTTTTTTTATTACTATTTGCAATTTATTGAGAACACTTTTTTGCTGCTATTTGTGAGGGAGGGAGAAGAGACATGAGTACCTGATGGGAACTACTGAAATGGCTTTCTCTAAAGTTATAGGCAACTATAAATCTAAATTTTACACACGAAGGAAAGATCAAGTAGGGGAAAAGACATTCTTTACCCACCAATAAATATTTAAATGATGTTGATAACCTAATTCTTTTTTTTTAAATAAAGGAAAATAGGTATGCTGGTATCTGGAAAAGAGACCCAGGGAATTCCCTACAGTGCTTTATTGCGTAGCCTTCAAGCAATTAAATAATTGCAGAGATGTTTCTAAGTCAAAGCAATCTCTTGTTTGGCTGTTAACAGTATGTTTGCTTCCTTGTGATTTCATTTATTGAGTTAGTTAAAATATAAGCGTGTTTTATTTTTATTTAAAAGGAAAAAGTTCATAACCTGGAACAAAGCTGTTGCTTACAGAGGGATTTGTGCTCGGTGTTGCTCCCCCTGCCCCTTTTCTGGTCGGCTTAAGAGCAGAGCTGGCTCTTTAGGAAAAGGTGCTCCCAGTTTTCTCTATGTGCCCCCACGGCCAGCGTTATCTTGTTTCAGAGCAGGCAAGGAAAAAAATGGAGAGATGCTCAGAGTCAAATCAGAGAGAGGAAATCCACTTTCCTGTCTCTAATTGAATCCAAGCACAGAGCCTAATTAATTCCGTCCAAAGGAGGGAACATGGCGCAGTGCAGAGGAAGGACGCGACAGCCCTCCATCCCACTCTCTCTTGGGCAGCCCTTCTGTTACATCCCGGCAGGAGCCTGATGGAGGCCGGTGTTCAGCCCCGTGTCCCTCACCGGGACTATGTGACACTGAGCATCCCTGCGCATCCTTGCACTGCTGCTGCCCCATCTGCTCCCAGCCTGGCTGAGGGCACTCAGACCAGGCAGAGAAGCTGCAGTGTGGTCAAGCAACACGCGAGCTCGGCGGGGATGGTGCTCTGGGGCTGAAGGAACCCGCGGTGAACCCCGGCAGGCTGGTGTGGTGCACGCTCCCACCTGGCCCTGTGGTTCCGGCACTGTGATTTAGGAGCTGGGAGTGTGGTAGAGCCTGTTTCCAAATGAGCTTCTAACAAAGACCCCTCCTAAGAGCGGCTGCTTCCTGGGGGCCGGGAGCAAAGCATGGCTCCATCCCGCGCTGCCCGGCCGAGGCTTCCTCGGTCTGTGGTCCAGGCACCCGCTGACAGTGGCACCTTGCAGTGCCCCTGGGTGCGGGCACTGCCAACAAAGCGCCTATTATTCAATTACTTACATCTGCAAGAATGGGCTCGCTGAGGGCTACTAATAGGTGCCTCTTCCTAACAGCTGCTTAATCTGTGACCGGAATAGGGTAACGTGCAGGATGGCAATGACGGTAATTACCAGGAAGCATTAGTAAAACCTGCGCTTGAGAAAATGAAGAGGGTGTGTTTGCGTTTCTCAGAGGAAGACTGCTGTTTGATGTTCTGCTCTTATCTTGCTAAGCAAGAGCTTGGGAACTGACAGCTGACAGTGGGTGCACGAGGAAGGAAGAAGAAACGGGCTGCCGACGGGAGATGACCCGTACTTGAGGCCAGATATGCAGCCCTCTGCTCGCTCTCTAGTGAGAGGGCGGCAGCTGGGGCTGGACACCCCCATGGCCCTCTGAGCCCAGTGGCACTGTGGCCAGAAATTCAAGTCAGGATGGGCAATGCATGGCACAGGCATACCCAGAGGGGGCTTTGGCTGAGGACGAAAGCCTGAGCTTAAATGCAGCTCCTGAGCAAAGGATGGGTGACCCCAAGAATAGGTGGCCCCAAGGTGGGGTGACCCAAGGAAGGGTTACCCAAGGAGGGGTGAGCCAAGGCGGGGTGGCCCCAAGGAAGGGTGACCCCAGGGAGGGGTGACCCCAAGGAGGGGTGGCCTCAAGGAGGGTTGACCCAAGGAGGGGTGACCCTTGGAAGGGCTACCCAAGGAGGGGTGACCCAAGGAGGGGTGACCCAAGGAGGGGTTACCCAAGGAAGGGTGACCCAAGGAGGGGTTACCCAAGGAAGGGTGACCCAAGGAGGGGTGNCCGAGGGAGGGGTGCCCCAAGGAGGGGGGGCCCCAAGGGGGGGTGACCCCAAGGAGGGGTGGCCGCAAGGAGGGATGACCCTTGGAAGGGTTACCCAAGGAGGGGTGACCCCAAGGAGGGGTGACCCCAAGGAGGGGTGGCCTCAAGGAGGCTTCACGCAGCTCTTTTCCCAGCAGTGTGACCCCAGGTTACAGCAGGATGCTCATTTATGTGTGGGTATGATTATGTCTACAGAAAGGCTGCTAATTTTCAAAGATAACCGGCTTAACGAACAGAGAGGACAAAACTCTTGCTGTCTGCACAGCCCGCTTTCTAGGATGCAATGGCATAGTATAGAAACATAACAGCCTGCAGAGCTGGTGAGCCCGGACCACCTGCTGGCATGCGTTTCTCTCCATTCCTGCAATAAAAAGTTAGATTTTGACCAGAGAACAAGGAATATTCATGAAGCCTTCTGCTTTATTTGGGCACCTAAGCACCACCAACTTTTCATTAATTTATGATTATTAATTTATTTAAAGTTCTTTGGAAAATACGTCTCAGGAGTCTTACCGTGGTTTTTGTGATGGTTTTATAGACAGCTCCAGTTGAATGTAACTGTTGCCCTCTCCAGGGGAATACACCATCAGGAAGCTGACTTGTATTTATATGTAAGGATGAGAGCCTAAAGTCCAACCCGTTACAAACCCAGCATCAGGAATTAGTCATGCAGTTGTTTGTGAAATTACAGTCAACTAGGAAACAGCAGCATCAAAAAATAATGTGTATTTCCAGGTGAGTGAATCATATTGAACAGTTTTGCTTGTATACAAGAAATACATCACCTGCAAAATTTCCCAAGGCATGAATTTGTCTCCCAGTTATCAGGAAGGTGTCTGCTGCCAGACTGACACACTTCACCGCCAGTGAATGGGTGAGACTTCGATCTCAGTTCAGATCTGTCCAGAACTATTAAAATCTGCTCAAAACAGTCCGAGGTGTAAGACTTGGCACGGAGTACACCAAGACTCTTCCTTGCCCGAATCTGGGGGTCTATACCCAGGGACTGCAGTATGTTAAAGTTTGTTCCATTTTTACACGTGGATCCTCCTGTGGATTAACATAAGAATTCAGAAGCGGCAGTGTCTATATTTGCAATGGTAGGGCTAGGGAGAAAAACAAATTATTTTCTGCAAGTTGGTACAGCCAGTGCTCCAACGCTTGTGTCATGCTGCAGTCTCTGTCTCCTACACCCCGGACTCTCTTCCAGCATCCCTGGAATCAGTTAATGCATTCTGAGCACAAACACAGCAAAACTGGGATTTTCCTTTTGTGCTTTTGAAAAATAAAGCGCAAAATCTTCAGCAAGCAGTTCCCGTTCCTCTTGGCTTTGTGAAAGGAGCCTGGCCCGACTGCCCTCTGCGAACGGCAGGAGAGTTCAGGGTGGGCTGCAGCGAGGACAGGGGCTTCTGCCGCTGCGGCAGAACCGACCGCACAGTAGGAGCACCCTTTGTTTTAGTAAGAAGATGCTGTTCGAAGTTCATTAAAAAAATGTTGTAGCATGCTGTTTCTCATGTGGATTTTGAGTGTCCTTTCTTATCAAAGACTCCCATTTTCATCTCATAAAAATTAATGACCCTGTTGTTATGAGAGCTGTGCTTTTAAAATCCCTTGTCCCGTACAGGACAGGTACACCTGGAGGTTTCTGTCTTTTTCCTCATCCATATACAGCTCACCCTGGTTGTTGGGTGCTTTCTTTTTCCAGAAGTGGGTCAAAGCATGTGGACAGTGGTAAGTCTCAATCAGTGGTGGAGGAAGAGATTTTTCTCAGATAATAATTGCTATGAGAATGTGTTGAATCGTTAAGAATTAAACATTAATGAAACAACACTTCTCCTTCCACATTACTCTTCTCCCAGGCTTTTCAGTGAAGATTAAATATTGTTTTTCCTGTTTTCTGAAGCGGGAAAGGAACACAAAGGTCTTGTCTTCACTCCAAAATAAAGGTGAACTTTTAACTTGAGCTACCAGTGCTGGTGGAAACACCAGGAGAGATAAGGCACTTTGCATATTCTGCTTACTGATGGCAGTGCGGAATGAGGAAAGGGTAAGAATAGCACAAGCATTTCTCTGACTAATCCGGCAGGAATACAACGGTGTTGTCTCTGATCAGACTTTACCGTATTTAGCACGAAGTAAGAATAGATTTTGCCCAAGTGAAAACAGTATTTCTACACGTTCACCGGCGCTCGCGTCGCTTGCCGTGGCTGTACAGGTTGT
Organism: Ibidorhyncha struthersii; assembly: GCA_013398815.1. Lineage (NCBI taxonomy): Eukaryota > Metazoa > Chordata > Aves > Charadriiformes > Charadriidae > Ibidorhyncha > Ibidorhyncha struthersii. The sequence continues at coordinate 508,997 of VZSZ01000324.1, forward strand.
GTCGATGGGGTTTCCCCCTGACGGATTTCGGAGCGTGCAGGGCAGGCTGTGCACTGTGGAGGCACACTTTCCTCCGGGCTGAAATCCTTTGGAGACTCAACCCTGCCTTCTGTCTCCCTTCATATCCCGTAGACGGGTCCCAGCAGGAACACACGCTGTGTTGGCCTCATAGCACGCAACGCACTCATCAAACACCTTTTTTTTTTTTTTTTTTTTTTTTCCCCTCTAGGAAATGATGCAGGAAACTTTCTCTTGCAGGGGCTTAAGTTACATTCTCATCCTTACTGGAAGTTTTCTTCTTGAATCACGCTTTTGTCCTTTGCGTAACCTTAGAAAAACATGCCACTTTTACAAAGGAGCTATGAAATTATTGCAACAAGTGCTTGGTAAACAGGGGCCCGTCCGTCGTGCCCTGGGGGGTGAGCAAACCTCCCGCAAAAGGCAGCTTTCTCCCTGGGCTGGGCAGCTGGATCCCAAGGGCATTTCAAGGAAAATTTGCTCTGTTGCTTTCAGCCCTCTCAGCCAGCAGATGCGAGGTTTGAAGGAGTTTGATGTGCTGCCGTGATTTTATACCAGCCGTCCGGCTACGGCCATGCTGCCAGTGACCCAAGTGGGACGGGACCCCGTGTCCTGAGCCCTGGTCTCCTGCACGGAGGTGATAACCAAGGATGCCCCGGGCATGAGTCCATTGCAGGGGATTGCAGATTAAAAGGAGTGGGACTCACGCTGAGAAGGGAGGGTGGCAGAGGAAAGCAGAGCAGAGAGGAGAATGGAAGTGCCCTCTTCGCGTGCTGGCTCATGAAGCCACAGCCATCGCGTGCAGTTCCCTTGTGGAAAAGGCAGATCAAGGGCTTGTAGAAAACGAACACCGACTTTTCCCTGCACCTCCATAGGAGGCCTTGCTGGCTGGGACTGTTTCTAAGACAGCTCAGGTGGCAGCACTGCAAAATGACCTTCTTTTCCTTCCAGCAAATGCTGCCGTACCAGTCTGAGCTGGTGGAGAACAGAGAAACACGCTCAGACTTAATGGATCTTTGGTCTCTGTAGTGGGAGAAAAACTGTTACAAGCTGCAGCAATTCACTGTGATCCGAATGAAAACTCAGCTTGCAGGTATTGCACAACGCATTCTTGGTGCTGTGTACGCACAGCAAGTTCATCGCCTGGAAAGGACGGTCCGGCACACAGCCCCGGTGCAGATACCTACCGTCCAGCTCCCGTTATTGTACACACAGCGCCGGGCACCACAGCTCTTCATGCTCGAGCCCTGTTTATCATAAAGTAAATCTGCCTACGAGCGGTTAGTGAACCCCTGCGCTGAAGATGGAGGTGCATCTTCTGAAGCTGCTGCAATGCAGCCACTTCTGGGGGTGGAGGAGTGCGGTGCTGCTGTGTGTGCTCAAAGTCTTTCTGAATCGGATTCCGCTGCCACCGAAAAATGCTTCAGCAGCTGCTGAAATTAGGAGGAAATGAAATACCTTCTTCTGGATTAGGTATTGCAAAATATCTCATCGCAACCTGTGTGAAAGTTCAACTGCTTCCTTTGTTTATGAGGTGAAGGATACTTTTGTCAACTCCAGTGTCTGATTTCTTTTTTTAATTTTTAAATAAGGGTCTGTTTCTCTATTTATTGGAAGTCTAAAACCTCTTTGTACTCTTAGAATCAGCTTTTAGCAGCTGGGCTTTTCATTAAAGGTGCTGATAGGTCATGTGTTACTGCAGGTGACCTTCAAGGACAGCAAAGGGCGGGCTTTGATCCTGAAGGTGACAGTGGGAAAAGATGAAGCTCTCCTACCGGTGTTGTTCCAGGCGAGGGCCCCCCTTGGCTGTGCTCGTGGCTCCTTTCCATCTCTCTTTCTTGCAGCTGTAGTATCCCAGGGGTGGTTTGAGGATTTCTTCTCTCTTTGCCTTTCCCTGGTGAGTTTGCAAGAGGTCAGTGAGTCTAACCTCTAGCAGTTCCTCCCATTCTGGGCATAGAAAGAGAAATGCCTGATTTAGAGTCCCACACATCTGCAGCCACAAGATGTGCAGGTCACTAACCAGCCCTGACCCGATTTCTGTGCGTGGTAAAGACTGTTCGTAACACGTCTCCTGCTCTTTTGTGTGTGCGTCCCCGTTTGTGACGAGGCTGTTGGTAGTTAGACTTGGAAAATGGCTGTGGTGGAGCTGGTAAAGAGCTGCTTTTGGCTACTCCCGAGCATCCGCACGCTCAAACTCTACTTCTGGCTCTCGTCGGATGCGGTGAGGGATTGGTCCAGGCACTTGTCCCACCTAGGCTGCTGTACGCTGGGTAAACACACCGGATTAAGTTATTCCTGAGATGAAAGAAAAGCAGACCCTAAATGTTTATTTGTCACGGAGATTTTACACTCGGTGGAAGGAAGCTGGTCTTGTTATGGAAATAGAGCAGAGGGCAGCCCGGGTGGCCAGGGGGACTCCCTGAAGCCACTGGATGACCTACCCTGTCCTTCAGGCCGTGGGCTCTTTGGGACAGGGGCTCTGGTGTGACTCCCCATGACTATACCTTAGTCACTTTCTGTGACACAAACAGTATCTCATAGACCCAGAGCAGCTGTTTATGGCAGTGGCGATGCTCCTCGAGCAGCGGGAGGCAGAGCTCCACCTTTGCGCGGCGTGCGTGACTTTCTTGGGGCAGGCTGCAAAACGTCGGCGCTTATCACGGAGGAAAACTTATGTTGCCTCGGTCTTGTCAAACCTGAACAGTCCCCTCCTATATATTACTTGTTAATTTATGATCTCTTTTGTACCTTGTAAAACAACTACAGAAAAAAAGTAACTGCTGTCCTCAAAACCTATGTCAATAAATGCTGGTGATGAAATGGTGGCACCCAGCAATACCGGCTGAGTTTTACTTTTTCCAGGCAGACCACTCCTACCCTTTGGTTAATAATTACACATAGGAGGTACCAGTTTATGGCAGGATGATATGGTAGTAGAAAAGACAAAGGAAATGATGTAACGTCAGGAAAATGTTTTTGGTTTGGGTTTTTTTTAGTAAGCGTGCTCAAATGTATCTAGCAAAGAAGTGGAATTAATGGCCTCTTCTAATCAGTTATCCCTCCTTCCCAACAGAAATGGCCCTGACCTGTCAGGGTTTTGTGAAGGAGCAGCAGTAACGCTGCTGAGGTGTACTTTTGCCAATCCAGAGGCGATTTGGCATGGACCTTCCTTCGGTTTCGCAGATAGCGTCACTTTAAACTGATACGACGTGACTCATTAGATCAGTCTCTTGACATCAAACTTGACAATAACAACAACAACAAACCAACCATAATTGATACTCAGTGATAAGGGCTGCAGAGCCTTGAACAGAGCTCTCTGGGATGACACCAGAAGTGGTGCTATCCCTGAGCAGCACCCGGCCATTCTTCCCCACATACCTCTGTTCTGCATTGCAGTGACCTTTGCTTCTGCAATACGCTTTCTCAATAACTAATTATTGAGTTGGGAGTAGTTTTGCTCATACTTCGCTTTATCTGAGATCCTTGTTACCAGCCAATATCCCCCAGAAAATCGGCTCTCCGAACTGCATGGCTGGCTCTCCAGCCTCAGGTGACCTGCAAACCTCCGGGTAGCTTCACCTTCACATCGTAACATTTCATTGTCTGTTTTCTACGCCGCACTTCTGCTTGAATTCCCCGAGAACGGCAAAATATGGCAAAGCCTTTGGAACTAGCGACTGGCAAAATCAAGGCTGTTTCCTACTCTTCTTGTTTTCACCGGCACCCGCAGTACCTGCTGACGGGGAGCGACGTGCTGGCTGAACCTCCCCTGGCCATGTCCTGCGCGTACAGAGATTGCAGCTCCTCTAAGATCTTAATTGTCTTTACCCTTTCCTATTAAGGGTAAATATGTTTAAACCTTTACGCTCTTGGAAATACATTGTCTTTTGTGTTTACCCTGAGACAGGAAACCAATCAAACGTGCTTTGTTGAGAGTCTTGGTTCCAGCGATCTCTGAGAGCCACATAACAGAGCCATGCGAAGGCGAGCTTGGCCCCGGCTTGGCTGCCGAGGAGAAGCCTGTGAGCGTGGGTAAGGTGACAGGGAGGCGGCGAAGGGTTTTACCACCTCAGAGACTGGTAACTTCTAGATAAGCACTGTCATAAAGAATAAACTCGCTGGATGAAGCGATTTCCTCTCTGTCCATAAAAAACTTACCTTTGAGCCAGGTAGACATAACAGCACGTGCTTTTGGTGGACCCGTTGTGAACAGAGGGATTGAGGGTCCGGTTCCGGGGCTGTTGGGGGCAGGGAGCTGCTTTGCATCGCCTTTCCGCGAGGCAGCTCCTGCCTGGCTTCATGAGCCAGGAAGTGCCCTGGAGATGCCATCGAAGGGGTTTTCCCACCCCTTCGCACAGGACCAAAGTGCTCTCTGTATACCCTTCTCTTCCCAACGGAGGGCAGATATCCAGCAGCAATAGATCAAACTGCAACAAAAACACTTCCTTTGTCCCCAGAAACTGCCATCCTGCTGTGCAGGAGCAGCCTCACGTGCTCACGAAAAGCAAACCAAGGCCCTGCTCACCATATTTTCTGGCCATCCAGAAGGAATCTTCTTTGGCTTCCTTTTCAGATTCTGGGGGGTTCTTTTGGTAGATGAAAAGTCACTGGCAGCTGTTGCTGAGGGTTTTTAGACGCCAGGTGTAACTGGAAAATGAAAGGGAAGGCAGGGCTGAGCCTCTCAATTCGGGCTCCAATAATGATAATTATTCAATTTAGGCTTCATCAAAGCAGAAGGGGAGGGAGGACGGAGAAGGCGGTTTGATCACACGGATGCCCATCAGCCAAGTCATAACCCGAGGCACGCTAAAGGCAGCAGTTCAGTGAAAGGACAGGCTTTCCAGGGCTGTAATTACTGGTCCTGCAATGCCTCCAGGCAGCGGGAACGGGTCCGTGGGAAGAGCTGTTGGTTGCCCCGGGTGGGTATGGACACCTGGCTTGATGCAGGACAGAGCCCGGGGCACTTGGAGCTGAGTCTCCACCACATATTTAGACCTGAGAAGCTTTGGGATTCTTTCAGTTACACCCCTGGGACGTATTTGTTTATCATTTGCTCCAGTAATGTCGGCATCGGCATCTTCCACCAATTTCTGAGAGCATGCAAATATTGATAGAGCTGCCAGAGATCCATTTAAAGTGAAGTATCTCAGCAGATGGGGCAAAGCAGTAAAGAGAAGGGATTTGTAACAGCTTGCACACACGGCAAGTTGTGCCTGATTGGTGCTTCACAACAAGCCATGTTCTTAATCGGTTTTTGGGACTGGTGTGAGCGCAGCCCGAGCTGCAGGCAACTCCGACGGGCACGTCCGTGCAATATAGCCATAAAGACAACACGTCCATCCCTGGAAATGTACTTCACTTCACAGCAGGTCTTGCCGCCCCAGTGACCTCCCTGGCACCCAGGGATGATAACTGGACCCAGCCGCAGGGCCAGGCTCACTTACCGGCATTATTCAGGTAAGGATGTGATAAGATAAGATGCTTCTCCTCCGCAGCTCGCTGAACTATGCCCCTGCCATCTGCACCCGGGAGTTTTCGCGTGTTAAAAGCCAGGGGGCAGGTAAAAGGCACGTGGTAGTTTGCCAAATTACAGAATTTCTGCCAGCTTTACTGGGCGGAGGAGGAAGCGCGGCACGCCTGCGCCCTGCCTCCCGCTCCGGCGTATTTAACCACGGGAGTTGTGCCCGCAGCCACATCTCTGCTCTGGGGAGGGAGGAGCAGGCTTGGGGAAGATGAGCTGCAGCAGGTACCCGGTGGAAGTAAAGGCTGTAGGCTTGATGCAGTGCAGAAAGCAGAAGGTACTTTAATTATTTTTTTTCTTTTGTTGGATTTTTTTTTCTCCTTAAATATTTAAATCGGGAAACTGGAGGGATTTTTGAGTTACTCTTATAGGGGTACGCTTACTCGTTGCTGCGCGGTGTTGGGATTAGAGCCTTGTGATCTATGACAGGGGTCTTGGACTTGTTTCTTAATATCGTAAGAAAATGGTTATCTTGGATTCTGCTGTCTTTCTGTTCACAGCGTCATGAATTTCTTCTGGTTTTAATAATGATTACCCATTCGGGGCCCTAAAATTAAGGAAATATTTTTGTAGGTCTTATGTTTTATTTAATTTTTTAATGTGACAGTCTTGCAGCCTGAAGCCAGAATTAAACCACAGGTCCTGGCAAATGCTGATGCCTGAAAGCATCCCATATCGAACACTTAATTTAAAAAATTCACTTCTTTCCCCTTTTATTTTTACAGAACTACATGATGTTTGTGTCTTGGTCAGATCAGAACAAAATCCTCATCTACCGGACATTTGAAGACTTTAAGAATTTCCATGTAAGTGAATATTTCCCTGAAAATAGGATTCCCGCCCTGGGGAGAGGGGAGGGAGTCCAGCCATGTGTCAGGGCCGCGAAGCATCAGTTTTGCCTTCTCCTCCTCCTCACTTTTAGAAAGAGCTGAAAAGAAAATTCCCCATCGAGAATGGCTCACTCAGGACATCTGACCGGACAATACCCCGGTTTAAAGGTAAGGAGAACAAATCTCTGATGGACCAACAAACACGATAGAGCTGTTGCGGACTGTCATAACTGATGACACAGACTTCAGTCTCTGAGTCTGACCTTCCTCTGGCACAGATGAACAGCTCGCTCCTGCTCTTGGCACAGTACTGCTGGGTTACAGCAATGCGCTTGGGTCTATTACTGACTTAAAATGACCCAGAAAGACTTTTTTAAAAGATAATTGCACTTGGTAAATTAATATTACAATTCAAATATTGGCCCAGAGCTCCGTGCAACGTTTATGCATGAACAAAGATAAATTTTAGGTATTAAAAAGTTGTATCTGGAGCTATTAAAAATGACAGGGAGGCGGAGACAGCTGCCGTCTCGGCTTTGTACAGTTTGGGCTTGTGTGGGGAAGGGCGGTAGGAGAGGGCACATCCATGTTCAGGCAAAAAACGCTGCTCTCAAAGCATCCCGACCCATTGTTGTCTTATACCAACTTCGCTTTTGTTATTTTAAAGATGTAAATGTGAAGCACAGGAAGAGTGGGAAGCTGAACAGGTGCCTGGAGATACTGAAACTCCTGGAAACTTACTCCCAGGAGCTGCTGAAAACAGATGCTAAAATCTCCCAGGGTGAAGATGTGATTCAGTTTTTCAAGGCACAGACCCAAGACCTAGATCCCTCCTTTCCTGAGAACAGGTGTGAAATCATATTTTTTGTTTGTATGTGTCTTCATGAAACAAGAATATTATAGAATACGGATAGATGAGAAACAAGTTACATACTGGGGCAGCAGAGCAGGGAAGTTCTAATGAATACTTTAACGTGTGTTGATGTTGTTTCTGATAGAATCGTAGAATCCTTAAGGTTGGAAGGGACCTTTAAGATCACCGAGTCCAACCATTAACCTGACCTGACAAAACCACTTCTAAACCATATCCCCAAGTACCACGCCTAAGCTTTCCTTAGCCGGCTGCATAGATGGTTTTATCAAAATTAATACTAAACTCAACCTTCCATGTGAGTTTTCAGTAAACTGATATTAAACTTTGCTTTTCAGTGTTGTGATCATGCCATCAGAAATTGGAGGGGGAAAGAAAAACCAGCCACGGCAGCAGCTCTCTATTACACACCCTCAGGCATCCCAGAGCTACAGATGCATCGAAACCTTTGAAACCAAAGACACAAAGAACAAGACTTTCAAAGTTGCTAAGAAGGAAATCGTTGAAGTGTTAATCAAGGACATGACTGGTATGTTTGACAGGGATTCTTCAGTTTCGGGGATGGATGGCATAGATTGATTCATAGCTTGGCAGATGCCAAGTCGGTAGCATCACGGGTGCGGGTGGGTGTTTGTACACGTGTGTGCTTACCTGGATTTCCACGGGAGGAAAGAATCAAGTGTCAGCATGGCATTGGCCGGGCACTGAGCTGCTCTGCAGAATGGCCTGTCTCTTGTGGCAGAGCAGCACCTACCCAGGGACTATGGTCATCAGGCTGTTAAAAAAAATTATTTTTTTTTTTTTCTGTTTGCTGCAGGATGGTGGCTAGTGGAAAACACAGACAAGCAGATAGCCTGGTTCCCAGCCTCGTACCTGGAAGAGATTGATGTCCACAAGGACATCCAGAATGCCTCCAGCTCAAATGAAGAGGGTAAGTCTGCTTCTGGCTCCCTGGGACACCACGTTCCTCCTTCAAAAAATGAGTTTTGTAAAAACCCCACCACTTTAACCACTGCTTGGAGTCCCTGCCTGGATCTCTGGAGCTCAGACTCTTCTGATCAGCTCTGCCATCAGCTGTGGGTCTCTGAGCAAATCAGTCACTCTCAGGGACGCTTGTCCTGCAGCTCTCGCTTGCTCCCCACGGCTGCTGAGCTGGTTGGTCACAGGAATGGAAGCATTTTCGCCACAAGGCAGAACCAACCTCCCCCTTCTCTCTGCAGGCAGCCTGTACTTTGTTGTGAGGGCCTATGAGTCACAGAAGGCAGACGAGCTCTCGCTGAACAACGGCATTGTCGTGGAGGTGGTCAAGAAATCTGATGATGGCTGGTGGCTGATCCGGTAAGGAGGCTTTTCCGAAGCTCTTGTTCCCTGAGGGAACTGGTTACCTGCTGCAGGCACTTCTTGCCTGCTCCTCCCCAAGCGTGGTGTGGAGGAGCTCCCCCTGAGCTGACATCCCTTGGCTAGGGATGGTTTTCCCCTTCCTCGTGCCTCATGTACAGCATTGGTCTGAGTCCTCACCTGCTTCCCCTTGGGTGCTCTGCTCCCTCCCCTTGGTCTGAGCTGGGAGAAGGGCTTTTTTCAGTGTTGCTTTTCATCCTTCCCCCTCAGATACAACGGCCGTACCGGCTACGTGCCCTCCATGTACCTCCAGCCCTACAAGAATCCTCACCACAAGCTCCAGACCATCATAAGCTGCGGGCTCAACATCTCCACCCCAAACCTCTGCTCCTCTCCGATGGCTCCCCAGCCCCAGGGTGAGGCCACAGGACAGCACAGGGTGCAGGCTGGCTCTTCCCTTGACCAGACTGAAGAGGACGTGAGCTCTCTGAGAAGCAGATCAAGGTCTCTGCCCAGGGCCAGCTCCACCCCGGACCTGGAGTCAGACAGCTCATCCCTCAGCTCAGGGAGCGGCAGCGAGCGGGACGGCCAGCTGAGCTGGAAGCCTGAACTGTCAAGATCTCTGCCAGAAGTTGAGCAGGCCAGGAGCTCTCCCTTGGGGCATGCCTTGGACACGCACAGCAGCAAGTCTCCACACCTCACCCACAAGGACAGGAACGATTCTGGCTTTGTGGAGTCATCTGCAGCTGATCTAAGTTACTCCCTCACTGACCCAGACTTGGCTGCTTGTGTCCCCAAGGTGCCCGTGCGCCCCTCAGCCCACGAGATCCTCCAGAAGTGCAGCACCGTCACGAAGCGAGCCGTGCAGCAGTCTTCCTCCCGGCCCGCCCTGCAGGCTCTGCTCCCTCTCCCGAGCGTGCACTAGTGCTCCCGGGGCAGGCACGGACCCGGCCCTGGGCCAGCACCACAGCTGAGCACCAGGAACCCTCCTCGACGACGTCCCACAGGAGCCGTGGGCAGTGGCGTGGGGAGCGTCAGAGCTTGGGACTTGTCACTTTCCAAGGACACGGTTAGACCCTGATGGAACACACATGCAAACATGGGGTTAAGAGGGAGAGGATTTAGTGGTTTAACTCATCAGGGGAGTCACGGCAGCTGCGGATCGGGCAGCTCCTCTGTACGGTCACTACAGATTCAGTTAATTCTCCCTCAGGCAGGTATTTATCCTGCAGTATAGTATGTGAAAATGTCACAACCGTTCTTGCCTTATTCCCCACACTGGAGCTAGCCGCAGAGTGCTGCAGCCACCCTGGAGAGCAGCAGAGTGACACCCAGACAGAGTCACCCATGAAATCCAGAGCTACAATTATTGGTATAGGGTAGTGATGGGATGTTGCAGCTGTGTGAACGTCATTTATTTGAACCACTTATTTTATATATTTTTTTTTAAACTATTTTATTTTTGGTGTTTGTTTAGGGTTTTGGGGTTGGGTTTTTTTTGGTTTGGTTTGTTTTTTTTAAAGGTTAGGATCAACTTCGGTAGTGGAGAACTGGCCATCAAATATAGCAATTGGCTGGATCTGCTGCATGGCTGTGAGTACAAAGAAACCTCTTGGCTAGGAACCTCACCTCTGACGGTTCCCTACAGAGATGTCTGTGCAGGCTCAGAAACAAAAATGGTTGTAATACAGCTGTTTCCCAACTGGGTAAGGGGGCCAGAGCTCATTTTTATGAGCACACTATTCCCCTTTCAAGAGGGTCTGATAGTTACTGAAACTCACAGCAATTCTCATCCTAAACTCATTTGCTAGAATTGAGTTAGAAAAATAGTTATAGGAAAACTTAAGACTTTTATATAGATCGCTACCTCTAGTTTTAGTCACTCTCCCAGGTATCTGTTAATTTTTTTTTTAAACAAGCAATTTAACCAACTTGTGAGGGGTTTATGTTGTTCTAAATTGTATACATTTTTATTACATTTATTTTAGAGACTAAATAAAATACACATAAATATCTATGAAGGCTGCTTGGGTTTTATACTTCAAAAATTTGCTAGCCGGGGAATTGAAATTGTGCTTATTTCCCTCCCAGGCGCTAACATTCAGGGCAGGCACAGGTGAGAGACCTGCCTTGGCCCAGGCTGCAGTTTGCCCAAGCAAAGAAAATATTCAATGACTCTGTGCTGATCAAAACACTCTGCCTAGCTGGGCTTTGGGATACAATACGATACTGCCAGTAGTGCCTTCCAACTCCAGAAAGTCTGTAAAAGACCAAATGCTTGTTCAGAGCCAGGTTCTGCCTTTTCTCCAAACTAACTGCCATTTAAGTGTCTGGGCCTGAAAATTCAGGGTGTGAAAACAGAAAGGGAAACCACGGCTTGGCCAAAGGAATGACCCCTTGCCGTCACTATGCCCCGAGAAGACCAAATGCTGGACTCGTTTTAGAAATTCCAACTTTAAAAATTTATTATAAAATACAGGAATAGTCCAGTTGCCATACCCGGTGGGAAGGCAGTTCAGACTCTCCCCTCCGGAAAGAGCAACTGGTGGGAGGAGGGTCACAAAGTCACATCCTCCTGCTGGGCCGCGTCAGCCAGCTTCATGTTTTGAAACATGAAATCGATGAACATGGAGGCCTGGAGCAATCGGCTCAGTCTCTGAAAATGGCGCTCTTCAAAGAAAGAAATGCAATGATTAGCATCACAGGAGAGTAAACTCACCAGAATGGGGCGCAAAAATTTCCCTTCTCTTAAGACCAAGGCAAACAGGGAATATTCACAAGACAGGAGGAGACATCAGGCTCACAGCCCGTCCCTGCAGCGTGACTCACCGGTGTAAGGCAGCAGGGACTCCACAGCAGATTTTATGCCCGAATACTGCAGGAGGCTGTCCGGTGCTTCGTGCTTCAAGAGGGTTTCAATGACAGCTTGGGCCTCGTGGCAGTTTCGAGAGTTCGTGTTCCACGTCACCAAGAACGCTAACACCGCCTCTAGGGAGGAAGGACATTTGTACAGCCCGGCTGTGCTGCGGGTGCTGGCGCGCAGGAGACGCCAAGTTAGAAAGCACCTCTTCTGTCTTACAGAGCGGTTCAGCTCCCACACACCGTGACTGATGAGCCCAGAGGGGAAGAACAACTACGCACAGAAGCGTTTCTTGAGCTGTCTCAGCAACATCCTAAATAAGGGGGCAGTAAGGCCAGGCAAAGCCATGCACACCCAAAGTCACTCACACAAGCTCAGCGCAGCTGCTGGTGTGCACCACGAGTAGCACCACAACAAAGAAGCTGGCCTTGGGCAGCAGTCCTGCTTCAGCGTGGTGGGAGCTCAGTGGTAAACGCTGAGTCTAGGGGGATTCTTCTTTTAATTTCGGTTGAGAAAACAAGCCCCTAACCTGAATGGTTTTACCACTTTAAACCACGTTGCAACAAACCTTTCTGATCCTTCCGCAGCCGAACAATGTTCTCTTCCAAGTGCTTCCTCCCATCAGTTTCCTTGAGGATGGCTGCAGAAAAGAGAAACTAAGAGTCCGTGCAGAGGTCCAGCCCACACACCCATGGGCTGAGAGCAAGGAGACCATTTGTTATCGGGGGTGATTTCACTTCGGAAAATGGGAGTCATCAGAGAAAGGGAAAACGGAAGCTTTCAGCCAATTAGACTTTCTAGTCTTCATCTACCTGGAAGAGATGTTCTGGAAAGCAGAGGGCAGAAAAAGGCCTTCAGAGCACAACATGGACTCACCTTTGACCACCATCAACACTGTGTGCGGACGATCCAGAGAGATTGCCAATCCTAAAGCTTTGAGATATCTTTTCTCATGAAGCAGGTTAGAAAGCTCTTGCTCTCTGGAAAACAAATGAGGGTCAAGAGATTGAGACAAATATTTGGTTGGTGGAAAAAAACGCTATACAGAAAGTAGCAGATTTGGCAATAATAGTGTGCAGAGGTTTAACGCCAAGAAGTTAATACTGCTTAACAGTGAATGCCTCAGTGCCCTCATTGTGCAGATAATTACTCTGGCATGTTCAAGGGCTCCCTGAACTATTCAGTACTGGCTGAAGCAGGAGAAAGTGAAAGTAGGTTTTGGTGGCTTGACTTTGCTTATCTTAGCAGTGCATAAACAAGAAACTAATCAATTGTCAAGCTGACAGTATTATAGCAAGGCTTTGCAGGAACTAAAGATAAACTACAAAGAAGAGACTACTGTGCCCTAACAGCCTCTAAATAGCTAAATGATTAATATTCAGATTAGATGGAGCTGGATGGCTCTAGGTGTGGACAGTTTCATTGGACAGTTTGCTTTTCACAGCTTGTTATTGCACAGGATCAACTTACTTCATAATCTGCTCCTCCTGTTTAGCTTGCGCCTCTTTCTCTTCAATTTCAGTGACATCCTATAAAGAAAACCCAGAATATAACTTCGTCAAATCTTGCTTTAATACAGATTGATTTTTATTTAGCTATTAGGAGACCAGTTTCTGCAGCAAGATCTCTAGGTCAAGTAATTTAAGGCTTAAATCCAGCAACTCGCAGCTTCCCTCCAAACGACCTTTGGAACACCAGCATTGGGCAGGCTGCTAAGGCCCACCTGCTGTTCTTTTTACAACATCAACTGGGGAAATATAGTGTGACCAAAAAAACAACCCAACCCCCAAACCCCAAGATAAGCCTTACAGACCCAATTTCAAAGTGCAGAAAATGAAGAGAGCATGTGTCATGTTGGGACAGTGATGAACAAGCCCCGGGATCCTGAGCTCTCCAACTGCATTCTGATTTCTAACCCAGAGAGAAAACACAGAAAGACGCCGTACTGTACCTTCCACAGCATGATGCAGGAGTCGCTGGATGCTGTCACAACCATATCATCTTGCTTGTTAGAGTGAAGACCCCAGATTTTATCTTCATGACCATCTAACGTTTTCACACACTCATTTGTTTTAATTGTCCAGAGTTTTAAGAGACCATCAGAACCACTTTTGGAAGAGAAAGAAACACAACGAACTTCACTCAGAGAATCACTGGATAGATCCATTCTCACTCTGCCCCACCTCAAATACCAGATACGCTTCTCCGATTCCAATGCCTTTCAAACAGGAGCAGAATTAACCAAAAAAATCAAAAGAGCTTGAGAATTCCAAACAAGTAGTTGCCAGTAATACCAGCATTCCTTCAGGTGATTCCTTCTTGGGAAATCCTATTACCTGTTTCCTCATATGCTCTGGTGGTATTTCCAGGTACCAATAACTGTTTCATTCTGGCTGCTTTGCCCTCACCAAAGGCAGTAGGATGAGATGCACCCTTAGCTCTGCCTAACTGTAGTGTACGTCACCAACCCAGCAATGTCACAGACACTAACTAGAATCCACAGCATAACTGGAGAAGAGGAAGGTAAGTTAGCAGAAAGCTTGGCATAAACATGGCATCTTCCTATCCGTCTTTCCAAACCTAAATCCACTGCACAAGGCTCTTCCCTCTTGCAGCTGATAGCACCTAAGAGATTTCTCTTCTGAGTCCCTCTTGCAGCTGATATCAACTAAGAGATTTCTCTTCTGATTAGGTTTGACATCTTCCTCTAGGCTCTTGGTGTAGGTACTTACCTGCTGAGCAGTTGTGTTCCTCGGCTTACAAAAATGATCTTCAGTACAGAGGCATCATGACCCTCAAAGGTCTGGAAAACAGCAAGGAAGCTCGGAAGTGTTAGACTTGTGGCCAGGCCTTTCGAGAAAGTCCTCTTTCGAGAGGATAATATTTACACCTAAAGCCCAAATAGGTAAGTTCCAAAAAGCAGCCTCTATCTCTGGGACTTTTACTGTAGGTTAAAAGAGAAGTAGGAAATGATTTGTCCCCCATACCATTTCTTCAAACAACCCGCTTGCTTAAACTTGTTGCTCAAGGTCATATTGCAAATGGTCTGAATGGCGAGGCCAGCTGCATAGCCTATCTCCCAAAAAGGTCGATTCCCCTGCCACTGCATGAAGCATCCATTCAGTGAGGTAACACTGCTGGGCAGAACATTGCACAGAGTACCAATTGCCTTCTCACGGTCTAGTGAGACACTACTGGACTGAAAAGAGTTCTTTGAAGAGCGAGTGTGAAATTTAAACTTGTGTGTTTTTCCTTCATGGCCACAGCTATGTCAGGCAAAGGCAGCTTTCTCTCAAGAGCGTGAATGTGCTTTTCCCCTATCATCAACCATGTTGCTCACTGGTTGGCCAGAAAAGAAAGATCACTTGAGTACTGGGCAGACGCTTTTGCCCTGGGGCTTTGCATGCGGCTTACACATCCAAGATCCTGGAGAACAAGGCTAGACCCGGATAGCTCTTCCTTCAGCATGGCCACGTTGCTACATTTCAGCTGCGCTGACTAGCACATACTTTTTTGAAACAGCCTTAATCAACCCCTGCAGCACACAAGGGTTGCCTAGAGCAAGGGGCAGTCTGAGTTCTCATTACCTTCAGACAGCTGAAGTCCCGAAGACCCCAAAGCTTCAGGGTCCCATCTGCTGAAGAAGTGGCCAAGATCTGATCCACTGGGGAGAACTGCACACACCAGATTCCACGTTTATGTCCAGTGAAGACACCCAGCAAAGAGCAATCGGAACAGGACCACAACTTGGCCAGCCGATCCTGCGAGCCTGTGGCAATAAGCCTGTCATTCGGAGAAACTGCTACGCTGTTTATATCCTAGAGAAGTCACACAAACACAGAGTGCAAAGCAGTTTAAATCTTTCCTCTAGCTTTCAGGCAGGCAATAAATGTAGGATACAACACAGGAAAGAATTTAAGTGCTACAGGCATGTTCTAATGTCAGGTGGGGCTTTACCTTGTCATGACCCCTCTCAGTCACTTTTGCATGAAGGATTTCTGGACTGGAGATTAAGGCTGCTTTTGCTTTGGAAGTGAGGAATTCCGGGATATTCCAGATCTTGATTGTGCAGTCCTGGCTGCTGGTTACTATGAAGCTTTCTTTCAGTCTGAAAGGAATAGAAACATCAAGTGTAAGGAAGCAAAAGAGTGGCTTCCCCTGCACAGAAAAAAAGGCCTTCTCCTCCCCTACCGGGATCTACACACATTCAGTCACCCTGTTGGGATGCGACACAAAGCGCTTTAATGTTTTTTCAAGCTGTCTTTCATTTTACTGAGGTCCCTGGGATAGCCTCCAAAAATTCAGACATTAGGCAAGAGCACTGCTGGCTCTCTTCATTTACAGACAGAGGTACGCTGAAGCTCTTTAAGAGGCAAGCTGGGCGTCCAGACTGTTAGGCAGCACGAAGAAAGGAGAAGAGCTGACAAACAGACATGCTATTCAAGCAAACACCTTCACAGCCACATTCCCTTCACTCCCCAACCCTCCTCTCCAGATCACTCAAGCTTTATCTGGCAACTTATCCAGCTGCTGCTCTGTAAAGCAAATGGGAGTTAGACTAACAGAGACATGCAAACTTTACAACTTAAGGATAGATATCTGTGCATCCAAAAAAAAAAAAAAAAAATCATCTTTCCTTCAAACTCAGAGCACCACGACAAGCTGGGACCAAGAATGATAGACAACATGGCTCAGAGGCAGGCATCCACCAAAACATTCAGCCTGAGGATCAGCAAAGCAGCCATGACTCATGCTAGCAAAGGTAAACCCTCATCTGATTTTTATTACCTTGAGCAAGAGACAGCGCCTACCCCATGCGCATGACCCAATCCTTGGGCAACACAGATCACCCTTCCATCTTTGGTCATCCGCCAGACTCGAAGGCTTTTGTCCTGTAATGGGAGAGGACATAAACTGCTGTGTTTTTTTGACAATGATCAGCTCCCCATGCTCTCACCACATCCGTGAGCCTGACTATTCACTTCTCAAGCTTGAACCTTTGCCTGTGTTCATCAGAGCGGGTGAGGGCAGACAGAGCCAGACACGCTGCACTGCAGCCTGGGATTCCAGCATGGAGGTTTATTTCTGGGTGTATCAGGGCAGTTGGCACCTTTTCTTCCAGCACTGTTTTTACGCACAGCTCCCCATCAGTCTCACACTGATGATCTCATCTCTGAACTCTAATGCAAGAGTAAGGTGTTTGGAGAATGAAACATCTTCTTTCAGGCTAATAAAATACAATCAATCACATTTCCCCAGGGACAACATTAAAAACTGATAGTGGAAGAACCGTATACTTGGGGAACGTAGCAGACAGGAATTCTGTCTGAACTAAAGCCCTTTCTGGATTGCCAAAAAGAATACAAGTCTGCCCATAAAGATCACTAGAAATGAACAGTTTCATTAAATGAAGAAAACTAACACACCTTAGCACAGCTGACAAACATCAGGCCTTTTCTGAAGACATCCAAAGCAAGAATTGTTTCTAAACAGAAGAAGAAAAGTCAGCTGGATGCAATGTAATACTGAAATCAGACAACAAAAACGCATGAATTAATGAGTCCACCACTTACTGACTAGGCAACAGGTTTGGGACACTTGGGAACATACCTACCCTCACTACAGAGTGCCTGGCTGTTTACGGCATTGGTGCGAGTCTGTCACTTGCAGCCACAAAACTGCATTCAGAGCTCGCACTCAGCTATCAATTTAAATCGATCTCACTGTTAGTGAAAGGGACTGAACTGACAGACTTGGAAAAAGCAAACGAGTGTTTGCAAAATCAGGACAGCATAAAACGTACTTTCTTCACACCACTCCAAAACTTGTTGCAATGCTGTTCCAGAGAGAATTCAAGGACTCCAGTCTCCACATAAGAGTTGTGAGAGAAGCTGGATAGAGAAATACTTTCACATCTCCCACCCACCCACCTCAGAGCTGACCACACACACCTGTGTGACCGTAGAGGATCTGGCAGTGTGATGTTGCCAGTTCAAACACTTTCAGCTGAGGGCTGTTGGTAGCCACAACAATGTGAGAATCACCAGGTCCAAGGAACTTCACATCCAGAACCTCATCGTTGTAACCTGCAAGCTGAAGATGGCAAAACAGAAACAGTTTGACAGGGAGGAGTCAGCTGGTTAGAGAAGTACTGAACAGCACCGCGCTCAATGAGGCTGCATTACTGTTACTTTTCATGTAATACTGCACGTAAAAATCTTAGACATAAGCTGGAGCACAGGAGTGATTTTTGGCCAGTTCTGCTTTCTTTTTCTATGCTTGTGTCTGTGCAATATTCCTCTAAACAACCTCACCAGTGAGACTGGCTTTATGGCTTGTGACCAAGGAACAGTTCAAGAACAGGCAGGAGAGAAGGCCGCCCTCAGACAAAGCTTTCACCAGGAACAGAGCTGATCCTAAAGTATGGATAAAGGAAGAGGAAAAGGGAGGCTGAGGGTTGTTACCTGTTTCCTGAGCTGAAGAGTTTGAGCATCATATAAAACGATGTTGTGTTCAACAGACACCGTGACAATCTCATTTCTCTCGGGCACAAGCATGCACTGGGTGAGACTGCGCTCGCTGGCCTCCTCCTTCGACTCAAAGGGCACAGGCTGGGTGTACACACAAGCAGCTGTGGCAACTTCCCAAACTTTCAGGATGCCTAACAAAAATGATGATATAAAGGATCTGTCAGAGCCACTGTTTTAGACAGTGACTGTCCAAAGAATATAAAACAAACCCTGGCCTTGCCTACTGAAAAAAGCTACACAGCTTTAAGGCAAGACTGTGAAGAAATCCAATCACAGTGGCAGGAAGGGCCACAAAGTTTTTCTTCTCCAGTCCAAATCAAACTTTTCTGCAGTTTGAACACATATGTAGTTAAAGCTCCACAGCATGCCGGATCAGTCCAGCTCACCTACTACTCTCAGAGGAACCCAGGATCAGGCTCTGCTCTTCCAGCCCTCAGAGTTCAGCCCAAGGCTTCTGTCACACAAAGGACGCACATCCCAGGAATAATGGCAATGCAGTGTCTTAAGTACAGTCCTTCCTCAGCCTCCAAATCTGGCAGTGACGTGCCAGGACACTCACCTTTGCTGCCAGCTGTGACAAAATGCAACCCCTGTTTCTTCACGCCCAGTTGAGAGAAATCTCCCTTTTCAGGTAACAAGACGGCAGCTTCCACGCTCTGCAAGAGAGTTGGCCAAACACCAGCTGACTGCAAGGGACCAGAGTCCCATTTCAGCAACCAGCTCGCTAATACCAACAGGCGCACACACACACACTCACAGACACCCCACACTCCACTGCCCCAGCCTGTATGGCTACTGAGGACAGGCAGGCAGACACAACGTGAGAACAATTGTTTTCCATGACTGCCCTTCCTTCCTTCTCCAACACTGCAGGCATATATTTCCTCAAACTGCCCAGACATGACCACACCAGGCAAGGAGAGAAAGAAAATAAACAGCTTTAGATGCAGAGTTTTAAGGCTTCTGGAAAGTAAAAGGACAAGAAACTGGATTTCACAATATATAAGAATATAAAGAGGGAGAGGTACCATACGAACTGTGACATAGGAACTACAAAGGATCTCAAAGGAATAAATTAAATGTCATTTCACCTCATAGACAGGGACGGTTCGTTTACTTTCTCTGGTTTTCAGGTCCCACACCATGCAGATTTTATCACGGCCAGAACTGCAAGTTAAAAAAGCAGTTCCAGTGTTAAATCCATTCAACTTGGGCTTTGGAGTTGTGGGAAGAGGCCCATGTGAAAGAAGGCACCAGCCTTCCATGTGACAGCATGATATGTTGCCAGAAACACAACCACTGAGACCCTCAGTCACTCACTTGTATAGTCAAGCAGAGACTGAACACTTGTAGCAGTCCCTTCCCTCACAGGACACCCTTCCCAGACCCTACAGAAAGACCCAGTCTCTGGCAGGAGGCAGGGTGAAAGGGAGAGAAAGGCTAAGCCTCTGCAACGTTTTACCTAACGAGCGTGTTTCCATCTGCAAACGCCAGTGAGGTGACAGCACTGAAGTGGCCGTCCAGCATAGCAACACACTTGCTGGAATTCAAGTCCCAGATGCGGATTTTGTAGTCAATTGAGGAGGAGAAGAGTTGCAAACGGGAGATATCAGGGTGGAACTCAACAAGGCTAGACAGAAGGAGATGCACTTGAACAGGACAGGAATAAACTATCTGGCATGCTGACACTAGCCCAACATTTAAATAAATACACATTCTACACAAAGACTTCAACAGATAAATTGACATGAATTTATAAGAGGACTGTCTTTGTAGAACTTCACTCCTCTGCTACCCACCAGAAAAAGTTACAACTGATCTTTGCCAGTCTTTCCATGTTCTTAAAGTACATCGGTTAGTAAGCACAGACCTTCCACTTAGATCCCAGCCCAGCCCAAACCATGACACAAATTTCTCGATCGAAGTCTTTCCTCTCTGGGCTAAAGTCAGTCACAGCCCTGCTCCTTCACTAGACATTTCAAAAATCAGGAAACAGAAGAGCCCAGAACCTGCTCAGAATGGGCCTTTACATTCCATTAACTCAAGACATTTCACATCCATCGCTGTGTCCAAGCATCACACTAACACCAGTGACTAATAAATATGACTCATCCTTACTGTACAACTCCTGAAGATCCTTTTAGGTTGTGTGTGCAGTACTGTTTGATCATATCCCAAATCTTAATGGTGCTGTCACAGCCACCTGGGAAAAGAAGGGCATATAAGAATGAGCTACAGAGGAGGGAGACACCAGAGGTCCAACCTATCAGCAACTAAAATTTCACGGGTTGCAAAGGCAGCAAAAAGAAAACCGAATCTGGTAATAACCACCCCCACCAAGAGAAGCTCACAGAGCACTTTACACTTTCGGAGAGCTGGGCAAAACCTGACTGCTCACAGACAAGAAACCTGAAGTACAATTAAGTTACAGGTCATGCCTGTCCTCCTCCATCTCCAAGAGCCCCAGTTCTACACTAGGATAACTACACCACCCTGTCGCATAGATGTCTGATTTTTAATCACTATTTTACTAAGCATATTTTAGATAGAACATTGAAAGGGTGCCTTGTTATCTGTCAAGGTGCCACTTCTAAGTAAAACCTCTTCTGATTGTGTCTGAATTCAGGAGATCACTACCTCAATCTGTGTCCACCTGAGCTAAATTATTCAAAAGCAGAAGGGCCACTCAATATCATTCCCATCGCGTGACATTGAAATAGGGTTGTACCTGTGGCTAACAACGTTGAAGTAGAGTCAAAGGCCATGCTAGCAACCGGCGCTATGTGCACAGCTTTCCACGTGCGAACGCACTTGTTCTCTCGCCAGTTCCACTGCTTCAGCAACAGGGCTCGGCTCCCTGTCACCAGGATCTATGCAAGAGCAAGGCAAAGGAAACACCGTTAACTACCAATTAGATTTCAATTTCTTTCAGTGCCCCCACACAAAGCACAGAAGTGTCAGTTGCTATGACACTCTTGAAGCATTCCTCTGCCTGACTTGAACCCAGAAGGGGGGGACAGATGGAAGTGTCTAAGAAGATTCCGCAGAGGTCTCTGGAAATGCAGGGCGCTTCCAGGCGGAGCAGCCTTCAGTGTTCACTAGTTTTTATCAGGAGGCCATCAGGAGCAGCACAGAAAACCACAAAGCAAACACATACCTCATCATCGGGGCTAAGAACAAATGAACTAATATCCTCTTCGTCATCCTATAAAAATGAAAGTAAAAAGCCCAGTTAATCCCCCTGTAGAGTGGCGTGCTCTCAGAGCTCCCTTCTCTATGTGCTCCTGCTGACAATGAGTGCGCCCAGCAGCTCCCAGCTGCGCTCAGGGACAACACAAATCACATCAGCCTGTGTTTAGAGCAATTCCCATCCTCCCCTCCACTTCTTCCTCTTGGGAGCTTTAGAATAACATCCGGTGAGAGCAGAAAAATTCCCCAGGAGCCTTGGAAAAACCCTCAGCAGTTTCACCACCAGTCAGCAGACACTGGATCTCATAGAATGGTTTGGGTTAGAAGGAACCTTAAAGATCATCTAGTTCCATCCCTCCTGCCATGGGCAGGGACACCTCCCACTAGACCAGCCTGGCCTTGGACACCTCCAGGGATGGGCTATCTACTGCCTCTCTGGGCAACCTGTTCCAGTGCCTCAGCACCCTCAGAGGGAAAGATTTCTTCCTAATATCTAATCTAAATCTCTCCTCTGCCAGTCTGAAGCCATTACCCCTCGTCCTGTTGCCACATGCCCTTGTAAAGAGTCCCTCCTCATCTTTCCTGTAGCCCCTTTAGGGGCTAGAAGGGGCTCTAAGGTCTCCCCCGAGCTTTCTCTTCTCCAGGCTGTACAACCCCAACTCTCCCAGCCTGTCCTCACAGCAGAGGGGCTCCAGCCCTCGGAGCGTCTTCGTGGCCTCCTCTGGGCCCGCTCCAACAGGTCCACGTCCTTCTTGTGCTGAGGACAATCTGCTCACCTGCTGGAGGCTGTGGAGAGCTCCAGTTTCTACATCGATGACGTTCAACTTGCTCCCACAGGGGCAGAACATGAACTTTCCATCCCGGTTTATCTGGAGAAAGGGGAACGGAAACCAGGAACGTTATGGAGCCGGGAGACGCGGTATTCATTCCCAAACCTGCCCCTCGCTGCCTCAGTACCTGGACTCGCCCTCCTTTGTAGAAAGGTTCGATTTTCCTTGACACGGCGTAGCTGGAAGGGAAAGAGAGAGAGGCGCGGACCGGCGGTTAAACCACAACCGCGGCGGCCTGCGAGCTCCCGCGGCAGCGCCGCCACTCGGGCCCAGCCCCGGCCATCCCGGCCGCTCCTCACTTGCTCTTGAAGCGCACGGGGCTGGCGGCGGCCGCTTCCATCTCTCGCAGCGCCGCGCTCCGCGTGCCCACCGCTTCCGGCGCTGCCGGTTGCTACGGGCGCCGCTTCCGGCGCAGAGAAGTGACGCGCGGGGCCGCGCTAGGGAGGGGACGCCGTGGCCGCCATCTTTGGTGTGGGCAAGGAGGCGGCCCCTGCACACCTCCGTGACGGCGGGGACCCAGCGGCCGGTACCGCCGGACCCGGAGCAGCCCGGGCACCACCGCCCCGAGCTCCGAAGCGTCTTCCAGCGGCGCGTTCCCTCCCCGCCCCAAGGAAGCGACATCCCAGCTCCAACGACAGGGAAAAGCGGAATTTTTAAGACAACAGAGATGACAAATAGAGACTTGACAAACAAGCTTTCAAGTAGTTCATCTTTTATTGCGCATAAACATACATAAGTGAATAATTTCAAAGCGTTCCAGCTGTGACTGCTCCATCATCGCCCGTTACAACACCCCCTTCGCTTTGCACGGCTCCGCTTCACGAGCGGCAAAGACTTAATAATCGCTTCGAAGGTGTCAAGACGCGCACAAGGCGCCACACTCGGCAGGGCCGGCAGCTCCCACGCGGGAAGGCAGGGCCGAGCTCCGCAGCCCAGGCAGGGCAGCCCCACGCCCGGCAGCACCCGCAGGTCCGTCCGTCCGAGGGAGCCGCGCTCAGCACCTGCTGACAGAGTAAAAGGTAACTCTGAAAAACAGCCATTACCTCAGCACGCGTTATTCCCCGGTACCCGCTCAGTGCGGGGGGTGTAGGAACATGGGTTTCACTCCCCACGCATTACCGTGGGCAATAAGCTTTATGTTCCCTATACTGTCGGCACAGTTATCTCACCAGGGGCCACAGAAGACCGCAAGTGATTTTCAGACCGCGCCTGCAGGTAGTACGATCCTCGGAGCGCCCCCCTCCCGGCTCAGGCAGCACCGTAACCACTCCCCAACACATTGTTTTTAAAACGCTCAAGGAACGCAGGAGACATCACATCTCACGGACCCATCCCACCTACCTCCAGCTCGCCACACACTGCAGGTTACGCGCGTGCGCGCCCCTTTATATAGCAGAGCGGGCGCATGCGCACAGCCACCACTGCATCTGCCCGCCCCGCACCCTGTATAAGTCAGCGGACGGCGCGGCACTGCACCGAAGTGTATTCTTCATTCAGCGCGCGGGGCCTGCCTAGCCGGGCGGTGCTCTCGCGAGACCCCGCGGAGTATAAATATCGAGCGGCGCGGGAGGGCGGCCTTCTACTCTGAGAGATCACGTAAGTGGGGCGGGCGGGATGGTGCCGGTGGAGCGGAGCGGCCTGGGTTCCATCCGCGCCCATCGGGGCCTCTGGCAGCGTGGGGGCAGCCGTGCCTGGCCGTATCGGCCGCCTCCGGGCCCTGCCGCCGCGCTGCCGTTACCCGCCGTGGCGGNCTCCCGCCCCGCTGCGGTTCCCCGCCGGGGCGGCGGTGTCCCGGCTAACGCGCCCCTCTCTCCTCTAGCAAATGGCGGACGACGCCGGTGCTGCGGGAGGTGCAGGAGCGGCCCGAGGGGGCTTCCGCGGCGGCTTCGGAACGGGGCTGCGGGGCCGCGGGCGCGGCCGCGGTAGGGGCCGAGGGAGAGGGCGCGGTGCTCGCGGAGGCAAGGCCGAAGATAAGGNGGGCTCTGCGAGGGGGGCCGTGTCTGTCATCCCGAAAACTGGAGCGGAAAGCGAGCCGGTTCCCGTGGGATGCTGGTAGCTGGTGCCGCCGCTTACCCTTTTCCATGCATTTCTTTGCTAGTGGATTCCTGTCACCAAGCTTGGTCGCCTGGTCAAGGATATGAAGATAAAGTCTCTTGAGGAGATCTATCTCTTCTCACTTCCAATCAAGGTAGGCTACTGTGAACGCTGAAGTAACGTGCAGCAGAATCTTAATCTGAAATGCTGAGTTCGCAGTGGTTGCTGCATTGGGTGTTTGGGATGCTCAGGTAAAGTGTGTTTGAGTTAAAGGCATAAACCAGTGGAAGCTGAGCACTGATGCAGTCGCTTGTAGTGAAACGTGGTGGGTTTTGTGTATTGCAGTCTGCCTTGTGTGGAGATGGCAACATGTTGCCTAAGCGTCTGTGTAATAGTTCCACTCAGTGATGGAAAAAACTAAATTTTAACTTGCTATGTTGTTAATCTGGCAAGCTAGAATAAGTTTATGATTGCAAAATTTAACATACTTAAGTACCTATTGCTTAAAACACACATGTATAGGAGTGTTGAACTTGAATTGTAGGAGCCTTACGAGCTTTGTTTAAGAAGTACGGCCTTGTGATTAAATGGCTGACTCTTGCAGGAATCGGAGATCATCGATTTCTTCCTGGGGTCTTCTCTGAAAGATGAGGTTTTGAAGATCATGCCTGTCCAGAAGCAGACTCGTGCTGGTCAGCGTACCAGGTTTAAGGTCGCCTTTTTCTTCTCAGTATTAGTTCAAATACCTTTATTTTCTCCTGTAGTATCTAGTAAATATTTTGGTATAGAGATCTGTTTGTGTAGATTACCAAATTACTATTTTAACTTTAAAAAACTAGTAATATATTCAAATGTTACTTGAAACACCCCTAGCACAAGATTAAGTCGCACTTGTGCAGTGTTGTTGGCTCTTCAGGAACTGTGGTGGAGAGAGAAGTCTTAGTTGTGAGGAAGCAATGCTGTTTAAAAGTAATTAGGACTTCTGACCAGTATGAGGCTGTAGCAGGGCACTGAATCCCAGTTCTTCAGCTGTAGCTGGTTTTGACTGAAGGATGACGTCTAAGGGGAAAAATGGGCTTCTTGAACTGTGAACTCTGCTGTGCAAGTTTTAGCAGGTGGTGGTGTGATTTGTACTTGGAGGGAGCTGAGACTGTCAGCTGCTGAGCGCACACCTCGGGTTATCCTTGGTCAGGGACCCTGATGGATTGTGTTCTGCTGAGTGTTCCTGTGCAGCATAGCCGCCACTGAAAACTTTTCTTTCAATCGTAGGCTTTTGTCGCTATTGGGGACTACAACGGCCACGTTGGTCTTGGTGTCAAATGCTCTAAAGAAGTTGCCACTGCTATTCGTGGGGCAATCATTTTGGCCAAATTATCCATTGTACCTGTACGACGAGGCTATTGGGGTAACAAGATTGGCAAGCCCCACACTGTGCCTTGCAAGGTGAGAATGACCTGCTGGGCCTGGTCTCAGTGATCATGCCGTGATGTGTTTTTGGGGAGCTGTAACCCGCTGTGTTTGTGTAGGTTACTGGCCGGTGTGGATCTGTCCTGGTGCGTCTGATTCCGGCCCCCCGTGGTACAGGGATTGTGTCCGCCCCTGTCCCCAAGAAGCTGCTGATGATGGCTGGTATCGATGACTGTTACACCTCAGCCAGGGGCTGCACTGCCACCCTTGGCAACTTTGGTAAGCTCTAGGGTTTTTTTGTTTTGTGTGTTTTTGTGTTTTCCCTGTATGCATTGTCATTTTTGTCATTTGGGACATAACATACCCATTTCTGTAGTATTTTTTAATCTGTGTTGCACTAAAAGCTTCCAGCAGAAGTGAAGACTTCTGCTGATACCTTTTACAGTGCAGCTTAGTCCTCCTTGTAGATAATCCTGAAGTTCTGTAAAAGTTAATTCCAAGAAATTGTGGTTTTGTATGTGCATTGATACAAACAAAAAACAGAAATCTCCCAATCTGCGCGATTGCACTTGTTTAAAGTAGTGTAATTGTCGTAAATGGAGAGAGAAAGAAACTTGACTTTAGGGAGTATATCAGAGAGACCCTGGTATGGTTTCCCTGTTCCTTCCTAAATTCTACATTTTTGGAGCTGCATGGGGGTGTACTAGCGAGCGGGTTTCTGAAGCAGTGATGTGCAATGTTTGGCTTGTGTCTGTAGCTAAAGCCACCTTCGATGCCATCTCCAAGACCTACAGTTATCTGACTCCCGACCTCTGGAAAGAGACTGTGTTCACCAAGTCTCCTTACCAGGTAAGAGCATTTCTGGAGCTCAGATCTTACCCTTCCTACCCTGTGAACTTCAGATGCTGTACCCAAAGAGTTTGCGGTTTAGTAATGGGAGAATAGAGTTGCAGTCAGAGCTGACTGCTGTGTAGTGTGCGATTTTTCAGCGTTCAGTTTTGAGTAATACTGGAAAATGGTATTTTGTGGACAGAGGAAATAGGAGAAAGCAAGCTTTGAAATACTCAGTAAGAAGATGAGTTGTAGCTGAACTACCCTGGCCCTCACATGCGCACCTTGTTGGAAAGGGATGCAGTGCTGAGAAACCCATAACAGTGGCTCAAGAAAATAAAACACTGCTTTTTTTTATTTTTGTTTGCAGGAGTTCACTGATCATCTGGCAAAGACCCACACCAGAGTCTCGGTGCAGAGAACCCAGGCAGCTGCCGTGGCAACGACTTAAGTGGGTTTTGTACAAGACAATAAAGTGATCAGTGAACAAGAAATTGTGATTGGTTTGACGGGATGGTTGATGCATTGCGCAGATGGATTAAATCTCTGATGGGGATTTGAGTAGGTTCACGTCTGTGGGCCAGAGCCTGAACATCTGTTGAATGAAACAGTATGTTACGTTATGCTGATCCTTGTTAATCATGTATTAATCCTAAATGGGGTGTAGAACCAGCTCTGAAGATTATTCGCTGTCCTACAGCACGTAATCTTTACTCTAACTGAGGGAATTCTGTGCTGGGGCTGGGCAGAGCAGCACCGTGTGTTTCTGTGGGGAGAGCTCTCAAGGGGAAGTGCTAGCTAAGGCAGCCAGGGGTGCCTGGAGCGAGGGGCTGACCGTGGTTCAGAGGATGGTAACAATCAGCTGGAATTCAGAGCTGAAAAGGGAAGAATTCTGTACGTTTCAGACCTCTTCAAAGAATGAGTCTAGATTCTGGTTGTATGGCAGATACCTGGGTTACACGTTTATTGTAGAGGTCACCAGCACTGGAGTTTAAAGATGCAACATGCACTATTCCATACAAGCACCACGCAGGTGCTAACCATTTAGATCTACTGAGATGCGTTTGCTTGTGCCTTCCTCTCCTCCATCATCCTGTGCTTCTGCTTCATCAGGCACGTCCTTGCATTTCCGTGGACACCAAGATCACCATCTAAAAAGAAAGTAAATGTCTGAAGAGTGCCCTTCAGCACCTAAAAAGAAATAAGCCTCTGTTCCATGTGCAGCTGTGGCTGCCCCATCCCTGGAGGTGTTCAAGGCCAGGTTGGATGGGGCTTTGAGCAACCTGGTCTAGTGGAAGGTGTCCTTGCCCATGGCAGGGGGATTGGAACTTGATCTTCAAGGTCCCTTCCAACCCAAACCATTCTATGATTCTAAATCTGGGAAGTGGTTTAAGACCCCCTTTCCCTGCGTGCTGTCACAGCCGCAGCAGGAGCATGCAGGCTGTTGCCATACTCACATTTGTCCTGATATGCCTTGGTGACCTGCGCCAGCAGTTCCATCTCCTTGGCGCAGTTCTGGAACTGGTTGGGTCCTTCCCTCTGCTTGCATGCACCCAGCCTCTCCCGGACTATCTCCACGATTTCCTTATCAACCATCCTGCAGGACAGATGACGGATGCAACCACAGCTGAGATGACAGAAAAGCTGAACAAAGGGATGACAACACCCTGTGCCCCTGTGGAAGGTCAGCTCTGCGTTTTTACAGGAGAGAGTGGTCTGTCCTGCAGCAGTTACAGCACTAATGCCACCCTGCTCAGCTCAGGTGTGCTGCAGCGGGGACAGCAGCACTATGAAATGGCTGTTCTGTAATGGGGTGGGCAGGAGGTGCTGCCTCAACACCCCAAACTCCAGGAAAATGCTGTGAGTTCAAGCAAATGGCTGCGGTTCCCAGGGCTGACTAACAAAACCAGCGACAGCCATACCTGTCCCTCCTCCACTGTGCTTCGGCTTCAAAGTAGCAGAGGTAGTCCCCCTCCAGACACTCGCTCAGGTCAGGCACACGGCGAAACTTCTGGTGATAGTAGTAGTACTTGTTCTTGGCTTGCTGGCGCTCGATCCACTCTGCAGCAACAGCCCCGCGGTCAGACACCCTCGGCTAGTGAGAAGCAGTACCGCCCCAGTGCCCGGTCCTGCTGCCGCCTTCCTGGGCTGCACTGCAGCAGTGGGCCCCGCGCGTGTCCAGGTTGGTGTTCCCCGTCCCTGTGTCCTGTCTCCCTGTGTCTGTCCCACTGTCCATGCTGTGTCCAACATCCCCGTGTCTGTCCCGGTGCCCATGCTTTGTCCGTGTCCTTTGTCCCTGTGTCTGTCCCAGTGTTTGTGCTGCTTGAGCCCGTGTGTCTGTCCCAGTGCCCATGCTGTGTCCTTGTCTGCGTACCATCTCACTGTGTCCTGTGTTCCATGTCCCTGTGTCTGTCCCAGTGCCCATGCTATGTCATGTCTGTGTCCTATGTCCCTGTGTCTGTCCCAGTGCCCATGCTGTGTCCTTGACTGCATCCCATCTCGCTGTGTCCTGTGTCCCATGTCCCTGTGTCTCTGTCCCAGTGCCCACGCTATGTCCATGTCTGTGTCCCGTGTCCCTGTGTCTGTCCCAGTGCCCATGCTGTGTCTGTGTCCCTGTGTCCCCCATCTCCCAATCCCGCTGTCCATGCGTCCGTGCCCGTGTGCCCCCCGTGCCGTGCCGGGGCCCGGCTCCCGCAGCCGTCGCGCACCGCGAAGCGGCGCTAGTGAGGGGTGCCGGCCGCCCCGGGACGGCGGCGGGAGAGGGGAGGGGCTCGGCCCGCCGGTACCTCGGACGAAGGTGACGGGCGTGTCGACGACATAGTTGAAGACGGTCTGCAAGAAGGCGACCGGATTGGGCACCGACGTGGTCCTCTCGGATACGGGGGTGCGGGTCGGCGGCACCTTGTACGCCTCCCAGTCACTGTCCTTCGGCATGGCAGCGGCGGCGGCGGCCCCGGCGGGCGGCGCGGAGAAGATGGCGGCGCCCCACACAACCCCGGCGGCGGGCGCCGAGGTCAGAGGGCGCCGCTCTNCCTCAGGGCCCGGCCTGGAGGAGCGACAGAGCCGCCCTCACAACCAGATCGATTGCCTCGGCCTCTTTTCCAGTCAGTATCATAAAGTCTTTCTTGCCTGGGCTGGTGGAGGGATTTTTAGTCTGCCTCCACCCAGAGCTGCACGGAGCTCGGGGTGCCCGCGCGGGCATTGACGGCTCTGGGTGTGGGGTGCCCCGTTAGGAAGCTGTCCTAATTCCTGCCATTCACGTTCAAGTTGTTTAGGAGGGAGAAGTGTAAACTGAGACACCGGCAATTGACCTTTATCACCCCCACAACTGTTATGTCCAACCTGCCAGCTTGGCCGAGCGCGAAATGAATATAGCAGCGGGTGAAGCTAGCAGCTAAATTTGTGTCTTCAGACCGATAACCATCTTAAGTATTAGACAGGGGAGGCACTTACTGNTCACTTACTGCCAGCCTCTTTCTGCGGCTGACCTGGGCTGAAGACGTCCCATGGTTTGTACAGCTCAGCTCTGCTACCTTTCGATTGTGTGCGGAGGGACGGTCAGCAGGGCTGGGCTACCAGCGGTGGTAGTGCAGCTGAAACGGGGTCGAGCTCAACAGAGCTCTACTTGGGCTGGAAAATAAGCTTGGTGGAAAGTGCAACCAGGTGCCGGGACTGATCTTAGCAAGGAGGGAGTTGCAGCAGATGCAGATCTAACCCTTCGCTGCTTGGGCTGCCCCCCAGTTCCCCTGCCTTGAAGCCAATTGTGTGAGAACTTGCCCATGTCTCTCAAGCGCTGTTGCTTTCTCCATGCTTGGCTCAGCATGACCTTGCGATTGGGGTTTATATATTTAGCTCTTCTAATTTGGTTTTCAAGGTGCATATTTAACCTGCGCATGTTCTTATTCCTGATTCCTTTGGGCATCCTTTCCCATTTCTTCTGATCGTTAGCTGTGCTTGCTTGGTTCCATTTGCCTTGATGACACAAAGCCCATGAATGCTGGGCAGGCCCTTTTGGTGCTGCAGAATGCAAAATAAGTCATTATAATTAACATCACAGAAGGGCAGATCTATTAAAGAACATATTTCTCCTTCAAAGCCCTCAAGTAGGAGGAGGGAGATCATGTTCGAGTTTTTTTAGTTAATCGGCATAATTTGTCCAGAAACTTACTAAATTCTTCCATGCACGTGATGGAAGCTTGAACAAAATCCCTTCCCGTTAGTTCTTTCTCTCATGTTGGATTTGAGGAAGAGCCCAGAATCCCTGCAGCTGTTAAAAGGGAGATTTCCCACTGTGTTTTGGGTCCTGGCGTCTTCTGGGACCCGAAAGTGAAGCTGATCTTTTTTGTTCTTCCTCTCTACAGTCCCACCGCAAGTTCTCTGCTCCCAGGCATGGCCACCTGGGCTTCCTCCCCCACAAGAGAAGTCGTCGCCACCGAGGGAAGGTGAAGACATGGCCTAAGGATGATCCCAGCAAACCAGTCCACCTGACAGCTTTCCTGGGCTACAAAGCTGGCATGACACACACTGTGCGGGAGGTGCACAGGCCTGGGCTCAGTAAGGCTTGGCTGATGGAAGCGGGGAGCCACATCCAGGAAGGAAACGAGGGAACAGACTTGTTGGTGGGAAAGGCTGCTCCTGGGAATGTGTGGTGGAGCACACAGCTTCCAGGCTATCTCCTGTAATGCCGTCCAGATCTTGGATGGTCAAAGGCCACCTCATGGCCAACGTGAGCTGAGTCTGGGGGTTCCTGGGAAGTCCCCACACTGGTATGGTGACTGGTGGTTTGTTGGATCCTGCTGGCAGAAGGACTCTGCAGGGTGACTACCTGACAAACCCTGGAGCATTTTACTGGGGAATTTTATAATGTTACCCTCTGGGATGCCCACAGGATTGGAGCCAAGCTCCAGGGCCAGAACCATC
>VZSZ01000324.1:540230-559925 GCA_013398815.1 Ibidorhyncha struthersii
CGCTCTGCGCATGCTCCGCTGTGCCCGGTGCATGCTGGGAGTTGTAGTCCGCCCTCCACCCCCCCCACCCCCGGGGGGGCTGGGCCCAGCTGAGGCGCCCTCAGGGCCCGGCCTGGAGGAGCGACAGAGCCGCCCTCACAACCAGATCGATTGCCTCGGCCTCTTTTCCAGTCAGTATCATAAAGTCTTTCTTGCCTGGGCTGGTGGAGGGATTTTTAGTCTGCCTCCACCCAGAGCTGCACGGAGCTCGGGGTGCCCGCGCGGGCATTGACGGCTCTGGGTGTGGGGTGCCCCGTTAGGAAGCTGTCCTAATTCCTGCCATTCACGTTCAAGTTGTTTAGGAGGGAGAAGTGTAAACTGAGACACCGGCAATTGACCTTTATCACCCCCACAACTGTTATGTCCAACCTGCCAGCTTGGCCGAGCGCGAAATGAATATAGCAGCGGGGGAAGCTAGCAGCTAAATTTGTGTCTTCAGACCGATAACCATCTTAAGTATTAGACAGGGGAGGCACTTACTGACAGCCTCTTTCTGCGGCTGACCTGGGCTGAAGACGTCCCATGGTTTGTACAGCTCAGCTCTGCTACCTTTCGATTGTGTGCGGAGGGACGGTCAGCAGGGCTGGGCTACCAGCGGTGGTAGTGCAGCTGAAACGGGGTCGAGCTCAACAGAGCTCTACTTGGGCTGGAAAATAAGCTTGGTGGAAAGTGCAACCAGGTGCCGGGACTGATCTTAGCAAGGAGGGAGTTGCAGCAGATGCAGATCTAACCCTTCGCTGCTTGGGCTGCCCCCCAGTTCCCCTGCCTTGAAGCCAATTGTGTGAGAACTTGCCCATGTCTCTCAAGCGCTGTTGCTTTCTCCATGCTTGGCTCAGCATGACCTTGCGATTGGGGTTTATATATTTAGCTCTTCTAATTTGGTTTTCAAGGTGCATATTTAACCTGCGCATGTTCTTATTCCTGATTCCTTTGGGCATCCTTTCCCATTTCTTCTGATCGTTAGCTGTGCTTGCTTGGTTCCATTTGCCTTGATGACACAAAGCCCATGAATGCTGGGCAGGCCCTTTTGGTGCTGCAGAATGCAAAATAAGTCATTATAATTAACATCACAGAAGGGCAGATCTATTAAAGAACATATTTCTCCTTCAAAGCCCTCAAGTAGGAGGAGGGAGATCATGTTCGAGTTTTTTTAGTTAATCGGCATAATTTGTCCAGAAACTTACTAAATTCTTCCATGCACGTGATGGAAGCTTGAACAAAATCCCTTCCCGTTAGTTCTTTCTCTCATGTTGGATTTGAGGAAGAGCCCAGAATCCCTGCAGCTGTTAAAAGGGAGATTTCCCACTGTGTTTTGGGTCCTGGCGTCTTCTGGGACCCGAAAGTGAAGCTGATCTTTTTTGTTCTTCCTCTCTACAGTCCCACCGCAAGTTCTCTGCTCCCAGGCATGGCCACCTGGGCTTCCTCCCCCACAAGAGAAGTCGTCGCCACCGAGGGAAGGTGAAGACATGGCCTAAGGATGATCCCAGCAAACCAGTCCACCTGACAGCTTTCCTGGGCTACAAAGCTGGCATGACACACACTGTGCGGGAGGTGCACAGGCCTGGGCTCAGTAAGGCTTGGCTGATGGAAGCGGGGAGCCACATCCAGGAAGGAAACGAGGGAACAGACTTGTTGGTGGGAAAGGCTGCTCCTGGGAATGTGTGGTGGAGCACACAGCTTCCAGGCTATCTCCTGTAATGCCGTCCAGATCTTGGATGGTCAAAGGCCACCTCATGGCCAACGTGAGCTGAGTCTGGGGGTTCCTGGGAAGTCCCCACACTGGTATGGTGACTGGTGGTTTGTTGGATCCTGCTGGCAGAAGGACTCTGCAGGGTGACTACCTGACAAACCCTGGAGCATTTTACTGGGGAATTTTATAATGTTACCCTCTGGGATGCCCACAGGATTGGAGCCAAGCTCCAGGGCCAGAACCATCCAATGTACTGCTTCCCCCAGCCTGGGGAAGACGGGTTAAAATGTGCTGGGCCACAGGGTCTAACCTGTTCAGTGTCTGGGGATCAAACCCTGCATGGTCCTCCAGCAGAGCTTGCGGCCGTGGGAGATGGAAGGGCCAAGGCTGGCTGCAAGAGCAGAGTGCAACTTTGCCCCCAGCACGTTGCTTGCTCGCTGTAATGGCACGGGCCACGAATGGCTCCAGGAAATGATTTGATCCTAGACGATACTGAATACCATTTCCCTTTGCTGTTTTGCAGAGGTCTCCAAAAGGGAGGAGGTGGAGGCCGTGACCATCATTGAGACCCCCCCAATGGTGGTGGTGGGGGTTGTGGGGTACGTAGAAACACCGAAGGGCTTGAGGAATTTCAAGACTGTTTTTGCTGAGCACATTAGTGATGAGTGCAGGCGACGCTTCTACAAGAACTGGTATGTGCCTCCATGGCTGAGGGGGGTCCCTGGGGCACTGCAAGTGGGGAGTCCCTCGCAGATCTTCCCCTCAGGCTCCCTGTGATGCCCAGCCGTTGCAAACAGCTCAGCTACTGGCAGCTGGCTCTGAGGTGGAATGAAACTGCTATTTATTTAGTCATGCACAGAGATACTGCAAACAGCTTGATGCTGGGAATCAGCATATGCATATGTAAATTTATTCTAATAGTTGAAGTAAGTTAGCTCTCTCCACAATATCATATGGCAGTGCGTGCTGCAGGTTCATTTTCCTTTGTGTAGGTCGGGCCCTTCTCTCCATTAAACTGGAATACTTGAGCTGAGGCACCAAATGAAGGGAGTAAACCCAGATTTGTCAGGGGGAAAAATTGATGCAGAATGTAACCCCTGGCCCTTGTAAAATTCAACACCCCAAATCCCACACCAGCAGAGAGGAAAATGGAAACATGAATTTCTTAACTGTAGGAATCGTGTCTCTTGTAAAAATGCTGTTGAGATCCACCCACCACATGCCTCTGATCCCTGTTGGAGCCTGTTTTCTCCTTTCTCCACTTAGCTCTGATTTTGCGCTTGTATTTTGATGGCACTGAGCCAGTCAGTGGGAGACAACTGGATTCCTCGTGCAAAAAGGTTTGAATTACCAGTCCTTTTTCACAGCTCATTATTCACTTTCCTCTTTGCACCTCAACGCCCTGTGTCATGGCCTCAGCAGCCAGGCAAGATTTGGGTACCCACAGGTACCTTGTGCCTCCAGAGAAGTGTCTGGCAAGATGATCGGTCCCCCCACGCTGCGCCGTCATAGGGCACAGCAAAGTGCAGAAGCACTTCACCATTCAGCTCTGCTGGATGTTAAACAATCTATTTTGTTGTAGGCACAAGAGCAAGAAGAAGGCGTTCACCAAGTACTGCAAAAAATGGCAGGATGAGGATGGCAAAAAGCAGCTGGAGAAGGATTTTGCAGCTATGAAAAAGTACTGCAAGGTCATTCGTGTCATTGTGCACACGCAGGTCAGAGCTTCACCCCAGGGGATGGGCGAGGGGGGCGAGGGGTCTTCATCAGCTTGGGACCATGGTGAGGTCCTGGGAGCGGGGATCACAGGGGTGTCTTGGTGGGGTCACAGGAGGCTGAGCAGGCAGGCGCCGATCAGAGGGTATGGAACAGGGCATGCAGGCAATGGGAGGTGCTGGCTGACCTTTCCAGCTGCCTCCTGACACCAGCCCTGTCCCCTGCTGCGGCATTGCCGGATGGGGGCTGTAGCTCTGGCACACTGGGGAGCCCACACACCCCGTGGAGGAGAGCAGACTTTGCACAGAGCCTCAGCAGGTGGTGGGCCCGGTGTCAGCAAGGGACCTTAGGCCCCATGATCACCTCAAATTAGCAACTGGTGTCAAATGTTTGCGCAAAAATAACTCATGGGCAGGCACAGTTTTGCCAGATCCTGATGGATGGATACACAGGGCCCATTTTCATGCTGATCCCTGGAGTTAACGGCTGCTTTGGAGTCTGGGGCAGAGCTAAGCTGGCTCAGGGCTTCACCTGTGGCTCGCACAGATGCTCACAGTCCCGCTGTGGTGATTTGGCAGGGGCTTTGCACAGGGAGCTGGGACTGGAAGAGAGCAGAGTCACCTCTTGGCGGGAACTAGAAATAACTGCTCAGTCTGGAAGCAGAGGTGGAACATGACGAAAGGAGATGCTCTGACTCTGGCTCAGAGCACAGAGCTGCATCCTGGCTTGTTGCAGTATTGAGCCTCAGACAGTGCTCTGGTGATGGGCTACTCTGGGGCATTTACCATGGCTGTTACTACTGTGCTTAACTCTTGGGGTAGGATGAGGCTGACCTGCTCCTGCGCTCCCTGGAGAGAGGGTGCGTATCAGCTCCTGCCTGGAATGGGAGCACTGAGGTGGCTGAGCTCGAGGACAAGGAGTTGGGTCCAAGAGATATGTAGGCATGCTGACCCAGGTCGCTGGCTGTTATGAAAGGGGTTGACAGAGGGGTGGTGAGGAGCTGGCCCTGCTCACCCCCTGCCCCCACTACAAGTGGTGGGTGATGCAGCCCTGCCCTCATGTTCATGCCTGGGAGGGAAGGGCAACATTTTGCCCTAATGCACTATCTAATGCAGATGAAGCTGCTCCCGCTGCGGCAGAAGAAAGCCCATGTGATGGAGATCCAGCTGAATGGTGGAACGGTGGCTGACAAGGTTGACTGGGTTCGTGAGAGGCTGGAGAAGCAAGTTTCCGTGCATAATGTCTTCAGCCAGAACGAGATGATCGATGTCATTGGCGTCACCAAAGGGCATGGGATGAAAGGTACAGAGCAGGGAGACCCTTGCCAGGGGCTTGGTTCTGTCCTTCTTATATGGCACTGCCCATAATGTAGTGTTGGCGGAGGGGAGTGTTAGCTGTGCTGAGAAACCATCGACTTAATCAGAGGGAGTAGCAAAGAGCCTCTGGACCTTGACCATGACATGCAGTTCCATAGTAGCAGAGCTTGGTTACCTTAATCTCAGTAAAGGCCATGTTTTCTGCTTTGCCCAGAGTCCTCCCAGGAGGCTCAGAGGCACTGTGCCATTGCATTTCTCACAAACTACATGTGTGTGGAGGTGTGGATGTTTCTGTGCATGTGCGTGGATGTGCTCAGCAGGAGCATATCACAGTCTGATCAGATCCATGGGAAGTGAGAACAGTTCTGTGCTCTGGCCTCTTATGGTGGTGACAGCTCTTGGTCTCCTTCCAACACGGTGTCTTCTGAGAACTGCAGAAGAATGATGAGACTCTCCCTTCCCCAGAACTCAGACACCAGCCCTGAACCTCCCTGG
The DNA here is from genome assembly GCA_013398815.1 of Ibidorhyncha struthersii. NCBI lineage: Eukaryota > Metazoa > Chordata > Aves > Charadriiformes > Charadriidae > Ibidorhyncha > Ibidorhyncha struthersii. Next base: position 545,487 of record VZSZ01000324.1, read on the forward strand.
TGTTCTCACCGCTCTGTCCGGTCACACTTCCAGGGGTGACAAGCCGTTGGCACACCAAGAAGCTCCCCAGGAAGACACACAAGGGCTTGCGCAAAGTTGCCTGCATCGGAGCCTGGCACCCAGCCCGGGTTGGCTACTCCATTGCCCGGGCTGGCCAGAAGGGCTACCACCACCGCACAGAGCTCAACAAGAAGGTATGGATCAGATGGGCTCCCTTGGGGCAGCACTGCGCCTTCCTGCCTTCCTTCCTCCCATGTTGTCACCATGCTTCTTTGCACGGGGACCTCTGTTCCCCCCAGCTTCTCAGGTGTTTCCCTAGAGATCTGCAGTGCTGTTGTTCTCCATGTCTTTCCTGGTGCTTTTTCCCTGCTCAAGGGACGCATCACAGAGGGCACATCTTGGTAAAAACTGTATCCTCCCTGTGACATCTGCCACTAAGTGGGTTGGAAAGTCACCATCTCAATTTCCTTTCTGTTCCTAGATTTACCGCATTGGCCATGGGATCCATGTGGAGGATGGCAAAGTGGTGAAGAACAATGCCTCAACGCACTATGATGTCACAGAGAAGACCATTACACCTCTGGTAAGGGCTGAAGAGGGTAACAGGGCTGTGACTAGCCCTGGCTACAGGAATCCGAGCCAGAGAAGTAATTCCTTGGCTGACGGCAGCTGCATAGGAAATGATTTAAAGGAAATTCACTGAAAGAATTGCAGTGATTCCTTTCCTCATGTTTTGGACATGGAAAACCATCTCTGTGAGGTGGGTTTTAGGCCCATTGGTATATCCCAACTTTTCATTTTCAGCTGATAACGTGGGCAGGAACTGACAACTTTGTTTAAAAAGAACTAGTAAGTGACATAAAAAATCTGATACTTAACAGATAAATATTTGTTACTTGGTTTAAAAATTCACTTCAGCTTATTAAAAATTGTTAACATGGGGGTCTAGCCAGCTCCACTCTCTTTTCACCCACATCCTCCAGGGAAGAAAGCAGGGTTGCTGGTTCCCCAGCTCTTAGGGGGTGCTCCTTAGCTGGGATCATGCAGTCAGTGTGGCTGACGTGCTCTGGTGGTCCTGAACAGGCAACCTGAAGGGTGCAGAGTGTCGTTAGCTGGAAGGGCTGTCAGTCACTACCTTCTCCCTCCCTAAAAAAACCCACCTGTGGACACATATGCTCCCATCCTGCTCTCCTGCCTGCCAACCCTCTCTCTGCCTCTCCCCGCAGGGTGGCTTTCCTCACTATGGGGAGGTCAACAACGACTTCCTCATGCTGAAAGGCTGCGTCATGGGCACGAAGAAGCGGGTGCTCACCCTCCGTAAGGTGAGAGCGCAGCCGGTGCTGGGGAGGGAAGGGTTGTAGCTCTCCACAAACAGACTCACCACGTGGAGAATGCCACTGCCTCCAAATGTTGGTCAGGGAGACTGGTCGGGTCCTCGATGCTGTATTGCAGAGGGCATGCGGCACATGAGCAAGGTGCTCAGTGAGACCATTCGCAGTTAGATTGTTTGTGGCAGTGTGCAGTCAGATGTACTCTCTCTGGAGACAGAAGCAGCAAGCCTGTGTGGCTGCAAAACCTTGGCCATAAGCAGATTGTGAGGAAATTAAATGCTAAGTGAAGAGCAGGCTCATTTCAGAGCCTGCCACCTCAACACCAGGGTGTTTCTCTGAGAAGGCAGATTTCCGTGGAGATATTTTCTAATGGATGCACCTAGGATATTTCAACCATGCTTCCATCAGAGCAGATGTCCAGATTTCCTGTAAAGATAAGCCTGATACATTGTAACTCCTCTTTTCCAGTCCCTTCTGGTGCATACAAGCCGCCGGGCTCAAGAAGCCATTGAACTCAAATTCATTGATACTACTTCCAAGTTTGGCCATGGCCGCTTTCAGACAGCTCAGGAGAAGAGGGCTTTCATGGTGAGTTACTCTCTGCGCCGGCTGCAGCTCCTGGGCCATGCTCGCAGCTTGGGCTAAAGCAACTGATTGACTCCGACCAAGCATCTGCTTCTCGATATACCAACAGCCAAATGAGTGATCAAGACTGTCTTGCATAAAAGACAGGCATGAATTCAATTCACACAGCAGATATCATGCGAAGGAAGAACACGATGGTTGTGCAAGTGATCCAAGACAACCCAACTAGCAAATAATATACCATATGGCCAACCAGTTTCCATTCACCACAGGATGTTTTAAACAAGCAGTTAACTTGGCAAGCAATGCCTTGGACATATGGTCCCTTTCACCCGTAATTGTGCACTTCTTTGATTTGTTTGGAATGATTTATAACTTTAATGTTCTTAAGAGGAAAAGGTTGGGTCAAATTCAGACAGAAATTTGTGATTCTTTTGTCAGGAAGCTTTCAATAGGCCGAGCAGCATATTTTTCTTAAATTTAGGGGGAAAAAAAAGTTTAAATAAATCCAAAACAAGCAGTTTCTTGAATAGTTTTGCAGCCTAGACCAGGCTGGTGCATAAGTCTGAATGTGAAATTGAGGAAGCATTAAGTAAGCCAGCAGAAATGAAAGAAACAACTGCCTGGATACCATGCAGACGTAAACCGTGTCTGGATCTGGCCTGTCAGCTAAAAATCCCATGTGAAACTGGCTAAGCCTCCTTAGCCCTGAGAAGGGGGATTGGCTATGCAGTGCCTTTGCAGAGCTCTTTAGAGGTTAAGCTGTTTTCCTTTATCTCAGTGCTAGGAGCTTGTTCTGCATTCCGCTCTTGCTGTCGCTGCAAGTCCTGAGTAGCTGTGACGTGGACCTTACTGACAGGAGGTGGTTTTACCTGGTTGCAGATGTTTTCTTTGCCATTTTCTACTGTGGGGTGAGAGTTTCCCCCACGTATACTGTGGCAAAACTTTACATTTGGCTGGAAGTAGAGGCACATAGGTAATCCTTGCCATCTGCTCCCATAAGACTTACTTGGTCCAGGACAACCCCATTTCTTAGCTGGTGGAAAGCCCTCAGGCTCTGCTGAGTTGGCTGATAAGAATCTGTGCCTTTGGCTGTGGGAGGTCTTGGCTCCTCCAGGGCTCCTACAGCAGCTCAGAAGTGCTCCACCACAGTGTGCTCCTGGTAGCATTCATCAGCACAATTACTGCTCCCCTCCATGCCCCCTGACCGTAGGCCAGCCCGCCTGGCTCGGAGCAGGTCACTCATTGATACTCTGGCTGCTTTTGTGCTGTCCAGAGAAACAAACCCTTTGTGCAAGGGCAATGGTGTTCTGCTCCCGATTCCTGCAGGGCTCGGGAGGCCCCGGGAGTGGCTGGTGAATGGTGGCACAGAGCTCCCATCTGGAAAGCAGAGAGCAGGAGCAGCCTTGCACAGCAGAGAGGGGCCAGAGCTGTAGTTCTGCTCCACACAGCACACATGCAGCCTAGTAGGCCAGGTTTGTCTGCCACTAACACTGAGAGCTCTCCTCTCTGCTCTCTTCCAGGGCCCTCAGAAGAAACACTTGGTGAAAGGGAAGCCGGGAGTGCAGGAAGAGCTGTAAGGTCTGAGATACGCGTGGCTACATAACTGGGCACGTTCAATAAAAAGGCTTCAAGCCATGCCTGCTGCCTGTCTTCCTTCTGGAGGGGTGTCTTGCCTGTATTCAGTGCTGCCTGGGGGTAGCATTGTGTCCTTGAGGCTCCTCAGCAGGTGAGGAGGGGACAAGTAGCACTTTGAGCTGGACCCCATGGACAGGGACTAACTGGGACATCCAAGTGTCTGCTCTGTCCTCTGGATCCTCCCTTTCCCTTGTCAGTGAATTTTTTTCCCCTGCCTGCATTCACCCAAACCACAGCAAAGACTCACCTTCCTCTCTTCCAGAGGAGAGCAGAGCAGGTACCCCAGTTCTGCCCCGGTTTCTGCTGGGAATACAGGCCCTCCCTGTTACCTGCCTCTGCCCAGTCTCACTGACCATCTCTCCTCTCGCCGCCTGCCACACACGCACACCCAGGCACTACTTTTGCTGAGCTGAAAGGATGACCTGTGGACTTCTCTCTCTGCACAAAGCCCCACGATCCCAGCCGGCATCCTCAGCAGATGTGGGAACTTGTGTATGATAAGGTGGCTGTTAGGTAAGACTGGGCAGTGATGGATTTATTTGGATTTTGGACTCATTTCCCACCCATGTTTTCCTTGCAGTCCAGCTGCGGGGAGGGTGTGATGCATCTTGGAGCTGTGATGTCTTGGATCAGCAGTGATCGCAACTCCTTCAGTGCAGAACTGGTCTGGGTGTCCTGCATCATCTTTGGGAACAGGCAGTGGAAAGCCCAGCCCTCCACTGGTCCAGAGCTGCCCCCTTGACCAGGAGTCCTGGGAACCTGGTAGGAGGTGCATGAAGTTCTTGGGTCTCCAGCAAACCCCTTGTCCTGGGTCTGGTTCTGCTCTGAACGTGTGCTTGCAGTATTCAAGGAGGAGGCTCATCTACGAAAGTGCTGAGGATGAGATGAACCGAGAAGCTCAGAGCATAGCCCTGGATGCAGTCAGTGGTCAGGCCCTGGCTGGCTCCATGTCCCAGCGAGGTCCCTGAGCTCTGTGCAGTGTCTCTGCCCTCCCCGTGGGGCTGTGCTTCAAGGCCTCTTCTCTCCCTTGGCCGGTAGGTCCCTGGGCAGTCCCCCAGTGGGTGGCTGAGGATCCAGGCCAGAATGCATGATGGGAATGATGAGATCGTCCATGTTGGGCATCACCAAAATTTTCTGAAAAGAGGATTCCAGAATAAAAAGTAAGGTTTTGAATACCACTACCTGACTGGTGACACGTCTGCCTGGAAGTGGCCTTGGCAGGAGCCACAGGAGCTTGGGTCAGAGACCAGGACCGTGAACAGAAGGTCCTGGACTCCCATCCCCCCAGCAGCAGCTGACTGTGCCTGTCCCTAGAGGATTACCAGCTCTGGTTATCTCAGGGTAGGGACAAGCAGGAGCAGTTTTTCTTTGCCCTGCCCACCTGTATGGCTTCAAGGGTGGTCATGGCAGAGGCCAGGGACCAGCACTTCAAAGTCATTCAAATGGCAGCTCTTTGGGGGGATTTGGGTACCTAAATATCTGCAGGGAAATTTCTGCTCTTTGACTAGAGGTCTCAAAGGTGAGAGGCGGAAAACAAACCAGCAGGTACCTTGTGATAGTAAGTCTCCCAAACATCCCCAAAACAGAGTGGATGGGTGAATTCAGCCCTTCTGGGAGGTGTCTGCCTGGGACTTGCTGACATTCCTGTTCCCCCCCCTGCTTGGGGCAGGGCTGCACATACGGGAGGAAAAGGCTTTTTCTCAAGCACTCTAGTGCTCAGAGCACCAGCGCTCGGAGCTGGTCACTCAGGTCATGTTTCTTGACTGTCCAAAGCTGGACAGACCAGGTCAGATGTTGGCTTTTTGTAGAACCAAACAGAGGTCTGATTATCCCTGATCGCAGCAATACCTACGCTCCAGCAGGGTTTGCTGAGCTCTTTAACACACCCAGACCTTTGTGACAGGCACCTGAAATTCGTGCTGCAGCTTCTTCTCAATCCACTCAGTGACATGCAGGAATGTCACCTCCCGCTCGCCGAGCTTCGGGCGCACCTTCAACTCCAGCTGGGGTGGGATGCGGAAGCTGTACCTGTGAGGGGAAGGGAAAGAGGCAGAACACGTCATGTCCCGAAGCCCCAGAGGTGGCTCCTTGGCTGACCTGCCGGGAGCAAGGGGAGCTGCAGGGAGGATGCACGTGGGTCCCCATGCGGGAGGAAGGAGAGCTGGTACCAGACACGGTCCGTTGGCGGCGGGGGGATGTTCACAGCCAAGGTGCCTGCCAGCTCCTGCACCTCCACCGTCAGCAGCAGCGGCGTGTTGGAAACCTCCTCAATCTTCTTTTTGATGAACTCGTTTTCAGTGGCCTTCTGGAAGTACTTGGACTTGGCGATCTTATCCACAAAGCGCAGGATCTTCCGGCTTGTGCTGTTACCACTGGCGTGGCTAAAGTGAGGGGAGCCGCAGCTCCACAGTGGGGTGAGACCCAGAGCTGTGCTGGGTTTCGGCATCCCCCAGCCATCTGCTGTGAGCACCCCACGGGGACAGGAGTCCCCTGTGAAGGGCTGCTGTGATGTGCCGGGATGCCTGTGTGTGCCTTCCCGGGGAAACCGGCCCCGAGCCCCTGTGCCGGCGTAGTGCCATGCCTCCCCTGGCATCTCCCCATCCACCCCACGGCAGAGTCCCCAAACGGCCCCTTACCCCTCAGTGCCAGGTGGTGGGACCCGCTCCCCCAGGGCTCCCGTGGGCTCTGCAGTGGCAACGTCTTCCTCATCGGAGGAGCCGGCGCTGGATGACTCCGCATCGCTGTCTGCCAGCAGGATCAGCCGTGGCCTGGCCCTGCGAGCCCCAGGGAGCATCACGGGGGTGCCCCGGGGGCCAGCACCCCCTGCTCAGGCAAAAGGAGGAGGAGGAGGATGAAGCCCAACCACGCACAGCCTCCTTACCCCTCTCCGCGTGCCTCAGCCGGGCTGCTCTCCTCTGCAGCGCTCTCCTTCCCCAGCTTGCAGAGGTTCATCTTTGTCTCGAGTGTCATCTGCAACGAGCCGCTGTAGGTGACCTCCATGTCCACCCAGAGCCCTGCCGGGGAGAGGAATGGGGCGAGCCCCTGTCAGCACCGCAGGGGACAAGGGCTGCTCACGTACCTGCCAAAACCTCCCTGCTTCAGGGACCAGGTTGGCACCTCGATAACAGCTGCTGTGGAGCCAGCCCTGGGGTCCCTGCCACTCTGCGGTGCTCTCACCTCGGTCATTGATGGTGGGGTTGGAGGCGCTGAGGACTGAGGGGATGGATGTGCCCATGTCCAGCTCCGTCAGCGTCAGCTCATTCATGAAATATGGGAGCTGATGGAGGGAAACCACATGGGGATGGTCACTGCAGCCTGGCATTCACCATGGGGCCTCGGGGAGGGGACGGGGCTCCTGCAAGCGCTGTGAAGCTCACCTTGATCTTGCTCAACTTCTTCTGGATCTTGCTGGACACTTGCTCAGCCCAGTATTGCTCCCGGAGGAAGTCCCAGAAGATGCGCCCCACCAGCGCGTTCATCCAAGCCATGCACGCCTCGCTGCGCCTGGCCGTGTCCTCACCAGGCTGTGGAGGGATAGAAGCCACGAGCCCCTGGTGTGAGGTGGCCCCATGAGAGGTGGGACCCACTGGCTGAGTGCTGCCCTGCGCTACGGCTTGCCTGCCCAAACCGTGGTGCCGGGAGGGAGGAGACGAACCACAGGACTGAAAGTGGCTGCACACAGGGTCCGTCAGCCTCCGCTTAGCACTCATGTTCCGCTCCCAGTGCTGGATTTGTCCCACTCACCTTTGCGGGTGTGGGACTGCCCAGTGCTCCATGAGAGGGGCTCCGATCTGGGCTGCCCCCAGCCGGTGCCGGCACGAATCGGGCCATGTAGGTGCTGTAATCCAGGAAAATCTGTTGGACGCTTCCCGCCAGGTCCTTGGGTGGGATGGCAGAGGGGATGTCCTCAGTGCTCCCTCCACTGCTGCTGCCACTGCTCCGCGGAGCTGGTCCCACACCTGGGGACACGGGTACATGAGCGGGTCAGGATGGCATGAGAGATGATGTGCCACGATGCACATGCGGTGACATGCTGCCCGTCCATGATGCCAGGGACATGCCCCCCATCACCTATGCTGGTGAAGGGGTTCCTCCAGGCTCTTCCTGCTGCTGTAAATGCTCTTGGCTCTGGGCTCCTCCATGGCCCCCCACACCCACTGCTGCCTGGCTTGTCCTCCCGGCACACATGCATCTCCCACCCCAGACCAGTCCCAGCACAGAGTAGAGGCCGCAATGGCTGCTTCTCACCTGCCCTGGCTTTGCCACGGCTGCTGCTGGGCATCCCACGGGAGGCTCGCACGAGGTGCTGGTACCACTCCTCCTTCTCCCTCCCCGTCCGCCCGAAGAGGTACAGGCACCTCTCCCTGCAGTCCCCTGGGATGTCCTGCCCTGGCACCGGCACCTTCTTTGTCCCTTCATCCCTCTGCAGCTCCACATCGTGCTCCTCACTGCTCCTGCACTCAATGTCCACCGGGTCGGGGAGAAGGAGGCAGATGGGGTACTTCTTGTTCCATGTCCGCTTTCGGGCCAGGCTGGGGGGGCAGAGGAAGACCTGCAACACCAAGAGTAGTGGTGAGGTGAGGGCACTGGGGATCCCCACAAGGGGAGAGTCCCCCCACTCCCATGGGAGGGTCCTTGGCACTGCCAGACTCACCTTGGCATCAGTCAGGTCGTAGTAGCGGTGGCTGACGAAGACGGCATCGAGGATTTCCTCCTCAAAGGTGGCTCGGCGCGGGATGTTGCTCTTGGGGTAGGAGAGCTTGAGGGTGGCCCCATCCAGCGTGGCGAGCACCGAGTGCGTGAGCGAGGGGTGGAAAAGCTCAGGGTCGTAGACATGCAGCTGGTTCATCCAGCCCTGGGTGGGAGGAGAGGGAGCCGGCTGCTTCCCGCTGTGCCATATGGGATGGCCGCCTGCACCCACCATGGGCTTGACACCCCCTCAGTGCTGCGCCCCGAGCCCCGGGGACCCCTCCAGCTGCCACCCAGCACCCCATCCCGGACCACCCCACTCCTACCTGGAGGTAGTGGGTTTCCCACGGCTCCCCCCGGAGCAGCTCAGGGCGCAGGTGGCCCCGTGGTCTCCGTGCTGCCAGCGGAGGCTTTGGGACGAGGAGGAGGACGGCGAGGAAACCCAGCACCAGCCCGCAGATGAGCCCCAGGCAGAGGCCGGCAGCGTAGGGCGGCAGCGGCAGGATGAAGTAGCCATAGGCGAGGAGGGCGATGGAGGCGAGCGCTCTGCCCGGCACCGTGCCCCCTGGTCGTGCTGGTGGTGGCTCCTCGGGGGGTGGCAGGCAGGGCGCAGCATCCCTCTGCGCCACCTCCACCACCTGGATCACATCCCCATAGGAGCAGATCTCATAGCGGCAGTTCAGGGTGGGCTCCCAGGGGCTCCAGTCCCGTGCCCGGCGTCCCCCAGCCCCGCGGCCCCCTGCCTGCCCGGGGTTGCCCCCCGCCTCCTGCCCCCCGGTGCCCGCCTTTGCCCGGGGCGCAGGGCTGCCCTCCTCGGCCATGAGCCGACTGAGCCGGTTGAGGGGCTCCTGCACGGCCTCCGACAACCGTCTCTTGGTGTCCTCCAGCCTGGCCTCCCGCAGCCGGAGCAGGGCGGCGCGGCTCTCCGATGGGGAGACGCTGGGGGAGGACGGGGCCGTGCGGGACTTGGCCGGGCTCAGCCGGGGCTGGGGGGGGCGCGGGAGGTCGGCCAGGAGCATCCCCCCAGGTTGGGGTGAGGGGAGAGGCTTCGTGTCACCGTCCGTGGGGAAAATGAGCCCGCAGCCATCCCGGCCACCGCCGTCCTCCCTGGTGCCAGTGGGATGGGGTGTTAGCCCATCGGTGTCCCCACACCGGGGTGAGCCTGGGGATGGTGTCAGGGTTGGAGATGCGTCCGCCGCTGCCACAGCCTGGTCTGCCATCGCTCGCATTGCCGATGGCGCCGGTGCTGCCAAGGAAATGGGAGGAAGCAGCTCAGCTCCGTGCCACCTCAAGGCACAGCATGTCCCTGCCCCGGTCCTGCCTTCCCAGTCAGCATCACCATGAGCCACCGAGCAGGAGCAGGATGCTGCTGGGGACCCCATCACTGTGGGCTGGGCACCTTCCAGCCTATTTTGGGGTCCTCTTGGGGCCACGGAGCTGCCAGCGGACAGGCAGCTTGCTGCTCTCCCTGCACTTCCCGGCAGGGAGGGGATGGAGAAGGCACTGTGGTAAGCTGAGGTCAATGACAGCGTGTGGGGAACGTATAACGAGGATAAACCTCAGCCAGGCAATTAGCAATGTGGGCCTCCGAGAAGCCTGAGCCGTGAGCCAGGTCTGCAGCAAAACAAGGGGGACTTTCCCGCACCAGGACCTTACGTTGGTCCCAGTGGAACTGTGGGGGCTGTGAGGAGGTCTCCTCTAAACATTTCTTGCTTAACCGACAGTGGTTTGGCCCTCGCATAATGCGTTGCATGAACCTGAAATGAAGCAAGCCCGAGCTGTGGCCCCAGTTCAGCGTGTGGATGCTCTGGAAGCAGGGGGTCGCTAATCTCTGTTTTTACTGGAGGAGCACAAAAGTTTTCCTAACACATAAAGTTTCCGTAGCCTCGAGGGTGTTCCTGGCCATGGCAAAGTGCTGTCCCGTCCCCAACAGCCACTGTGATCCCTCCATTGCTGCACTCCTGCCAAAGCAACAGGGCTGGCGCAGCTCCTGAGCTGTGCCGCCTGTGTCATTTTGGGAGGGAGGATGGAGGCTGCAGGATGGGCTCTGCAGGGCCAAGCCCGACACCCAGCAGGTTCATGGGGTGCTCGAGCTCCACCACTGCCCCCTTCCCTTTGCAGCATCCCTGCGGCAGGAGTGGGGACACTGTCCCAGGGCAGCCGGGGCTGAGCAGGACCCTGCCACCGGCGGGTGCTGCCCCTCGGGCTGCCTTACACCCAGCATCGACGTCGCCCCGGATCTTCAAAGCACTTCGCTGCCACGAATTAATTACAGGCTGTGCCGCAGCTGCCTCCAGCTCCGTTTATGTAATCTCACGCTTTGTGGCTTTTGCTTTGCTTCCGATTTACAGGAGCCACTTGTTAACCCCAAATAATCCACGGGTGATTACCCTGGTGGCACCCAGCACCCGGCGGATACCCTGACTGTGGGGCTGGTGCCATCCAGCCCATGGGGAAGGCTGCTGGCACAGCTGGCACCACTGCCACACTCTGGCAGACAGAGCGGTCTGTGGCAGCGCGCAAAGCATTGAAAGACCAAAATGGGGAGCAAGCAGAAGAAAATGAGGGGTAGAGCTGTGCCTGAGAAGGGACCCCTTCCCCTATGACATGGAGTCCCGTACACCTCCCACTCAAGCATGGTAGATGGGGGCAGCTATGCCCCCGACTTGCCCCTCATCATGCAGGTTTCCCAGCAGCCCTGTGCCACAGCCATCCCCAGTATCCCCAGTACTGCACGTTGCCCACCCCAGCCCTTGTCTGTGCCTACCAGAAAGCCCCGGAGCTGGTCCTTGGCTGGTCTTGCCTGGCCACCACTACCTGTCCCCACCGGGTTAGGGGTACACCATCTCCACTCCGCTTGGAGAGGGCTTGGCACTCCACTCTGCCGTGCCTGGATTTTCGTTACCACTCCTCCAGTATTTCAGGGTTTTTAAAGATAAAAAAAAAAAAAAAAAAAAAAAAAAAAAAAAAAAAAAAAAGACGACTGTTTCCTGAGAGACCATTAGCACAGTGGAAGACGGAGATAATAATAGCCTGGGTTTGTATGGGAGTTCTCATCTGGCAGGGACACCAAGTACAGCGGGGGCTATAGACACACTGCCGAAGCGCAGCCACCGCTGGGGAGCGTGGGTGCCTGGGAGGGTGGGGAGCACTGGGGACGGACCCCGCTGGGTGCCACAGCCGGACCACCAGCACCCTAAGATGGAGGGTCCAGACGGAGCAGCCCTGATGAAGGCTTTGCTCCTGGCTCAGGCTTCAGAGAGCACATATCGAGCTCAGAGGTGTCCCCGGAGCCAGCTCCTCAGTGCCAGCGCTAACCCACCTTCCAGCACAGAGCTGGTCCCCAGCCTCTGACCACAGGGGCGTTGCAGGGCAGGGGGAATCTTTTGGCACTTTATAGGATAAATTGAATATGAAGGTCCTTGTAAGTATTTCATCGAGCGCTGGGGGTAGCTGGGTGGGCATGGCTGGGTGATGGAGCAATGGGGATGACTGGGGCATCAGAGATGACAGCAAACAGCTCTTAGGGGATGTTCCCCACAGCACCCGCCTTGCGGAGTTTTGCAAGCCCAGCCCCAGAGGTACCCAGAAGGGATCGGTGTGGGATGTCCCTTTGAGGAGCGGTGCTTGGGACACACGGCCCAGGAAGGTGACATCTCTGCAGAGCCTTGAGAGCCGTGAATGCCCCAGCTGGGCAGGGACACAAGATATCTAACGGCTGCTGACCCCCCTTGCTGCTCTTGAAAACACTGAAGCCATAAACATCAGCAACCCTCTCCGCTGGACCCAGGCTCCAAATTTCTGCTCCTTGCTCTCAGCTCCGGTTCAAATTCACGTCTTGGACTTGACCTGGCACGGAGACAAGCTGCAGCCTGGACCAGGCTGGTGTCTTTGAGCATCTCCCCCCAAAACACTCCCCCTACGTGCCCGAGGCAGCAGGAGCCTCCGCAGCACGGCACGGTGCGGCGCTCCACGGTGCTGGCTCACCCCAGGGTGCAAGTACCGACAAACCACTTGGAAAGCGAAAGTTTCCCCACACCGGGGTCTGCCCCACCAGTGCCCTGAGCCTCTCGCTCCCAAGGTGGGCACTGCCCAACTGGTGCTTGCTTTTGTTGTGAAATCAGGGAGAGTTAATTGGAAAATAAATTTCCAGCAGCCCTCTCCAGTTAATTAGAGGTGCTGGTGGCTGGGGCAGAGGGCTGGCGCTGCTGGCAGGGATGGTGGCACAGCTCTGCCTAGGCGCAGAGGAGGCTTTCATCACCCAGCCAAACGAGCTGGAAATCCCTCATCTAATTATCTCCACAATATACCACTACAAAAACCAAATTGCTGTGGTTATTAGCGCTGTAACTGGAGAGCTCTCTGCATTATCCTGTGATTAAGGGGAGCGGGGCTTTGAAGAAAGTCTCACTGCAACCTCCAGACATAACTTTGGGCAATGGGTAGTGCAGCACGGGAAGCCAGCTCCGTATCCCGCTCCCACTTCCACATCACATCACTCCTTCTCAGGGGGTTTAACTGGTGGATACTGGAGTGGACTTCATGCTGCTGGGGGACCGAGGAGCCAGGCAGCCTTCGGCACGACACAAGGTTGCTGATGCTGAGAGCACATACTAATTTACGGAGCGAGGGGAGCCTGGGCCATCCCGAGACCTTCACGTCCCTCGTGCAATGTCCCTTGCAGCTCATGGCAGAGCTCTCAGCCCTGGTTTCACCAGGACACAGCCCTGGGAAAGGATCTGGCTGGTTCACCCATCTCTTTCATTAGCACAGGCTTCACCTTCTGAAAAGGCTGGGTGGACGATGCTGCGGAGACACGGGGTCCCAGTGGTTGCTGTGACTCCTTCCACTGGCTGAAAATCTGTGCCCCGAAGGTGTACACATCCCTTGTGTCTAGTTGGAGCCTTTCCCGACACCCCACTTGTCCGATCCCAGTGGATCATAAGGAAGGTGCTTTCAAAACAGCATGTCACCTGTTCTCTGCGCAGTGACACGGCGCGTCCTCGGCTGCCTGCCACCCCACGGTGCTGCAGTGAGAGCCCCTTCCTCCCCCTGCCCGGGCGCCTGCCACGAATCATCAATCCCCGGGGCTGGAGCGGGGAGCTGAGCCTGCCTGAGATGAAAGCCTGACCTAATTCAAACCGGCAGCATCCAGCGGGCAGAAGCACCGCCAGCGCTGGCCCCACGCAGGGGTTTCCACGCTGGGCACAGCCCTGGGATGAGCTACTGGCTGATGGACACATCCGACAGCATTAGGGATCAGGGACTCATCTAAGCGCTTTGCTGCGGGCTGCAGGGAGCCGGCAGCAGGGCTGGCTCCTTGGGACAGTCCCCAGCTTCTGTCCGAAGGGCTCCGGCATTTTTGCTCTTGCGCCAAGGAAGGTGCCATTTCCATGAGAGCCCACTGTACGAGGACTTACCCAAGGGTCCTCAGATAAAACTAGGGAAGAAGAGACTTGTGGTGCACGTTTTGTTGGAAGGAAAAGGAAGCCACACGCAGCTCATCACCTCCCGGAGCCTGCCAAGGAGCCAGCTGCCTGCGGTTCACCTTCAAAGCCCTTACCTTGCCGCATGCCGGGCTGCTGCCTCCTCCTTCTCTGGGAGCCCCACGCACCCCATGGGGGGACACAGCTCAGACTCTGCATCGCCTCCCCGTGATGGCCTCCCTGGGGAGGGTCCCCACGGGTGACCCCTGGCTCTGTGCGCCTGGGGTGATGGAACGGATGGTCCCCCCTGAGCCTGTGCCCTCACCCCATCCGCTGACACCCCGGCGTGTGCGCGGCGGGGGAGCCCCCAGACCGTCCCAAGAGCTGCCCAACCTCCATCACCCAGCGCTGCTGGGGGGGGCGGGCGCTGCCCCGGCCCCCTCCCCGCCGGTCCCCCGCTCCCGCAGCACCGGTACCTGGGACACACGGGAGGTCCCGGTGCCGCCGGGGAAGGGTCGGTCCTGGTGCTGGAGAAGGACGAGCAGTCCCGGTACCGCCGGGGAGACGGACTGGTCCCAGTGCCGCGGGATAACTGGCGTCCGTGCCGGGGGAAGGAGGAGAGGAGGGTCGGTCCCGGTGCCGGGGGAGGAGCGGACCCTGTGCCGGGGAAGAAGAGCCGGTGCTGAAGGAGGCCGGCCGGTCCCGGTGCCGGGATCCAAGGACTGATGCCGGTGCCGGGAAAGGAGGGTCCCTCCCCGTGCCGGTGCCGG
>VZSZ01000324.1:560750-576695 GCA_013398815.1 Ibidorhyncha struthersii
CCCACCGCTGCACCCCCCAGTGACTGGCAATCGCTGTTGGGAGCTGGCTGGGGAGCGGGGCTGGGTGGCTGCCCCCCTGGCACTGACCCTTCTCCTGCCACCCTCCCCAGGCATCTACGTCTGTGCCAAGTGCGGCCATGAGCTGTTCTCCAGCCGTGCGAAGTACGAGCACTCGTCCCCGTGGCCAGCCTTCACCGAGACCGTCCACGAGGACAGCGTGTCCAAGCACAAGGAGCGGCCGGGAGCTTTAAAGGTACTGATTTTGAAACCCTCAGGGAGCAGCAAAAAAAAAAAAAATCCCCCAGGCTTTTTTTTTTTCCCATGAGCCGGTGTGCTGAGAAAGGCCGCTTGCTGTCAAACCCTCTCCTTCGGTTTCTAGGTGTCTTGTGGCAAGTGTGGCAACGGGCTCGGCCATGAGTTCCTCAACGATGGGCCGAAGAGGGGGCAGTCCCGCTTCTGAATATTCAGCAGCTCGCTGAAGTTCATCCCGAAAGGTAAAGGCTGCGGCTTGGCAGCTGTTTCAGCCCACGTAGTTATTTTTGGGGAAGCTGCTGGTAGCCGGGCCACGCTGAGTGCGATGCGCTGCTCTCCGATGCGCTGCTCTCGGCGGGGCGTAGCTGGCCGTTCAGATAAGCCGCGGAGCCACTTGCATCCTCAAGAAATCTGAGATCTGCTCACAGGCGGCTCGGCTGGCGGCTCGGCGGGGGCTCTCTGACCTCCCACGGTGAAATGCGGACTGTGCTGGAGCTCCTGGATGCGGCCGCAGGTCTCCGCGTGTCCGAGGGGCGGCTGAGCGTTGGGGGTTTCCTGCTGGTGGTGCAGAGGAAGGACAAGGAGCTCCTGCGGTGGCAAAAACGGGGCTGGGAGGGTTCGCTGGTTCACCGCCGGGGAAGTCAGGTGGGAGCTCTGAATATTGCAGCTGCCCTACGGGTAGGGAGTGGGTCTGTGGGGAAGGGCAGGGCTTCTTGCCGTTGTAATTACCGTGCTGTTCGCTTCCCCCGAGTCAGAAAAAGCCTTCAGGAGGCCAAGTTCAGGGCAGCACCCCGGCCACAGCTTCTTGTCCTGCTTGTCAGGCTGCGATGGTTGTGAGGTGTTAGCTGCACATAGCAAAACAACGGTATAAAAGGGGCTGGGGGTTCTGGAGCAAGAAACACAAGCCCTGATTTTTTTCTCCCCCTCTTTTAGGCAAAGCAGACAAGGACCTGAAGGAGAAGTAAGCGAGCGGCTCTACTTGGCACACTGCTCTTGGGCTGATCCTGCGTTCACACCTGGGGGTGCACCATCCGGTCAAGGGGACACCGGGAGCAAGAGGAACCCTGAAGAAGCTCCTGGTTTCCCTGGGCCGGTTCCCTCTCAGGGCTGCTCCGTTTTGGGATGCTGGGAGAGCACGGGGGAGGCGAGGGGAAAAGGGGGTTGCTGGAGCTCTGCACTTGCTGGGCAGTGGGTTGTGTGACCAGTGCCTGAGGGTGTTTCACGCCAACTGGGGTGATGCAAAGGCTACAGCTCTTCACTTTACCCACCCTTTCCCCCTCCGCAGCCCTCTGTTCTCCCCAGCATCCTCCCGGCAGCAGCTGCCGCTGAGTCCTTTGGGCTTTGTCCATTAAAGCAGCACACATGCCTGCAGTCCTGCCTCTGCCGAGCTCTGGGGCGGTTTTACTGTTGACTTCAGCCGAGGCAGGACACTCTCCAGACGACAGCCAGGAGGGGCCAGTTCTGCCGTGGCACCGATGCAATCCACAGTCGCTCCACTGGCATTTCCAGGGAGTAACGCTGGATTAGCTGAGGTCAGAGTCTGGGTTAATCTCTGGTGCTATTCTGGGCTGGGATCATGGTATGAATTGCCCTATATAAACCCTTCCAGGACGCTAGGGCAAAGATGATTTTATGATCCTGCCGGACAGCATCCGGGTGTTTTACCCCTCTACCCATATTGCACGCAGCAGAGACAGTTCTAGATTTCCCGTGTCCTCTGGGCTTGATTCTGACTTGGCCTTACACCAGCTTTATCACTGTGCTATAAACTCCAGGGGCACAAACGGTTCCTCCTTGCGGTACATTGGTGACCAGCATCGGGCTTTGCACGACTCCGGCTTTAGGAATCACGTCTGCGTTCCCTCTGCGCTCAGAAGGGCTGTGACACTGATTTCTCCTTAATTCAACATCTGATTCGTGGCCTTCTCTCCCTGCCCAGAAACCAAATCCTGTCTGAAATCAATACGCAAGGATTTCTGAAGATGGCAAAACCTTTCGCTGACCCGTGGGTCCAGTAGTGCAACTCCAGTGCAATGCGTGGGTGGTTTGGTGAGGCTGCGCTGCCGGTGCTGTTATGGTGCAGCTGCGCTCGGGGTACATTAGAGGCTTTTCTCCGTATGCATTTTGCCTCAATCCCACCGTTATGAGGGCACTGATAACAAGTGTAATGTGCCAGCTCGTTACCTGGAGTTCCCTGCTGGTCTTGGACCTCTTTCAATACTGCAAATAAAGCACTGATTCACTGTGTTAGAGAAATAACCTCTTTTTTAAAAAAGCACTGTTGACGGTGCCTGGTGCATCTGCCCTGGGATTCCTTCTCTGTTCGGTTTTCCCAGTATTGGATGCAAGGATGGGGAGGCTGCGCCGGTGGTGGGAGGTGTGTGAGGCAAGTACAAATGCAGGTATGACTGCACGGCACGTTTCTGTGCCTCTCAAGCCATGGCCAGAAAGCTGAGAGGAGATTTCACCTGCTGTCTCTGTCTCCAGCCGTGGACCCGCATCCCTAGGTGCGGACACGCGGTCTCTTGCATCCAGCGTGGTCTCACAACCCAAAGGGTTGGCCTGAGGTCGGTGCGTGTGGTTTTATCCTGTATGTGTTACCTCTCTCCCAGGTTTTGCTGGGTGAAATGGGGATGCTGATGCATTGGAGGCCTTTGGGCATTCCCAGGGTCAAAACTTCCGTTGGGAAGGTTTCCTTTTCACTCCAGTTAGCATTTTTGCCCAACTGAAGCTGATTTTAGCTTGCTTCATGGTGTTCTTGGTACCTTCTGGGCTGGCAGGATTTTCTGGGCAGAGGGGATAGGAATTTTAGCGCTGTCTCATGATAGTTTCCCCTCACAAAGCTGCCTGCAAAACTGGAAGTTACAACCCTCTCCGCCTCGCAAAGGTCTCTTCACCCCATTGGAGTTGGATACAAGGTTCATGGAGGCTGGAGACTTGAGCTGGGCTTTGCCAGACTCCAGTTCCCTCCTCCAAGGGGGCGAAGTCCGCTCTGGAGCGCAGAAGCCAGTGCCACGTCTCCCTCCTGCCCTGCCGCTGGCTCGTGCCCCGTGGCATTGCCCTCGCCACCGTCCCCGTGCGCGGGTCGACCTCGGGTTCTAGTTACCCATCAGGTTTCAGCCTGAAGGTTCAAGCTGCTTTTCGACCGATGAATCCCCTGATCTGCTGCTTGGCCCCTGGTCTGGTGACCGCCACGCGAGCTCGGGAGAGCCAGAGTTGCCCCTTTGCTTCCCACCCTGGAGGACCACGGGACCGTCCATCCCTGGGACACCTCCTGCCCCTCGCCCGCGGCACCGGGGCAGGAAGGTATTTTTGGGGGTGGTTTCCCCTGAGATGCTGCGGTGGAAGGAAACTTCCCTGGATGTGCCAGCGGCGAGGGGGCGGCGGTGATTCCCCCCCCACTCGTGGGCTGTCCAGCACCGGGTGCCACGGGGGACCCAGCCGCGCTTCCACACTGCCTTGCAGTTCGTGGACGCGGGCACGGGAGGGTGCAAGTGCTTTTCCTAACCCTTCCCCAGGAGCTGCAGGGAGGGAAGGACGAGGTGGGGTGGGCACCGGCAGCCTTGCAGCAATGAGAACCAAAATTACCCGCAGCCACACACCTCCCCCCCCCTCTCCCCGGATGGTTTAAACAGGGATGCGGCATTTTCCTGGAGCCGCTGATGCCAGCAGGGATTTTGGCCGGGGTATTGGCAGTGACTGGTGCTGAGGGTGCAGGGTGCGACCCCGCAGGGCAGACCCCACAACTGTCCCTTCCCATCTCCCCCGAGCACCCCCAGCCATCCCGGGGACCGCGGCGTCCCTCGTCCTTCCCCGCACTGCTGCGGGTGCTCCGTGCGGGAGGAATCCTGCTCTGGCCTTTCCTCGCTCCGCGGCACCGGGCATCCCCATCACCTCCACTGGGCTGCGGCCAGTCCTTCCCCTCTGCCATTCATCCTCATTTTAATATTACACTAATGGCAATTCTAGCTTAATGAGAGGATTTTGCTTAGTTGGGCAAAAGCGGCCCCACATCAGCGACGCGGGTTTAATGACAGAAATTGAATTACGTTACCAGGCCAACACAAACTTCCCTGGTTGTTTAAAAAATCATTAATTTCCTCCGCCGTAGCCTCCAGCTGACCTCCCTTTTTAATTTTTTAATTTTTTTGTTTGCATGCCATGAAGAGGACCTGCCTCTTTGACCCTCCTCGGGATGGCTCTGGTGGACGGAAAAGCAGCCAGAGCACAGCGAGATTTAGATTAATTCTCCTAATAAAGATGACAAGCCCTATAGAAATTACGTTACACAAGGAAAAAGAAAATGACCTGGAGGCATTAGGAAACTCTAATTACCATTATTCCTTGGACCCAGCACTGCGGTAGGAGCAAACTGGCTGGTCAAGCAGTCTTCTGCCTGCACCCGGCTGCTTTTACCTCAAAATTTCACTTTAATTTCAACTGGGCCTCGCAGGAATGGCTCCTTCTTTTCTGTTTGCATCATTTTGTTTAATTTTACCTTTCGATCAACAGTTTTTCTTACTCCAGGTGAGCCCATGGGCCCCCCTGTCCTGGCAGCTCTGTGGGCAGCATGGCACGCTGCGGGCAGGAGGGTCCATCTGGCTGCAAACATGCACCGAGACCTCAAAGCAGCGCTTTTGGGGTTTTGCACATCCGGACATCCCTTGGGGCAGGGAGCACGGCCCAGTTCGGATGCCCTTGCACAGGCCAGTCCCAGCAAACAAGCACCTTCAGCCCCAGCCATGACCCTGAGCTGCACCGGTGATGGGCTCCGGAGCATCAGTTTGCTTAAAAGGGATTGCTTGAATTCTTTTTGGGGCTGTGAAAAAGGCAGTAAAGGACAGAGCTGGTTTTGTGTCAATTACAGAAAATAAAGTCATGTACTTAAAAAACCACTACATGCCCCTGATTTCCCCAAGACGTGCGGGGCTGGCAGGAGGCGAGGTGCCTCCCCGTCACCTGGCTCGCCACTCCATCCTGGGGAGCTCACCTGTCCCTCAGCACATCCAGCAACAGCTGGAGAAAATTAAAGGCTTATTCCACTTCATTCACTGACAATAACTTCATCTCTCCCTGTCCTGGGCTGCCTCCCATCCCGAGATGCCGCTCTCCGGGCAATCGCTGACCTTGTTCCTGAGGTTTGTTTAATCCGACTGAACCTCCCAGAGCCACGAGGTGGGGAAATTTGTTTTTGGTTTGTGGTGTGCGTTAATTAGGGAGATAATGACTGGAAACATTCAGAGCGAGTCTGAGCAGGCCGGAAGAATGTTTAGCCCAAGGAAAATTTAAATCTTTCCTTTTTTTTTTTTCCTTTCCCGGCTGTTAAGATCTGAATTTTAAGGCAATTAGTGAGGGTTTATTTGTTAATCAGTCATACTTATACGCTTGCTTTGGGGTCTTATCTCACGCTCCCAAGTGCACATCGTTTCTAATCAGGATCTTCATTTTTGATGTGGGAAATACCTGTCCCGGGTTGGCTGTGCATGCCGCCGTGCACGCACGCTCCTGCGCTCAGCAGCGGCTGCCGGCTGCACCAGGACACGGCGTGGGCTGATGGTGGTGCTGCTCTTCCCGTGCCCGAAGAGCCGAATCCCCCGTGGGCTCTATCCTCAGCCCAAGCGCGTCCCAAGCTTTTGAGAGTGGCTTCCCTGCACTTCTCTTCCAGAGTCTGCCCAGGGTGGGACTAATCACCCCCATCCCACACCGCGGGTGCTGCCCTGCCAGAGCTGGTGCCAGCCTCCGAAACAGCGATGCTGGTGTGGAGATGCCCACAGCACACCTGACCTCCCCATGCCCCAGCAAGGAGCTAGATAAACTGGAAGAGAGTAGATTTAGATTAAATATTAGGAAGAAATTTTTCACTTTAAGGGTGGTAAGGCCCTGGAACAGGTTGCCCAGAGAAGTTGTTGAGGCCCCATCCCTGGAGCCGTTTAAGGCCAGGCTGGATGGGGCTTTGAGCAACCTGATTTAGTGGGAGGTGTCCCTGCCCATGGCAGGAGGGTTGGAACGAGATGATCTTCAAGGTCCCTTCCAAACTAAATAATTCTATGGTTCTATGAACAGTCCCCAAAACACATTGCCCCTGTGGTCCCCGGGAAAGGCCCCACTGGGGAAAGCTGCTCTGGGCTGTGCCAGCTTCAGTCCAGCCCTGCGAGCATCAGTCCAGCCTTGCAGGAGCACCGGTCCAGTGCCACGGCAGCTCCCATGGCTGCCCCGATGGGCCACAACCTGAAAACCCACTGGTGGCGGGTGATGCCCAACCGGGGCTCTCCTCTCTGCTGAGCCTCGTGGCGCACGCTTTTAAGGGATACACTTTACTGTCTACAATAATGATTTGTTGCTTGTAAAACCACCGTGATTAACTACAGTTTAGCCTCCTGGTTTCATGTCTTATCATGTTTCATCTCACACAAAAGACATTTACAGTCTATTTTCAACTTCAAAGCAAATGCTTCTTGCGTGAGCATTAAGGAAGGCAAATATTTAAGCAGAACCTGTATGGTATTAGCGTCTCTTGATGTTCCCTGCTGAGTGAGGATTGATGGCTGCCTCAAAAGGCAGGTTTTTCCTATTGTTTTATGCACCAGTGATTAATATTTCATGTTCCCACTGTTATATATTTGCTGGCTGGCACTGGCCTACCCTGACAGTGCTTTCTTCATGTCTTACATGTCCAGCTTTTATGCACTTCAATATAGGAAGTGTGACTCTTGGCAGGGTCCTTTGGTCTTATTGAAGCCTCCTGCCTGAGTTTTTTGAACTAGGTTCATCTCGATGGGGTTAGGGCTGAAGCCACGTTCTCCTTCTCCACCAGTATCTCTGTCCTCTGCCTCACCGCGCGCAGCCCCAGCCTGGACCCCTTCCCTGCCCCAGCTTTTGGGCGGGTGGTGCGGGCTGTGCATCTCCCTGCCTGGCTCTGCACCCGCCTGGATGGGGACAGTGGGGACAGCACCGCAGGGACCGGATCCTGCAGAAGGAAGAGGATGAAGTTGGATCCTGGCTTACACTAGCCCTGCAGAGTTGGGGGTTACGGATCAGGGGGAGAACCCGCTCCCGTCCCTGGTATCAACCCTCTCCACAGTGCCTGCGTGGTACCGGCATCTCCCTGAGCCCGTCTCGGCACTGCCATCACCATCTGGCATCACGCATGCCACCCCGGCAGGGTTTCCGCTCCCCAGTGCTAGAGGAAGAAATGCCACGTTTGCACTGGATGTGCCAGTGCTTCCGCACCGCAGCCCCCGAAAACCCCCAAGTTTCCCGGCCAGCCTTGTCAGGGCAGGATGAAAATAGCCCAGGACCAAATTCCTCTGCTTTGAACACGATGACACACTGGCATGCATTTGTCTGAACGCTAAACATATTAAGACCAGGAACTGTAAGGGACGGCTCTGCTTATCATCCAGCTCGGAGTTAATATAATTCAATTAGCATGAACAGTAAATATAGCTCGTTTTAATTTAGATGGAGGGGTTGCTGCGGCTCGATCCTTTAATTTCAGGAGTAGGGAAGCTGTGGGAGGGCTGCCAAGAATTTCTGCAAAACCCACATTTTCTCCGGGGCTGCGGGCTCTCGCTCCGGGTGCTCCGCAGCGGCGGCACGGAGGCCACCTCCGAGGAGCCCGCACGCTTGGCCATGTGCTTGGCGAGTGGAACCCGGCGAGGGGCTTCCCGGAGGAGATGATGGTTTTGAACTGCATCATTATTAGATGCAAAATAAAGAGTGGAAAGCCACCAGGAGGGAATAAGCGGTGCAGTCTATTTAAAGAGGAAAAGATCAGCTCGCGAGAGACGCTGGAGACATGTGTCTTCAGGGCTGTGCTGCATTCTTCAGAGATTATTTTAAATGCGTGCATCTTTTCTGCATCACAGTCTATCTTTGTTCCCCTCTGACGTCTTGAGTCGGGGCTGGTATTTTATGGCCATGGCTGTGCCTGCCAGCAGCACGACAGCTCTGCTGGAAATTAACTTCTCTGCGCTTTAAAAAAAAATCTCGCAGGCATAAAATTCAAAGTAAGAGATCAAACTAGTTAATCTCAGATTAATTTAAGCCGCTGGCTCTGGCGGGTGAAGCGTCAAGGCTCTGACGGGGATGCAATGCTCAGGAAACGCTCGGGGCACACGGGAGGTGTTTCCACGTCCCGTGTCCATCCATTTGTCCGTCCAGGCGTGGGGGCACGGCACGCTGCACGGCGCAGCTCCCTGCCGGCTGTCCGGATGAGCTAACCCTCACTGCAGTGCTTTCCATCCGCCCATCCCAGACAGCAGGACAGAAATCGGGTGGCCTGGGAAGTCCAGCCTGAAGCGAGCAGGGTTTGCGGGTGCAGCGTGTGTGCAAGCGCACAGGAGCACGCACGTGGGACGAGGTCCGTCACGGGTCACGGGCTAATGAAGCTCATGAAATACATCCTTCTCTGCTGGTTGGGCCAAGGGGAGTGTTTTCTATCATTTCTCCTGACATTACCACATAACTTGGATTGCACTTAATTAAAATAGCTCATTTAACTGATGGGTCCTAAGATGCAATACTGGAGGTTGTCCGCTTTTCCTGTCAAGCCCATGCGCAGCAGAGGGATGGCAACAACCGGGCATGGCCGCTCCGGTGGGATGTGAGGGACACCGGCAGGGCCTGGCTGCCTGTGCTGCTCCGGCTCAGATGGTGCTCAGATGGAAACAGACACCGAGGGGTCGCAGGTTGGGTGCTCAAAGAGGTTTTGAACCTCCTGGGTTGTCTGGTACCTGGGGGAATCAGAAATGGATCGCTGTGGGTCTGATCCTTCCAGCAGAGCTGATGGGCGAGCAGGAGAGCAGGACAGGGCTGGCTCTGGGGACACTGATGGGGCTGATTTGCTCCACCTGGCTCAGACATCCCCCGGAGCAGGGCTTCAAGGAGGGAGCAGCCAGTCCATCCTACTCCTTCCTCCAATGGACTGAGCTGTAGTTTGGGGCAGAGGCTGCTTAGAGGTCTCTGTTGATGCTGCGACCCCAAAACCCTCCAGGTAGAGATTGCTGGAATCGACAGGAGCAAACCCTCCTCCCACCAGCCTCGTTTGGTGGGTGGATGCTCCAGAGCTCTGTGAAGGGTTCAGCTGCACTAAATTCAGCTGAACACAGCAAAGCCCTGGGACCTGACTTGAATGTTGGCTCTGAGCTGCAGCCTCATCTCCTGCACTTTATTGTGTATTTAAAAAACTGAACAACAGGTGTCGCATAAATGCTAATAAACACCAGGGTGAAATGTTGGTTGCCGGGTGGGAGCCGCAGCGCAGAGCCCCCAGTCCTGGTGGTGGATCACGGGGGTGCTGCTCAGTGGGGCTCCTGCCCCCGCTGCCCTCCGCATACCCACAAGCCCTAACGGACGCTCTGTTTTGTAGGTGCACGAGTCTTCCGCAGAGCTGTAAGCCCAAGCACGTCTTTGCTGGGAAACTGTATTACTGGGGCTCGTGTCCATCCCTGGTGGGACCCACGTGGATGGTGATGGGCTCTCAGGGGAGCCGGAGATATTAGAAGGGGGTGCTGCAGCTCTCAGCTGGGTTTCCCATGGGAAGAAGCCTGCTGTGGTCCCTCGAGCTCTTTGTGACGGGGTTTACCTCCGGAGCGTGGCGGTGGGTGCAGCCCAGCCTGCCCACAGGACGTGTCCCCAAGGCCCTGGGGGGCAAAGGAGGGCAAAGGAGGGTCCTCGCAGAGCTGGGTCGCTGCTGGGGCTCCTGTGCTGCACGGACAGGAGGGGGCTGTGGTTTGCTGAGTTTGGGGTGGGTTTTTTTTTGTTGTCTGCCTTGTTCCAGGTTACCCTGGAGGTACGGTATGGTGGGGAGGGGAAGAAGAACCCAGTGGTTGGGTATTCCTGCGTACCCAGGCTCCCCGGAGCAGCACTCTGCGTGCTGCAGACCCCCGTGCAGCGCATCCCGGCTGTGCCGAGCACCGGGCGGCACAGACGTGCCGAGACACCCGGCTGCGGCCAGGGCAGCCGCCCACCCGTGTGCCGGGCTTTCTCGGCACGGTCGTTTGCACAAGGGGCAAAGATAAGCCTGGAGCGTTTCTTGTTTCTGAGGGATTCGTTAGGAGCTGGGCTCCCTGCGAGGGGCGAACGCGAGACGAACGCCTCTGCTTCGATGCAGATTAAACTTGGGGAAATAATGAAAGGCTGTAATTTGCCAATACATGCTGAAGGGCGAGACAGATCGTGTCTTCAATTACAGCTGCTCACGTGCGTGAATCGCCAAAATATGCAAGGTATTCGTTTAATTTCTCCATTTGAGGCCAGTGCGGTATCCTGATACTTATCAAACCCGTGGCTTGGATGTAGGCTCTGGGAAGGAAACGTGCTCTCACAGACAGCCCGTGTCAAGCCAAGGCACTGCTTAAATCTCCCAAACTGGGCCTAAATTGAACCTGTATGTAGGCTCGTACGGGTCGCTGTTGGAGCAGGATCAGTTTTTCTGCTTCGTATGAGAGCAGGGGGAAAATTATTTCAGATCCCGGCATCCTGGGGAGGTGGGAGCACACAAAGGGAGCTGTGACCACCCCGAGTTCACCCTCAGCCAGGCTGTGAGTACCTCCTGGGCTGTCCCCAGCGTCCTGGGGACGGGGCTGTGGCTGGCGCTGGCCGTCCTGCTCTGCCTCCGGCGCTGCCGCCCTGTGCTCCCCGGGGAGCCACCGCAGAGCCGTCCTGGTGCCCAGTGGGAGAGCTCTGGCTGCAGGGCTTCAGCCCATGGGAAAGGTTAAATGACTGCAAACCATAAAGAAGTCTGTAAAATTAGCGGCTAATTAGCGGCGACTGTGGTGTACGTCATACCCCGCTGCTGCGCGGTGCGGGGATGGGTGCATGCGCGGCACCGGTTTGCTCTCCAGCCTGAGACGTTTGCATTTGCTTGTAGCCCAGAGCTACCATCTTGTAATTGCAAAATTAAGGCAAAACAAGTGATTTGTTGCTACAAATGATAAGAGCAAATGGCAACACCTCCCTCCAGAGCTCTGGCAAGGCGGGCGTCTGCCTCCTGGCGCTGCGGTCTTCTGCAGGGGAAGGGACGCACAGCGAGAGCGTGGCCGTGCCTGCGCCTGCTGGGCAGGACTGGCACCGCTTGGTCCAGGTGTTGGTAAAAACAAGCCAGAGCTCGGGATCCTGCTCCGTGTGGGGCACAGCACACAGCGATGGACGGACGTGGGCTGGAACCGGGGCTGGTGCACCATCTGGTGTCCCCTGCCGCAAAATCTATTGTCCCCTGCTGCTGCAGGGAGGGACAGGCTGGCATAGCCCCCAGTAAAGGCTCCCACTGCCTCTGCGTTGCCGCTGGTGATGCTGGTTGGACATGGATTATTTGTTGGTGAATTTGTGGGGCTGGTATTTTCCCTTCCCTCTGCTCTGGTTGCAGGCAGCCCCGAGCTGGGCAGCCGCTGAGGCGAGCTGAGCCGAGGACTGCAAAACATTTGCCGTAGAATCTGAAGAATTTGGAGTGAAACCCCCAAAGAAATTAAGGACAGATGGGTTACAGGGGAAAAAAGAAACCCAAATTCTTTCTGCCGCTTGGTGCCTGCCTCTGAGGCAGCCCCTCATCCCCTCTGCAGCTCTGTGCCGGCCATGGGGCTGGACGGGCACCCTCCTGCATGCCACGTAAGCCACCAAGGGGGGACCAGCACCTCTGCCCTGGGGATGATGCCAAGCGGGGATGATGTCCCAGCAGCAGCCAGGGCCACCTCTGCCCGTGGCTGACCCTCGCTGCTTCCCCAGCGATGGCCCGGGAGGACTCAGGGCTTCCTCTGGAGAGATCCTGCCTTCCCGTCCTGCAGCGGAGCAGAGCCTCCAGCGAAGCATCAGCTCCTCGAGAGGAGCAAAGCGCTGTGGGAGGCACGTGGCAAGAACTGACCTCCTCTCCCCTAATTAACAGCTCCCGGAGAGGCTTCAGGAAAAAGCCAAACCCACCCGCTGCAGTGGCCGGGGCTGCCCGGGGTGTGCTGGGCTGTGAGCCCCATCCCCACGCCTGCGTTTTTGGGCTGTAATTGCCAGGATTAGGAGCTTTCTGCTTGGGCTGGTGCTGGCACGCTGCCGGGCACTGTGTCAGCCCCAACACCTGCGTGCTGACTTCAGCACCTCAAATATTTCTGATGCAACATTTATTTATTTTTTTCCCCTCCTTAAGCAAGCTCAGTGCTGTCGAACGTGTTAATGGGTAGAAACGAAGCATAATTGTTCCTTTGTGTAAAATCGGTCGGTAGAATAGCAGCATCTTGGCTGCAAAACTGGAACTGCAAACAGGCTGTGGTGTGGCCCACCTGGGTTTTGCTCCATGCACGCCAGGACAGCAAACCTTCTCCCGCGAGAGCAAACCTTCTCCCATGAGAGCTGCTCATGGGAGGAATATCAGCAGGCTCATCTCCCCGCAAATGGGCAGAGAAAGAACGATTGGGAAATGGTGCATCTTTTGCCCTCTGAAGGTGCTGTGGATAATTGCTCTTGTGTAGGACTAATTTTATTATGGTGTGTTTGATACGTTCCCATAAGCCAAGCCATGGTAAACGACATCCAGATGAAGCCAACGCTGGTGTAGCCAGGCCCAGGCTGGGGAGGAGGAGGAGGCAGGAGAAGTGTGTGCGGATGCAGCGCTCCAGATGCAAACAATAAGGCCAACGGATCTTGATTTCATCTGTCAAGTAATTGGGCTGGAAGTCTGTGCATGCTAATGACTCCACATCAAGCGGCTCGGTGCTCAGATGTGACCCATCCCGCTCCGCAGGGAGAGCGGGGGGCTGCAGCCTGCGGTGGCCGTGATGAATATCCCCCAGATGTTATCCCATAGGGGAAGCGAGACCCACATGTATGTTATTAATAATGCCAAAGATCTGAGGTTAAAAATGACCGCGGGGTGTTCACGTGAGCCCCGGGATGGTGGGTCCTGCGGGCTGGTCCTACTGTGGGGGGCAGTGGGAGAGGGGCTGGAGGGGGGCGGCCCCAAGTCCTGGCCCTGTGCCTGGTGCTGCGTGGGGTGG
Source organism: Ibidorhyncha struthersii (assembly GCA_013398815.1). Lineage (NCBI taxonomy): Eukaryota > Metazoa > Chordata > Aves > Charadriiformes > Charadriidae > Ibidorhyncha > Ibidorhyncha struthersii. Next base: position 573,983 of record VZSZ01000324.1, read on the forward strand.
GTGAACACCATCGAGGGTCCCAGCACCGAAGTGTTCCCTGGCACCCCATTGGGCATCCCTGTCTGTTTTGGGGAGGCAGAGGATGCTCCAAGGATCTCCGATGGCTGCACGAGTTAAAGGTGGGGGTGACACGAGGGAGAGGGATGCAGGGATGCCCTGGAAGGCACGGCCAGGGCAGAGCCAGCAGGCTCGTCCCAGTTATGTCCCTGTTTGGGCAGTTGCAGGCAGCCAGTCCCCATGTCTGCACTCCCCCAGCTGCCCTTGGCTTGCTGTCTGTCCCACTCTTTGGCCTCATCCCGGCAGCCTGGGATGCAGAAGCCGAACTGTGGCTGCACGAGACCCCCAGCAGGAGGAGGTGCCTGGAGAATCCACTGGTTCCCCCCCTGCCGGGCTGCTCCGTCCCCTCCTGGTACCGCAGTGGGGACTCGAGCACTGGTACAGCAGGGATGTGCAGTACAGACGGACATCTGTCTGAGTTTCACCTCCAAGGTGCAATCCTAAAACCTGTTCCCAGCATTATAGTTTTATGGGCTTTCTTGTTGTTTTTATCTGTGCTCAGAAGTTGGGTCGGGTGATGGGAGAGACCCAAGGCGGGAACACACATCACCACGTGTCACGCTGCAGCCCAGCGAGCTGGTGGGGATGCTCCCGTGCCCCCTCCGGTAAGGTCTGTTGGCTCTCCCCTTCTCCGTGGGGCTCCAGGGGTTTATCCATGAAGTTCACACGGGGGCAGGGGCTGGGGCTGTTGGGATGCATTTGGCAGGAGGCGGAGGAAGAGGCAGAGGGTCCTGGGTGGACGAGATGGGGCCGGGGACAGGGGCTTCTGCCGCTTTGCAGCTGACCCTGACAGGTGTACTTGGGACTGTGGCGTGGGGAGTGACAGGAGAGTCCCGGAGCACAAGCACCCAAATATTCAGATGAAGCTTTGAGCCATGGGATGCTGGTGGGTACCACAAGCCCATGTGGAATGATGCCGATCCAAGGGCCCCCCGGAGTGGCCCTTCCTGAGCAGTGGAGCTCTCGGGCTGATGAGCCTCAGGTTACCGGCAGCTTCGGTCCCGGCTCCATCTCTTCCAGACGCGGCAGAGCCCGGGTGATTTGCCTGAAAGCTCCTGTCGTCGGTATGGCTCCAGACAAAGCCCCGGCTCCTTCCCGCAGAGCCGGCGAGAGCTGACCTGCCTTTTCGGGGAGGGAATGGGGCCCGCAGGGTCACGCAGCACATGTGGGTGCCTGCGCTATAGGAACCAGATGCCTACTGTCCCCGGGAAAGGGGATCCTCACCAGCAAGAGGCTTTTGTCTCTAAATGGGGCTTTTTTCCCCAACGCTTTTTCCTGCCATGTGTGAGCCGGGAAGGGGCCAGGGAGGCAGGATCCGAATGCTATTGCAGTGCGTGGGCAAGTGCTCGCAATTCCCCCAGCACCTGCAGTTTATTGGTGCGGGAGGTATTGCAGCCCCGGGGCTGCAGGAACGCGAGCGTACCCTGCGCCCTCTCCCATTTTGGAGGCTTTCCAGCCTTTCCCCGCTGATTGCTTCAGCATGTGCATCACAGATGATGAGAGATGAGCGGGATCAGCCCTCGCCTGCTGGGTGAGGCACGGCAGCCGTGGCCGGACCCTGCCCTCGCGCCGGCAGCAGCTCCCGGCAGGCAGCGGTGCTCCCTGCAGCTCCGTTCCACTCGCCTCTCCTTGCTCCCAGTGAGACCCAAGGTCTTACTGGAAAGCGGGTGTTTTTCACCCAGAAAGTAGAGTCGTGGTGTGCTCAGCACACACGGCTCTGGTGTGACCTGCTGGCCGTTTGGGCTTTGATTTCAGCAGCTGTAATTCATGAGTGCACGTGATGCATGCCACTATTTGGGGGAATGAGAGTATTAGCTCGTTACGTTCATTACCCAATTCATTATCCGTTCATTAGCTGCTCTTAATGGTGCAATATTTTGCTGTCGTGGGGGTTTTGCAGAATTAAGGCTGGAATAGACAATGAAAACAGACAAAGAAAATGCATTACCCTTATATATGACTTAAATACTGTTGGCAGGGCTGCTTGCGAAATGGAGCCTGTATGATGCCAGGGGCACCTGCAGGCGCTGCCCTGTGCCAGGGCCGAATCTGTATGGACCGCGGGATGCAGGGACAGCCCTGGGCTGGCCCAGGGAGCAGGACCAACCCCATCTTGTGGGAGCTAAAAGCCAGGATTCCGACCCACAGCCACAGTCTGATCCCTCTGCTGCTACTGAAAAACTTCTGAAATTCAGGTTTTATCGCATTAAGCTCTGGAATCCGTGTTGCCCGCAGCGGAGGAGCAGGTTTTGCCGGGGGCGCAGCTGGCCAGGGTTTAATCCAGTGGTTTTGCCTCCTCCATCAACACCACACCTTTTTTTTTTTCCTGTTTCCAAACCCCAACCAAACGCCTGACAGAAGGACGCTTGGGAGCCTGCCCCCCTCCTCGCTGGCAGCAGGGAGCCTTTTGAACTCCGCTTTCCCCCCCAATTCACTTGAGACATTTTCTTTAAAACACTGCTTTGGGTTTCGTTCCTGCTCGGCTCTGCTCCAGATGTTCCAATTCTCGATCCCACACCTTCCTCTCCCTTTGGCCACTGAATATTTGGCTGAACCGGAGCCAAATGAAAGCTACCCCCCACCTGTGCAAGGAATTAGCAGGGGGCATGCCAGAGCTTCATAGACTCGTAAATGCGGCCATCTGTGCCTGGTGACA
>VZSZ01000324.1:590078-624450 GCA_013398815.1 Ibidorhyncha struthersii
CTCGAGCCGGACTTTGTTATCTCCGAACCTTGCAACCCCGAAGCCTTTGAGCGGCAGGGAAAGGACGCGGCTCCAGCGCTGCTCTTTTGACTTTTGCTGTGAGTGTTATTGGCAGTTGAAAAGTAGAGCTGAGTAGATGCCTTGAGGGGTTTTTGTGTGTGTTGTGATTGCACAGACAGATCAAGACACTCTATAGCACAAGCTGTTGAATAAAACCCGACGGTTTCAGCTACTCTGGAGTCACCAGGCTACATTGTGGCACGGAGCTTGTATCCCCTTCCAGGGGGAGCTTTTCACTGGCACATTTAAGAAATACATAGGTGGGAAGAGACAAAAGGATCTTGCGAGGAGTCAGATGGCGATGCACTTGAGAGCTGCTCCGGGACATTATCTTTATTCATTGACACCAGCTAATCTGTTCTCCTGATGGACTCACGTTTCAGCGCTTGGCGGCTGAGAGTGGCCCTTGTTTTTCGTGGTGCATTTGTAGAAATTCAGTCCTGCAGTATGCTTCTTGGGTTTATTACTTTGTGATCTCTTCTTTCTTTTTTTTAACTTTCATTACAAAAAATGGGGCCTTTCTGTATCAGCTTCCCCTATCCTCACCCCCATGTTTGGAAAATAAATCCTAAAATGCAAAGAAAAAATGCAGGAAACCTAAGACAAAGCTGTGATTTTGTAACTATGAAGAAGATATTTTGATGCTTTTACTTAATGCACGATCCTTTGGGTTTGCTGTTGGATAGAGAAAATGTGTCCACGTGTAGAAGGGCTCTACGTCCCTTTTATATCATTCGCTGTTTATTCAAGGTTTTAGTCCCAGCTCTACACTTAGGACAGGGCTTAAGCCCTGTGCACGTCTGTGCCAGCCGGACAGGTCTCCCCGCGATGGTGTGCCCCTGTTTTACTGCTCCCTAACACACAGCACTGCCTGGACTTGGGAAGGAATCTGTAATACGTGCAAAGTTTGGTCTTCTGCAAACTGCTTTCACGTGGGATTAAAAATAGCTTTTGCTGTCACGATGAGAAATTAACATTTGAAACCGTTTAAAGGGATCCTAGGCAGATATTATTGAGGGCAGGCGAGAGGGGCTGTGCCTGCCTTGTTTAGGGGGGTCTTTCCCACCAGCACTGAGTCGGCGACGGGGCAGGGAGCATGACTTGGCCCTCCTGCCCCCCACTTTCACGCTGACGTTATTCCCTCGCTTTCATGTGGCAGCTCCCGAGTTTTGTTCCCGATCCAAAGCCCGCCGAAGCCGATGAAGTGCTTCTTGCTGATACAAGCAGGTTTGGGAGTCTGAATTTTAGCCTGGCTCAGCTGCAAGGCAAAATTGAGTCGGGTTATTCCATGTGTTGTTATGTAGATAGTGTCAGGCTAAAGTGATTAAAGCTGCATGTTAGTGTTGGCTGTGATTTTTTTCGGATGAAAGCTGGGACTTGCAGAGTGGAACAAGTCATGGTCTTCCCGACTGAGGAATGCTTTCGCTGTCGCTGCCTCTTTTAAATAAATGGTGGGTTTATATACAGGCTGTGCAGCGGGGTGTGCAGAAGTAACCTGAGTTTCTAAAGGATTTCAAGTCTGCCAGTGTTGCTATCCCAGGCTGCTCAAATAAATACATAAAGCTGAGCACCTAGAAATCATGGGGCTGGTTTTAAAAAAAACCCAATATTATGTGAATCAATACCTTTGGAAAATACTTCTTCATTCTTGCCTTTTTTCTTGTGCTCTCCTGGTTACTCTTTTGTAACCTCAGGGGGTAGAAAGTTAACCATATAAACATGGACAGGTTTTATTATCACCTCCGTGTAATTCCAGAGAACTTCTGAAAAGATGTCAAATATGAAAAGTTCACAAGCAGCAGTGAAAGCTGCGGGGTTTCTGTTAGCTGAATTATTGAGGGGCTGGAGAAATAGTCATCACAGAGGAAGAGAGAGCTTCTTCTTAAAAGTATTATGGGTTTTTTTTCCCAGATTATTTTTAGATGCAGGCAGTGACAGAAGGTGGAAAAGGCCAGTGGATTTAGAGGGTGCTTTTATGCAAGGAGAGACTATTACTTAAGAGAGTTCAAAGCTTATTTATAAAACAGTAATTACCATCCCCTGAGACGGAAGTGGGCAGCTCGCAGCGAGTCGAGGAGAGGGTTACAATAGTTAATTGGCAAATATGCTTAAAAGCTTCTTCCTGACCTTTTAAAAAACTTTTTGCTGAAACAGGCTCGGGCAGAGATTGAAAACCTGACTAATGAAAGGCCAGGTTTAATACCAGGACTTAGCTCTAAATGGCTTTTCAAAGGGCTTTGGAAATCCGCCTGCTTAGGGAGCCGGCCGGCATCAGAGGGATGCTCCCGGCGTCAGAGGGATGCTCCCCTGTCCTGCAGGACCCAGAGCGGGAGCTGAGGGGGCTCCGGGAGCTGGGTGAGACCTGAGCCTGGCGGCTCCTTTCCTGCACCCCAGTTCGTGGAATGGCTGAAGGGGCTCGGGCAGGCTGGAACCCCCTGGCCGCCAGCCCCGAGCCCGCGGGGTGGTCTGCTCTCCTCCCAGCCGGGTCCCACGAGGTGCCCCTGCTGCTGTCCTCCTCCTCCTCCACGGAGCATCTCGGGTGGCTCGGTTTAATTCCTCCCCATGCTCTCATGCTACGTTTCAGCCCCTCCGGTGAGGACCAAGCCGTGCGCTGTGGGGGAGACCGAGATGCTCCGAGGTAGAGAGCTGTGCCAGCCATCTCCGCCAGCCGTGCCCTCCTTGCCCTGCTCCAGCGGGCTAAAGAATCCTCCGCTCATCTACCTGGGGGTGGTCAGTAGAGGAGCCGGCGGAGCTCTCGGATCTCCCTCTGCGCCTCCCACCACATTTTTCTGGCACACTTGTTTAGAAATGTATTGAAGTGAGGAGCAGAGGGATGTTCTGGGCAGCTTTCTGCCGGTCTTTGAAAAGCAGTTGGTTGAAAGCGTGGCCTGCGGCTGGGGGTGGGAGAGGTGGGAGGCACAGGCTGGCCAGGTCTGCTCCGGCGTCGGCACCGCCGGGATGATGGTTTAAGATGAGTCTTTCCTTGCAAGAGGATGTGTGGCCGGGGGATGCCATGCGTTGCTCTCACGAGTGAGGGTTTGCAGGATCCGACTCGGATCTCTCTAGCAGACTGTCTAACCCTGGGCTGTTCCGAGTTGGTCCCCCCGAGCAGGGTGGGACAGCTCTGCTCTGTAATAAAGAAACCACATGCACATAAGAAATACACTGCAGCTCTGCGCAGATGTGCTGAGAGTCCAGAGAAGTGCAGGTCTGATCCTGCACCGCTCCGTTAGTTACTGGGGCTCTGCCTAAACTCCCGAGTGCCGTGTGTGCGGCATTACGGTGTGCATCGTGTGTCCTGGGCTGGGGGAGTCTCATCCGGGCTGTGCAACTGGGGGCTTTCCCCTTGGCAGGGTCTGAGATCCCGACGTGTGGGTGCGTGGGGCACGGTGTGCGCCCGGCTGCTCAGGCTTTGCACGCTCACCTTTTGTGGTGGTGGTCCTGGCTGGAAAATTCACAGCAACTCATTTGATTTTCGCCTCCTTCTCCCTCTGCACAGAGACAGCTCGCAGATCACAGAAGCCTAAACGTCTTCAAAATTATTCATGCATCTCTTAAGTGAGTCACTCTTGATCTGAAGAGTCGTTTGAAATGCAAATGGGGAATATTGCAGTCAGTCAGGCCGCTGGGGTGGTAACCGGGGCACAGAGGCAGCGCGCCCGGCTAACTGCATTTGAACCTGCAAGTGATCCCGGTGCACGGGGGCGGTAAGTGCTCGACCCCATGCGCTGCCGGCATTTGCAGACGGCAGGGATGGCTCTGCCTGCAGAGATCCAGGCTTGGCACGTCCGAGATGCTCTACAGCCGCAGACCAAAAGGAGCATCCCTGTTCCAGCAGGTGCTGCTCGGTCTGGGGCTGCTGGTGGCACGAACCACCGTGACCTGGAGCATGCGGAGGGCTGGGACCAGCACCGTTTGAGACTGAAATACGGAGTTGAAATGGCTGAAATTAGCTTCTCATAGGCAGTTACAGAAAACTTTTGCTGTTTGGGCTATTAAAGCACCGGCACAGAAATGTTTTAGGCGGCTGAGGGGAACGGCAGCACTTGGGATGCGCTGCTGGGCTCCTCCGGGGAGTGATTTAGTGTGACCGAGTGTGTTCCCCGAGGAAACCCCACGGTCTGGCAGGGACACGGGGGGAATAAAACTCCTCTCCCGGCCCAGCCAGCAGCTCCGCAGCACTGGGGGTGGCGCAGCAATCCCGGGTGGCCGAGATCGCTGTGCATTTTAACACACGAAATTGATTACAAGCAGGAGAGAATTACATTAATATAGTCACTTGTCACTGAGGTCTTATTAGTAATCTCCACTCATTAGTCTGGAGAGAATAAGGATGTGACCTTGTTAAGTGTCCTTGCTGAGGGAAAGGCTGACCACTTTGCTATTGATTTATGACTTAGCCCCTAAACAGCGTGTGTGTGCGTGGCCGTGTCTGTGTGTGCACAGGTACCCGTGGGCACGCGTGGGTGCACGGGAAGTCTTTCTGCCGCCGGAATGAAGAATTGGCCATCTCCTCACCTGCCCCTGCCTGCACCCTTTGGGCTAGTTCCGCTGGTGAATTAGCAGCCGCTTTCGGTGAGCACCGTATTGTGCAAAATAAATAAAGAAAAAAAAAAACCTACACAAAAAAAAAAACCCCAAACCTGCTGGTGATTGATGGGAAGGGACAAGAAAAGTGACAGATCGTGTCTCCAGAGGCCGCATCACACTTCTGCCTCCTGCCCAGCGCTGCGTGGTGCTGCTCGGCGGGGGCTGGCCGAGCCCTCCTACACCGCCCAACTTCCCAGCTGCTCCGGAGCCCCCGGCATCCCAAACCCTGGTCCTGGGGGGGCCTGGGCTGCGGGCAGGGCTGGCTGCCTGCCCCTCCTTGGCTCCCCGCGCCCGCACTCGGCGGAGGGCAGGATGGCTCCTCGTGAGCCCCGGGCACACTGGCTTCTTGCTGCGGGTGGAATCAAGCCCCCAAAGCAAACCACAGCACAGCGAGGAGGGGACCCGGCAGCAGAATCCTGTTTCCCTGCTCCAGCCGAAGGTAGAGCTGCCTCTCCGCACCGATGGAGCAGGATCGTGAAATGCCTCTGCCACCTCGGCAGTCCTATGTGTGATTATTTTATTCTTTTTTTTTGCCACCTTTGGCTGGCTGTGGGTGCTGATCGTGCCTCAAAGGTGCCATGCTGTTGTTCCCGATCCCGCCCGTTGTTCCCGATCCCGCCCGTTGTTCCCGATCCCGCCTGTGCTGCTCAGCTCCCCTGTAATTCCAAGTGACAACGCACCCCCACGGACACCCTGCCAGGGAGGAAACGTCAATAAGAATGGAAGCAAAAGAAATCCTCCAATTACCGGGAGCGCGGAGGGGGCTCGATAAGTGCCATTGATCAGGTGCTCGTCAGTGCAATTGCTCATCGCTGCAGCTTGTCAATAGATGCTGGGGAGCAGGAGGGGGCTGCTGGCTGTCCCTCCGGTCCCCAGCCAACACAGCCCCATCATGGCAGTGATGCTTCGGGGCCGGGTGGGTTACTGATGGCTGGGCAGAGCTTTTCCCAGCTGCTTGGACCTGGCTGGCCTGGGATCTGCCGGCTCCATCCCTGCAAGCGACAGCCCAGCGGGGCACATAGCTGGGGCCGGGGGGAAGGGGGGTGTTATTCTTCAAGAAGAGCATGGGCTGCTTCCTCCGGCTGCTTTTATATTTCAGAAAGTCATGTTCCTAAGCCACACAAGCCATGAGAAAAATTTCAAGGGGCCGCTGCCAAGTACTTTCAGCTGAGAATTTAGGTTTTATTGAGGGAAGGGATCATTTGTCTCCATGAAAAGCCCATTTTGGGGGGAGGGAGGGAGTTGAACATCCCCCTGTGGTGTCAGAGACCCAAGCGTGACAACCTGCATCCGCTCCACTGCCACCCGGGCGGCGCGGAGCTGCCGCTGGTGCCTCTCCTTCACAAAAGATCCGTCAGGAAGGGGCCGGGCTGCTGCCGGAAAGAGAAGGGAGAAAGGCATCCCTAAGGGCCTGATCCTGCCCTGCAGGGAGGGTGTGTGCTGCTGCTGGATCCGTGCATGCGTTGGAGCTGAAGGTCTGAGTGTGATGGTGGGAGCATCCCCATGCCCTGGTGCAGGGAAGGGGCCATGTGCAGGAGTGAGACCAAACCTGCTGCGGCAGCGCGTGGTGCTGAGCAACCAGGGCACTGTCCTGCCCTCACCTGCCGGATTTTCCTGGGGTCCAGGCTGCTTCTGGGTGGCTCTGGCAGCTGAAGTCGTGCTTTATTATTTGTTTTGAGTGTGTGTGGCGAGGGAGGTTTGCTAAAAGGATGGCAGAGCTCTGCATCTACTGGGGTTTGAAGATCTTGTCTTAGGTGGGGTGGGTTAGATGGGAGGACGGTGGGTTATGGTTTTGTTGGAGTGTGCTACCCTGGTGTTAGCACTGGCAGATGGCTCTGGGTCACTCATCTCCTCTGGCTCCATGTCGGGGCTCTCTGGGTGTCTGTGCCAGTCCCTTGCTTTCTTCCTGGCACTGGTGAACGGTGTCCCCAGCTCCCCCCCAAAGCCCAGCTCTGTTGTGGGTCCCTGTCTCTGCAGGGTGCCTGGGCTGGTTTAGGAGACCACCATGGACAACCACTGCCGTGATCACCCAGACTTGCCTTGGACCTTGGGGCGTGATGGCAGGGTGGGCAGTGCCCTGTGCTGGGCATTGGAGCTCATCTCTGGTGCTTCAGCTGCATCCCACCGTGCAGTGCAGGCAGCCTCAGAGCCCATCAGCCTCGAGGAGGAGGTGGGGCTGCTGAGCCCAGTACAGCCCACATGGGTCCCACCGGGGCACCATAATTAGCCTGGGTGCGGGCTGCAAGCGTGGCGTGCGGGCTAATTACCCGCTGCGCAGATGGGAAGGACACGCGGTGCCGGTGTAACCCAGCCACCACGTCCTCCCCGAGAGCGCGCTCGGTTTGATCCTGATCTTGTTACAAGACAGATAACAAGGGATAGCCTTGTTCTGATCTTGTTATGTATATTAAAAATTAATATTTCTCTGCTTCAAAGTGTATCAGGAAGCGTGTGAGGGCTTGCTGTATTCACGGGACTTAGCAGGGATCACAATAAGGTCTCTGTCATGTAAGAGGTTCATAAAACTTGAATTACTGAACAGGAACCTTGAATGAGCGATTCCTTTTTAGCATTAATCCCTCTTATGGTGCAAGACCTCTTCTAAGTGTGTTCTAGGCAAACATTCTTTAAAATAGAGGCACATTTAGGCTTAAATTACATACCAGTCCTGCCAAGGTTTGGTGACCACCTAAGTCCAGCTGTGTCCAGCTGTGGGAGCCTCATGTCAGTGTTTCCATCACAGCTCAACCAGTTGCCTGTAAATGTTAACGTGCACCTTGGTGGTGGTGGTTTTCTGGCTGCATGGCATCACAGGCTGATGAATTACACAATAGGTTGTGTGTGTGCAACATATCCAGCTCTGACCTGAAAACAGTCCCCAAATCCCATGCTTCTGTTTGGGTAAAGTTGGAGCCACGTTCCTGGATGAAGAGGAGGGGTAACCTGTGCCCTTTGGAAAGAAATCTGGCAGTGGAACCCTGCCGAGCTCAGCTGAGATGCTCTCAGTGACAGATCCCGATCTTCGCATGGCAGCAAAACATAAATTTTTAAGGCACAATCTGTGTGGAGGGCAGAGTTGGGAACTCTATAGATCTGGTTATGAATCTCAAGATTTAATTTTTTTTTGGAGCCATAACTCCTGGAGTCAGTGGGATGGGAAGAGTTTCAGTTCTTGCTTGAAGCAAGAACCTCTTGAAGACAAGAAAACTGAAGGCTCAGGAACCAGAAGAAAGCTATGAAAAGCTGTATTTGAAGACAATCCCAGTTTGAGCTGTGGTTTGGCTGAAGGTGGTTAGGGTTCTTCTCACCTACAGCTAAACCTTGGCAGTTTTTTCTTGCATAGCTATGAAACCATCCAGAGACAGTTTACAAGCCCAAAATGAGTGCCGGCAGCCTGGTGAAGGATGGTGGCTCCACCATGCTTTGAAGATCTCAGTTGATTAGAAGAGAGCGGTTAGAAGCAGTTCAGCGTAGGATGGTGGTGTGAGGTCCTGAAGAGACCTGATTTCTGCAGAAATCTTCTTTCCTCCAGGGTCTGGGGGAAGACCCTCGAAGCAGAAGAAGGTGGAAGGACGCTGAGGCAGTGGCTGAGTGTCCCCACCAGCAGGCAGGCAGGTCCTGTGCCAGCTGGGTCACCTCGTCCCTGGACGGCCACTAGTGCGAGGCACTCCACGTGCTGCACGTGAGTTCTCCGAGTCACCGTGCAGGACACAGAAGAACAGCTTTAAAGAACAAGTAAAACTGTTGCCACTTCAAAACTAGTCTAAGAATTGATGCCAGGACTCCAACAGACTGATGCTCCTTTATTCTCCTTTTAATTAATTCCTTTGCCTCCAGTGAATTTCCATCTTTTATTTCTGCTGCAATCAAAGGACTGTGAGCAGCAAGGCTCGCATTAGGAACAGACCGATCCAACCTTTTTTTAATCTTCCTCTATCAGTTACTTTTCTTTTTCTTGGCCTGCCACAATGCATCTGAAGCACATATGCCAGGAGATGACTTGTTGAAGGAGAGATGGGGCACGCGAAACCCTGGAGTTTGCTCTCAGCAGGTCTCCTTTGCTGGCAGCGAAGAGTCAGAGTCCGGATAAGCTTGCTCGGGTACACAAATGGGCAATTACATAGTCACCTGAGAAGTGCCTGATGATTTATGGTGTTATTAAAAGGTGAGGGTAAGAGTAGAAAAGATTTGTAACATTTGCATCGAAAACCCCGGCTCTGACCCTCACACCCCAGATACCAACATATTAAGTATCCAAACAGGCATTCAAGCCTGTGGATCGCTTTGACAGAGATCCCTGCACATCTGGTAACACTTGGCCTGATACTTAAGACCCTGGACAGTGTGTAATTAAACATAATTCACTCCTTGCCCTGTTGTGGACTCAAAGAGACGGTTCCCGCTTGAAGGGCGGTCTTTGGAGGAGCCTCGTGGAGGAGGAATGCGCAGCCAAAGCTGATGTGAAGATGAAGACATCCTTTGCTGCGGCCTGCTGGGGAATGAATCGTATTGTGGGAAAGCAGTCATCTCCAGGTGGCAAAAGAGCCGGTGCTGGAGTTTTCATGCTTGGTGAAAGCCAAGCCTGATCCCAGCCAACAGCTCTATCTTCTTGCTAGTGATGACTGCAGCTCGGAAACAACCTCCATGGCTCGTCGGTCTCTCCCCACGTCCAACACTGGTGTGCCAGCACTGGCTGTCCTTGGACAGACTGCTGGATCTCCTCATTCTCCTGCCCTCTGAAGACCGTAGAGGCGCAGGGCGATGCTCTTGGCTCGGGCGGTGGGAGCCTGCATTGCTGGAGCAGTGCGGCATGCCTCTTTCTCCTTTTCTATGCATTATTTGCAGTTTGGGCTTCTCGTCCCCCTGGTTGGGCGCTCTGCTTGTTAGAGGGAAGAAATCATAGCCGGAGGTGAAAGGTGCAAAGAGTGGGCTGATCAGAGAAGCTGGTTTGTGGTGCTACACCTTGGCAAGGGGTGGCCTGGCCGTGTTACCGCACGTGTTAGCGTACAGCAGAGCCGGCGGGTAGTAGCGTTGAAGAGCAGTGTGGAATCTGCCTCCTGGCTTTGGCATATGTGTGCAGTGATGTCCCCAGAGAGACACGCTCTTTGTGGACTCTGGTTCTCCACGCCTTCATAGCTGGAGGAGATCTCTTCTTCCAGACCCTGGCTGGCATGAATCCATAGGATGCCGTTGGCTTTGGGGGAGTGATGCTGCTTTGCAGCGGTGGGGTTCCCAACTCGGAATTACGTCTCAGTCTTCCAGAGCTGCCTTGTTTTGTGCAAACATTGATTTTTAAGTGCAAGTGGGAGAAATCTGTTGGTGGAAGTGGCTCTAATGGGCGTGCTCACTTGTTAGAAATCCGCACTGTGCCGAACTCACAGCCTCTGCTTTGTGCTGAGCTGAAAATGAGCAGAGAGTGGAGGATGCACATGTTTTCAGAGAACAGGGGAGAGCTGGCAGTGGTGGGGATAAAAGCAACATATGTCTGATTGAATAAATGGAGAAATGCAGACCAGATGGCTGGAAACACTAAGAACTGTTTAATAATTTCTAAACTCTTTGCTCTCTGGAGCAAGATTATGGGCACTTGCAATCTTTTCCTCTCTGCTCGATTTGCCTCCTGTGTTGGCTGCATTACTCTTGGCTTTGGGTCGAGCTCTTAATGTTGTTTGTGACCTTCAGAAATTTGTGACATTATTATCTGGAGTATAAACATTGAGCATCCTTCCGGAAGCGGCCAATGATTTGTAAGGATGGCCTCTCTGTCCCAGGAAGATGGGGCTTGGAAGTGCCTTTTTGGCTGTCCCAGTCCCATATATGTTATAGGGTCTGAACAGCCAGGCAGAAGCAGGGGGAGGCTGGTCTCGCGGTCTAGTTCACACTGACCTGGCTGGGCCAGTTTGAAAACAGGGTTATCTGTGCCAAACGCCAGCAAAATCACTGTCAGCTCGCCCCGGAGCAGAGCACGAGTAAGATCTGTGGGACAAGCACATGCTGTTCCAGCCACTGAATTTGGGCAGAGAGAGGTTTGGTTTGCACCAGCTCTCCTCTGGCTCCTGCCTAACCATATAACTCAGCAGAGAAGCTGAGCTCAAACCGTTTGCGTTGCAGCAGTCGTTCTTCCTAGGAGAGAATTTGGAAACGGGGTCCTACGAGGTGCCACCCTGCTCCTGGCAGTGGCTGAGCCACACGTTACAGGGGGGCAAGGGAGGAGGGAGGATGCGTTTGAAGGGTTTTGGGGATGAAGACGAAGGTGCGTGAACTGCTCCTAGGTATGTGGGTCCTCAAGATAGTTTTCTGGTGATTACCCACTGCTGCATTGTCCTCCCTGGGAACTGGGAAGGACTTGGAGAAGCTGAGAGGACCGTCCCAGCCCACACTTCCTTCAGGTGTCCCGATCTTCCTGGTACTGCATCTCTATGGGCAAATATCTCGTTTTCGTGAGAGGGATGCTGGGAGATGGTGAGCGCAGTGGAACAAATTAGTGCAGGAGGTGGACAGGGTGGTGTTGCTGCGGGCTCAGGGCACGATCAGGGTGGTGGTGTAAGGACAGGGGCCAGGCTGGAGCAGGCAGGAACCTGTGTCCTCTGGTCCACCCCGGCATTCAACCTCTTGCGAGGTTAGCAGATGATTTTTCTCCCCAAGTTTCCAAGAAGACCTGGAAGTGCCAAAATAAGATGGAAAATGCTGACCATGCATTACTGGCCAGGGCAGGAGAGGAGAGGTTTGCAGCGTTGAGGAGTTGTGCTCTGCCATGACCACCAGTCCCCTTCCCAGATGTGGGGGATTGGGATTGTCCAGGCGTGCGTCTGGCTTTGCAAATGACCCCAAGTCACACCTTTCTGAGGGTCCCTGGTAATTAGAGTAGCTGCTTTGTGTTGGCGATTCATCTCTCCGGAAAAGCTTCTCTCTTTGGGAAGACACGAATACAAGCCCTTTGCAGGTCAGTGGGGAATTCAAGCTGTTATTTGTTGTGGTCAAAAGTTTAATTTTCTTCAAAGGAGGAGTTTGCATTTTTTTAAATACAAAGAAAGCGATGATCTTCCAAGTGAAATCTTGGATTGGGTCAGTGTTGGTGTTTTAAAACCGGGGAGATTTTGAGCGGAAAACAGACATTTGTGGTTTAGGGGAAAGGCGGATCTTTTTGCTACTTCAGAACCTCGTAATTGGCTGCGAAGTTTCTCTGTGGATGGTTGTAAAAATAGATATCGTTATATTTTCTCTACGATATTTGTTGTTTTGCACCAGAGAAATTGCATTCGGGGTTGTTGTGTGATCTCTTCAAGGATAGATCCTGCTGACACCTGTGCAGGCACCATCGGTTTGAGAGCTGACCCCGCTTGGGTTTCGTGTGCTGCTAGAAGGGCTGTTGTGCCCCTCCCCAGGGTAGGGACACTTCAGAAATTAAAAAATTGTATTCTTTGGGTGATCTTTATATATTTTTTTTTAAAAAAAAAAGTGTCCTTGGAGGGAAAAGGGATGGTAGGGGCAGAAATTGCAGTTGCATTAAGTTGGAAATTGTAAATAATCCAAAAATAATGCAGGTTGCACTTTTAGAAGCTGCTTTCTTTCCTTGCACAACGGAAGGGAGATAAAAAAATATCTGTGTATATACCCAGTTTCAAGGAAACTGAATTGCAAATAAGGAAAACAAATTCGAGTTAATTCTTTTTTTCTAAGAACAGCTCCATTCAACATTTTAAAAGTCAAGGGATTTAGGGATCTGGAGATAGCGTCAATGTTTTTCAGTAACAAGTACAAACTGTAGCGGGTTTTAAGGCTTCAGAAGCTGTTTCTGATTAGTATCTTTTCTTTTGACAACTTTTTTTTTTTTCTTTTCAGAAAAAAAAAGGGAAAAGGGCTTTTTGTAACACAGTTGGGCTAGAGATGGGGAAAAATCTGTTTGAAATATGCAGGGACCTGAAAGAAAATCTTGAGTGAATAATAAGTTTAACTGACCTTAAAATATCCCATTGCCATGAGGGATTTGAGAGTAATACTTCAAATGGATTTTTGATGAGGCTCTCCAGGCTGTGGGGAATTGAATATTTTACCCAACACGTTTTCTGATCTAAATTTTCACAATAACTAGGAAAAACTATTCTGAAATGCCTAATGAAGTTTTTGTTTTGTTTTTGTGTTTTTTACTTTGAAGTTACTGCCGTGCAGGGAAAAATCAATTTACTGGAAGGTGACTTTTCAGAACTATTTTTTTCCCCCAACATTAAGTTTTATCCTAAAGCAGAATTCATCCTGGCCGCCAGCGTGTGTCCACATCCTCGGCAGGTACCTGCCGGCGTGGTGGGATCCAGGGTGGTGTTATCCCTGGGTCCGCTGGGTCGTGTCCGCAGTGGGTGCCAGCGTGTGTCCCGTGCCTGGCACCAGCCCGGGGGCTCTGGTGGGACCCTGCTGTGGTGTCAGTCTCTCCAGGATCCCCATCCCCCCCTCTGCTGGCAGAAAGCCCATGCTGTTGGGGGGTGTGGGGACAGACACCCCTGGGAGAAGCCCTCTAAGCAGGCACAGCATCCTTCACCAGGGCACAGCGGGACACCCGAATCCCAGGACAGACCATCCCCGCGGTCACGTCTGTCTGAAGGGGAAACAACCAGTGCGTTCTGGGCTACCTTGCTGTCTGTCTGTCCATCCATCCGAGGGGGCTGATTCAATCAAAAGCGGACAGAGGGACGTCCGGTGCCCGCAGGGGTGGCAGGGCTCTGCGATGGGCTCCATTCATTTTCCCCCGCCCTGGAAAACGGAGCACAAAGCGGCATTAATGCTCCATCCTGCCCCCCCAGTGCCTCTCTCTGCACCGGCCCCTCTGATCCCGAGGTTTTCCTGGACCAGCCCCCAGGATCGGGATGGGAAACCTGCGGGCTCTGCCACTGCAGGCAGGAGGTCCCATCCGGGGGTGGGCACTGCCTGCCAGTCAGGCACAAACCCCCATGAATTTCGGCCGTGCTGTCATAAGACGGCCGGGGAGCTGTCGCAGCGTGCGCCACTCTCCCCATTGAGACGTTTGACTTGGGGGAAGCCGCGATCCAGTCGGATGCTGCGGAGAAAATGGGAGCTTTATCCTCTCTTGGCATGGGGTGACGCACGTGTGGTCCTGCCCCAGCTCTGGCCAGTGTATCGCTCTTTTATGATCTCTTTTTTTTTTTTTTTGGTGTGCTGTAGACCTGTGCAGCCCATGCTGAAACCCGTTCCTTGTGCGGAGCCTCCAGCTGCCAGCGTGGGCAGAGCCGCTCGAGTGCCCTCGCCGCAGGCTTGTCCTCGTGGGTGGCTTGCAGTCGGCAGTCGGCGGCTGTGCCTGGCTCTCGGGGCGTTTGGTTACGTGTGGCTTGCCCGCATCTTTTTGACTTTGGTGATTATGAAAACAAGCTCGGTGAACTTGAGCCAGGGGAGCCCCCTGCCTCTGCTAGCAGGTTAAAAATAGATCTGGTTTATCTGCTAATAAAGTTTGAGTTGTGGAATCGAGGAATGGAACAGATGAGTGTAGCGAGTGGCATGAGCCTGGATAAATGCAGCATCGCTGTCAGCNGACATCCCCTTGGCCCGCGGAGCACCCATGTGGACACCGGGCAGGGAGGGTGCAGGCAGCCACTGCTTGGTGCCATCCCGCCCCACTGCCAGCACGTCTCTCCCTCCACCCCCCGGCTTTATTTTGCTTTTATTTTTCCCATTGCAGCCATCCCTGGGAGTCCCAGCCTGGGGCCAAACCCAGCCTGGTGAGCCACTGTCACTGGCAGGAGGGTTCTGCTTGTGTCCCCAGTGCCTGCCCGTGTGGACCAACCACGGCTTAAAAGCCATTTCCCACCAGGGATGCTCTTACCCAACCGCAGCTTGGAAGACCTGAGTGCCCCCGGTGTCCCTGCGAATGCTGCTGACAGCTGGGGGTTAATTTGGCATTGACAGCCCGGGGTTAATCTGCCATGTGCTCTGCATTTCCTCCAGACACAGTTGGGTGGAAAACCAGAGCTGAAGGAGAGGTGGCCCCCGTTCCTCTGCCTGTGGACAGGTCCCACCGTAACGGTGGCTGCTGGTGTGCTGTGGGCTCATCGCTACTGCAGCGTGCTGGTGGTCTGTGGGTCCGTGGGCTGGTGGGACCATGTAGACGAGGCCGTCATCCTGCAGCTTGTGGGGGTTCAGCAGGATGCATCAGTGCCGTGTGCTCATAAAGACGGCATAAGCACAGTGTTTGCATCATTCATGGTTCCAGCGTGCCTCTGCGCATGGCTTTTTTGGAGTGGGGAGACTCAATGGGAGTGTGATGTGACCTCGGGGACCTCGTGGCTCTCAGCAGCAGGGCAGCTCTGGCTGCTGCTCTGCCCGGGCCCCCGCTCTATGGGTGGGGGTTCTGGCTGGATCCTTCAGCATCCTCTTCACAACATCCCCTGTGTCCCTGGAGGCTTTTAAGCTGGTGCTTCCCAGGCTGTGGACTGTGGCCGTGATGTGGAGCAGTGAGCCGCTCCAGCCGTACGGTCTGTGCCGGTGCTCCCTGGCAGCTTTGTGCTGGTCGGCTTTGGAGCCGCATTGCACCGGAGCGCCTCTCCCTGATTTCCAGCCTCCCCTTCCTCTGCGGCTTCAGCCATGCGAGGGGGTGTACAGCCCATCTGGGGAAGGAGCAGGGGGCGGTCAGCCTGGCAGGTGCCTTTTCCACATCACCAACTGTGGAGATGAGGACAAGGATGCCAAAGGAAGATGTCCCGTGGGTGGGGGGGCTGTGGTGGCACCCCAGGGGCTGAGTCAACGGGTGAGGGGGCTCAGGGAAGCGCTCCAGTCAGCTTGTAACGTCCCACCCAGTGTGAGTCCAGCAGCAAACAAGCTCTCAGTGTCCTCCCTGCTTTTATAGAGCAGCTGGAGTTCCCAGGCGTGCTGGCCGTCAGCTGAACGTGCCTTGGGAGGAACTCCTCTTGGCCTCCCGCTGCTTAACGTGCTCTAAATGGCCCCGGATTTTTCCTCTGTTGCATTCAAAAAGGGGAAGAAAGAGAAAATTGTGGTCCTGCAGCAGCCCTCAGGGCTGTGGGCTGGGGAGCTTCCCCCACGCCTCCCGGGTCCGCACAGACCTGCACGCTTTCTGCCGGCACGGCTACCAGGAATGCAGGCTCCACAGGTCCCTGCCAGGTGGGTGATCCCGTCGGAGCCGTGGGATCGTTGCCTTGTTCCTGGCTGGTGTAATGTTGGGGTCCAGCATCTGGCACTTGTCCTGCTCGTGACTATTTTTAACAGAGATGCTGTTCGGTGCATGCGTGAGCCTGAGTGTAGCTGTGCTGGGGCATCTTTATGACCTGTTGAGTCAGCTGCGTGGTGGCTGGGTGGCTGCTCTCATGCCCTGGCCAAGGGACACTGGCAGACCAGCATGCTGGTGTTGCTGGGCCGTGGGCTGATCTGGCCCACCACGGTTATTTCAGCACCACCGGGGGTTCAGCCCTTCCCTCCGTGCTGCTCGAGGAGCCGGTCCCGGCTGCAGAGATGGCTGCGGAGAGGCCGGGCTGCGTCCCGCCGGGCAGGAGCAGCCCCTCTGCAGGAGCACAAGAGGCTGTTTGTTGCTTTTGTGGATGCTTGTGTGCGTGGCTGGGGTGCCAGCAGCGCTGGGCTTCATCGCGGACTGGCTCTTTGACTGCAGTTGCTGATTGATGGGACAGGGACGGTGGCAGGAGCGCCGGGCTGCCATTGGGTTCGTTTTCTGTGCCTGGTGCTCACTGTCCCCATCAGTTGTGTAGGACGGGGTTTCCACAACTTCCACTTGATGACTTCTTGGACTGGGTATTAGCAGAAAATAGCCCAAATTGCGCTGCTACGCTTACTGTGTCCATGTCTGCAGTGTTTTCCTTATCATGAAACTTTCACATCAGGACCATCAGTCGCTGCAAGCCTTGATGTTACTAGTCCTTTAAATACATCCTGTCTTAGTGGTTACATGCCCCAGCGTGGGCTTGGCTCCACATGTCCTCAGGCTCTGCAGCCCAAACTCGCCGTCCGGACCTCCGCTGCGGACCTCAGCCCTCGCAAAGCGCCTGGCTCTTCCCCGCCTCAGGCTGGGTTATTTGGAGCAGCTGCCAGGGATGCAGGGATCGATCTGTCCATCTAGCTGCACACTCCCATCCATCATCCCTCCACCCATCCATCATCACCCACATATTGAAGTGTCTAATTGCTGACGTGGTGGCTGTAGAAGATGATGAATAAATTCAAACTCCTGGCTGGTGGAATTACTGCTTTCCTTCTCAGCCAGGTACACCAAACCATTGCCAGTGCTGTGTAAGTGGGTAAGCGGGTGTCCGCATGGTCTTCTGCTGGGCTCTGGGGTAGTGAGGAGCCCATGGGAACATGGTTCTTGCTTTTTCACCTCTCCGGAGTGCCAGGTGGCTGTGGTCCTCCCACATATTGCAGCCAGGTCCGACTCCCTTTGGACCGAGAGAGTTTTGTGCTGTAGCAATTGGTCTGCAGGTCCTTAACGAAGGTGGTCGAGGTGGCCACCAGCCTGTCTGCTGCTGGTACCTCAAAAGAAAAACAAGCAGAGTTCAAAAAATTAGCTGGATTAAAACAACGAGCTAGGTTCTCATCTCTCCCGGGAGTTACTGTGCATCTGGCTGCAGCCCAGGGGAAATGGTACCAGGCAGCCGTGGTCTCTGCCACCACAGAATCACTTGCTGTGCCTTTCTCCCTCCCTGCTCTGCCAGGCTCTGAGGCGGGAGAGCCTCTGGTGCTTATGGAAATATTTTGCTGCTGATAAATTTAAGGGCAAAACCCACAGGCTGGGAGTGAACAGCTGAGGGCAGAGGGGGACATACATGGGGCACCCCGCTAGTGCCAGTGCCCCTCCAGTCCTGTCCTGGGAAGATGCCCTCCCAGGAGGGACTGCACCTGGAGCACAGCCGTGTTATTAGACACCAGAGAATCCACACAGGCCGCCTCAGTATGAGCTCACCCACGTTCTGAGACACGAGAGAGCCCACATCAGAGGGTTGGCTGCTGCAGTGCTATGGGGCTGCCTGTGCATCTTGCCCTAAATCAGTCCCCAGGGACGAGGGGCAGCGGCGGGGGGGGGCCGGTCGCTTTTGGAGGAGCAGCGGCTGAGAGCTGCCGGCGTTTACAGCCCGAGGCTCCTGCTCCCACAGCGAAACGCGGCTTGAGGGCAGACAAGCATTTCCTCCTGCCCCGCCTTGGTGGTCTCGGTGGAGACGTGGTGGTCTCAGGCTCCCGAGGAGCCGTCGCTCTTTTAAAAGCGAGGCAGGGTCTCGTCCGGCTTTACAGGGCAGCTCGATGGAGCCCCGGGCATCCCCATGGGGTAGAACCTCGTGCGGTCCTGTTCTGCCACCTCGGCAAACACCGGTGGGATGGCAAGGGCTTCCCGGCAGGTCTGGGAGAGCAGCCCTGCGGTCTCCGATGCCCAGCCCTGGTTTAGATCACGCTCGCTGATGTTCGAAATGTTGCTCTGCTGTGCACCAGGAGAGGGGCAGCTCTTTGGGGAGGGGGCTGGAGGTCTGGGTGCCCCCCGCTCCGCCACCCAGGGCCACCCCGCACCTGGGGGGCTCGGCTATGAGCCGTGGAGGTGGCAGCGTGGTGGCACTGCTGGCAGAGCTGGCACAGCTCTCAGGGGAACACTGCCTTGGCTGGTGGTTGACTTCCCAATTTTCAAACGCAGAAACAAAAATCAACCTATTGCTTCCTGGAAGCGCATAAAAGTTGATGACGGGAAACAGCACAAATTGAATTAAGTACGTATTATCATCGCTGCATCGATGGGAAAGGCGCTGCAAGATTTACTCCCCTCTCCAAGGGCAAAATGAAGAGCAGCTTTCTGCTTCTGCCAACCTCTGTGCTTCAACCTCTGCTACTCTGCTGGCCACCAGCTTCTGAGGGCTTAAGACTGTCTCGAATATATATGATGACACATAACTTGGGAGCAAATAATATAGCTTTTGAATTCCTCTCCCCTCTTTCCGAAGCCCCGAGCCTGGGGATTTGCAGAAATGCCCTTTCTTTGTGGCGGCTTCTCTGTCCCGCTTTGCCCGGGGTTGGGTGAGCCCCCGCTGCGGAGGCGGCGTTTAGCCCGACCTGAGCGTCTTTCCCCCGTCGGGAGGAGATGCTGTGGCAGCGAGACATGCTAATGGCGTGGTGCTGGGGCGTGTTGGGATGCCTGCTCATTTTTTTCCCTTAAGAAAAAGGCAGTGTGGGGACAAGCCAGCAGCAGGCTGTCCCCAGAGGCTGGCATTCCCCTGGGGTCAGGACTGTGACCCTTAGGACATCTGTCCTGGCTGCTGTTATTAACTGATGGCCAAGACTTGGCAGAGTCTGGCCCCTGACTCCAGGGAGGACTTGCGTGCTTGCGAGCCCAGCGCTGCCCGGTGTGGTGGGCCGGGACATCTGCCAAAGGTGTTTCTGCCTGGGGAGCTTCTTATGAGAAAATTATCGAGAGTCTTCCCAACTTCTGCAAAGGAGTTTTAGTTGCAAGCAGCATATTTCACCTTTCTCCGCGATGCTGGCTGCCCAAATACCCCGGTACTGAGTGGGACCTGGGGAGCCTGAAGCCCAGCAAAGCTGGCGTGGACGGGGCTGCTGGGTTTTGGGCTGTGCTGGAGTTGCCTTGCCCTGAGCCACGGGCAGCAGTTGGGGCCCCAGCTGCCACTCGGCCGCAGCTTTTCATGGAAATGTGCAAACTTCCTATTTTTGATCCTTGTCCTCCATCAAATCCGGCTGGAATCGGCCGGTGGGATCAGACGTGGCCAGGGGAAGACGGGCAGACAGCTGGGCGGACAGGCAGACAGACCGTGTGATTGCTTAAGCCACATTTCCTTAGGAAACCAGGCTAAAAATAATCAAAATCCAGTCCTTTCCCACAAACAGCTCCATTTGCCACAAACCAATGCTTTTCCAGTGAAGAAATATTTTGTTAGAGAATTCCCAGTTGTTCCTGCTGGAGGGAGGGAGGAAGGGAGCACAGGCGCTGGAGGGGCAAGAGACCTGCGGATGGAGCCTGTCCACCTGGGGCTCATCCAGCACGGGCGATGGGGAGCCGGGAGCTGCCAGCGGCTCAGCCGGGGCACGGGGTGGGAGAAACCCCTCTGTCCTCTGAGCCTTCCCGATGCCTCCGCAGCCCCTTTCTCTAGAGCTGGAGAAACAGCTTTTTTTTTTTTTTTTTGCAGCAAACTGCGTAATCCACCCACATCTCCCTCCTCGGTGGGGGATTTCCTTCGCCTGGGGACCAGCTGAACCGCAGTGCGAGGGGAGGAAGCGGGGGACAGGCTGCCCAGCAGCATCCCCAGCATCCCGAAGCCTTGTTGTCCGGGCTTGGCTGGATTTCTGAGGCTTCTCCCTTATCTGCAGAGGAAACAGTTATTAGCTCCCATGTGATGGGCGGCAGATTGGGGAGAAAAGTCCTGCACACGCATGGAGGTGGCTGAGCAGGTTGTCAGGGAGAAGAACCATTTGGCAACTGCTCCGGGGCCGCGAGCTGCGTGTTGGGACTCCTCTCCCAATTCCCTTTGCTCGGCTCCTGCTGGTGTTTCAGCAGATGCTGCAGGAGGGGATGGCACAGAACAGCTCGGGCTGCACGAGCGGTGGTGGCTCATGTCACCGCTGTGCTCCGGGGCAAAGCTGGGCTTTGCTCTTCGCCAGGAAACGGGGCTTTTTCTGATAGAAAAAAAAAAAAAAGAGCTAAATTTGTTTCCCATCTTCCCCCAGGCTGTCTTACAAATTTGACACAGATGGGGAATCTTTTTTGTTCCTGTGGAAAACTGGATGCATTTTCCATCACAACAAGAGCAGCATGACAGCATTCGACCCGAGACAAACACCAAACAAACCGTATTTCTGTTTTTTGTTGGTGACGGAGGCGGGGAGGACAGACGAGCTCCCCCGGCTTGGAGCTGTCGTGAGCTGGAGCACACGTAGCACATGCTTTGTGGAGAGCCGGGAGCTGTGCCGGGGGGGGCACCAATGGTGACCATTACAATGGGATTTTAGCTCAAAGTTTTCCCTGTCAACCCCCAAAACCAGGGAGGGAGGGAGGCTGCAAACCGCAGCACCGCTGCGGGACCTGGGGGAACACAGGGGTTTGGGGCTGATGGATGCTGTCACGACCTCCGCTCCGGGGAAGAGAGAGGTGAGGGGGTGGTTTGCTCTTGGTTGGTCACCCTCTGGGCTGTGCTCTCCAGCTGCAGGGCGAAACCTCTCTCCTTTCAGATGCAGTTACGGCTCCTTCACCCTGCTTGGCCAGGGAAGGCGGTGAGGAGGAGGGCTGGGCAGCCCTGGCTCCATCCCTGCCTCCATCCCTGCCTCCATCCCTGCCTCCTTGCAGGCAGCTGTCTCAAGGGGTTGGAGGTAACCGTCACCTTTGGATGGGTTAACCTGGGGCTAACCTGCTGCTCCGTGGAGCTGCTGCCTGCTCCGGGCCATCAGGCAGCATGGAGCCCTGCCTCTTGCCAGGGCTGGGCAAGCAGCAGCCCAGCGATGGCCCGCTCGAGCTGTCAAAGGCATTACAGCGGTGCTGGGGAGATGGGAACAGCCGGATCCTGCCCACAGCGCGGCCGTGGCTGGGGACCACGGGGGGTCTGCCATCGTGGCACTGCTGCCTCAGCACATTTCTTCTGTCCCACACCTGCAGCAGCTCCCGGGGCCGCGCGCCTGCGGGACATCTGCTCCCTGCCCCGAGTCCCCCCCCAGCAGCCCCACGGAGGGTCCCCGTGTGCCAACCAAGTGCTGATGCTGCAGATGATGCCGGTCATCTGCCAGCTATTGAACCCAGCCCAGGCACCCGCGGAGGTTTGTCTAAATTCAGGTAATTGCACCAATATGGTGCTTTTCCTCCCTCGGGCCAAACCCTACAGCTCGTGCATCACTTTGGGCTGTTTGTTGTAGCTGCTGCTTGCGGGACTGGTGCTGCTGGCTCCTGTCACCCTCCTGTCACCCCTCCTGTCCCCCCTTGCTGTGGGTAGCCCAGGGCACCCTCCTGCTCAAACCCCGGTGCCGGCAGCAGCTGTTAGCCATGGGTGTGCGGCAGTGGAGGGTTTTGATGCTGCGGGGCACAGGGTCCCCCCGCGCAGGGGCAGCGTGGGGGGATGCTCCCGGGAAGCCAAGGTGGCGGCAGGCAGGGGTGGAGGGTGGGGGGAGCCGGGGCAGAGCGAAGCACCCACTGGCTTCTTCTCCTTCAGAGGAGCAGGGCATCCCCCTCACAGGGGGATTGAGGTGCACAGTCACCGGTGATTTCGGTAAGCATTAGGTTCCCAAATACCTTTGTGGATCCGGCCAAGAGAGCTTAAAACTGTCACTGGAAACTGTGCTGATGGATCCCCATGGCTTCGTTGCAGACCTCAGACCTGGCTCCAGTTCACGAGCGAGGACTGATTTATGTTTTCTTAGGTAGAAACGAGACAGTTTTGGATGCGATTCAGAACGACTCGTGGTTAGTTTGAAGCTGAAGTTTCGAGCAGGACTCGGTGCTTGTTCAGCAGGGGAGAGCCAGACTGGGAAAGCGTTTTTGCAGAAGCCTTCATGAAATGTAGTCGGTGGACTCATCACATGCTAAATCAGCACAGGGAGATGGGAGAGGCGTTACTCCGATGGCAGGGGTGGGGCTCTCGCCTCGCTCGGAGCATCTTTGATTTCTAAGTCATCAGATCCAACCAGTGAAATTTTAAACTGGATGTGGAAGGTGCTGTGGGCAGGAGAATGACATTAAAATCGCTTGTGTTGAATTTGCTTGGGTTAAAATAGGGATTGTGAGCCTAGCTTTTACTGCTTGATTTACCTGCTGGAGTAGGACCCAGCGTCCTCAGTCAGGGAGACGCAGGGAGAGCCCCAGCAGCATCATGGCAAGGGCTGCGCCTTCTGAGCGTGGTCCCGGGTCATCTTTTGCCAAAGCCACCCTGGGAGGAGCTACGAGAGGAACCTCAGCTTTCGCCCTGGGCTCAGACCCCCTTTCTTCAGACCTGGCCGGGTCTGTGTGCCATCATGCACCATGGTGCTGGGACAGAGGAGCTCAGTGCCTCCTTTCCACCCGATCGCCCTCATGCACAGGGGAGACCCGATACCTGGTGCAGTGTTTGGGTACACTGGTTGAGAGGTAACATCTGGTGGGTTTATCTGTGTCGGACCATGGGGGTTTATGGTCAGTTTGTTACTCTAAAATGCATTAATTGCTTTCTAACGAGAATCCGACCCTTGGTGATGCCAGGAGGAGCCGGTGGCTGTGGCCCATAGCTTCTGATCCCAGCTCTGGTCCAGCAAGCAGAAAGTGCAAAGTTCCCATTTTTGTCTGTTTAAAAGAGGAGGAAAGGTAAAAAAGACTGGAAAATGTTGGAATGAGTTATGTTAAAAGTTGTGAGGCTGGGGGGATCTCTTCCCATCCCCAAAAGCTGCTGGGGGGTCCCTTCCTCATCCTCCAGCCTGGTGGGATGGCTGTGCAGGGGGTACGGACGGAGGAAGGAGAAGAGCACGGCAAAGGGCTCTGTCCTCCCCGGAGCACATGCCAGAGGGGGACAGCCAGCCCTACTGGCGGTGGCCTCGGAGCGGCCATCTGGAGAGCCCGGCAGCCCTTTCCCCATCGCTCTGAGAGGGTCCAGGCTGGGGCCGGGCCCGGTGGCGGGGACAGCCCCATACTGAGATCAAATAAACACAAATACACTGAAATTATTCATGGCTCTGGGGACTTGTCTCGATGCCTCGTCAGCATCTGCTAATCAAATCAAAGCAGCTGTCAATTCGCCGGCCAGCGGGAAGGTCTCGCTCTGGCAGACATGTGTGGATTCCTCCTTTCTTCCTCCCTCGCGTGGGCTCCCGCTGCTCCTGCACCTGCGACAGGGCTGGGACAGGGGTGTCCGATGTGGGGCTCCTGCCCACGCGCCCTCCCCGGGGCTGGCAGGGCTGCCCCGGCTGCTGGGGATGCCCCTCGCCCGTACCCCGTGAGGGACGCAAGGAGGGATCCCAGGGACCCATCGCCATGGAGGGCAGTGCAGGTCCTGCCACCGGCACCACACCCTGGCTAATTAGTCTGAGCTAATTAGCTGAAAGCTTGTGGCTCAGGCCAGCACTGCTCATGGGCTGGGACCGCCTGCAGCCGCTGTCCCCCAGGATGCTGCAGCACATGGCAGCGAGGGGATGGATGAGCTCAAAATATTGGAGGATTTTGCCTCAATTTTGAGTATTGCAGCTCTGCTGCATCGCTGGTGCCCAAGGCTCTGCAGGCAACTGCAAAATTATAGATAACTCTTTTTTTTTTTTTTTCTGTCCCCTCCCAAAAGCAGCAGACACTGCTGTGCCATGGTGGGGGGGGTTACGCTGTGGGAGAGGAAAACACCGTCTGCCCGTGGGCACAGAGCTGCTCTGGAGAACTCGCTCGTTCATTGCCTGGAAGCTGCACAAGGAAACCCCTGCGCTCCAGGAGCTCCAGGGGCAGAGGCGAGCGCAGCTGTGGTCCATGGTGGGTGCATGGCTTTTCCATCCAGGGAGCATCCAGGCAGGATTGGGCTGTAGTGCGGCTGCGTGGGGTGAAGTGGAGTTGCGAGGGTGAGGGAGGAGGTGGTCGGAGGGATGGGTGTCGCACCGCTCACGCCACGACCTGAGAGTGCAGTGCCCCCAGAAAACCAGTCTCGATGCCCTTGTGCTTTCTCATTGATCTCTTAGGAACTGATTTTTAGCTAGTCTGGTTTTCCTTTTGCCCACTCGACCATCGGGAAGTGGAGGAATTCCCATTTCTGCTGGCCACGTAACTTTAATCCTGAAAAAAATGAGATTTTGTGGGCTTTTTATGTCCTTCCTGTGCTCTCCTCTGTCTAGGTGGGAAACCAGGAAACATCAGCCCGTTGCTGCAAGAGGATAATTTGGCGAAAACCAATATGTGTATTTTTTATTTGTAATTGAAAACAAAGACCTTAGACATACTTATAGCAATCTCAGAGATTTTTTTCTGTTTTTTTTTTTTTAAACAGTAATAAATTTTGCATCTGAATGGCCTGCCAGAAGCGCACTGCCTGCCTGGAGAGCTCAGACTGGGGTCCATAAAAAATAACTGGATACTGGAAGTATATAATTATCCGTTAATCATGTTCTGCCCATTCGAGCAGCGTGTGCCTTCTCGGCGCGGCGTTGGAATCGCCTGGGTTAGCGGGATGCTCTCCCAGAGACACGGACGAGGGGGTCCCTTCCCCTCCCCAGGCTGTCGTGCAGCAGTGATGCAGAACCCCCAGCCTGGCAGCCCCATACAGCTTTAAGAGCAAATTTTCCTTATTTATGGGAGCGCCCAAGGATCCCAGTTACCAGAGGTATAAAATTTGTCACCGGTGCCTCTACTCTGGTTGCAGAAGGGCATAATTTGTGTTTCCCGGTGCTCAGACAGCAAGTCAGGTCGTAAAACACAAGATGCATGGTGAAGGGAGAGCGTATTTAAAAGGCTGATTCTGCTGAAAGGTGTAATAATCTGCCGGATTACTTGCCGGGGTAGCTGCAGGAAAATTTACTGCCTTGGAAAGAGATTATCAGCAGCCGCTGCTGCCAGCAGATTTCTTCCTTTTCTTTTCTAAGGGGAAGGAAGCTTTTCATTGAATTCCTGCTGCCCGCGCCCACAAGCAATGCTCCCCCCACCCCGCCACCGCCCGCAGCCAAACCACTCCATCAGTTCTCACAACTTGGAAAGGAAAAAAATAATCTGGATGATGCCAAATTTTATCCTTATCACCCCTCTCAGGTGTGAGAGGGAAATTCAAGGCTGTGTTTGAATTATGCTGGTGTGAGCTTACACGTGACCAGTGCCTTCCCTGCTCGGGAGCCTGAAGGTGCTGAGCTGGCGGAGGGGGTCGGGTCTTGCTGCAGGGGCTGAGTCTTGCTCTGGAGGCATAAAGAGGAGACATTTGTTCCTGAGAAGCCCCATGCCTTGTTCCCAGGCCTCCCCTGCCTCCCTCCCCAGTCCAGGGCTCCAGGAGCATCTCACCATTCCCCAGCTGTAGGAACAGGCTTGGCATGGATGGCACCGGGGCTACCTCCACCACGAGCCGAGCAGAGACCCTGAGCATCCCCTCTTGTGAGCGGGGACAAAACCTGGAGCATCTGCAGAGCATTCCGGGCAGAGCCAACCTGGTCCCTGGCAGAGAACAGAGCCGGAGCAGCTTCCCAGGCTGGAGCTCAGGGCCACTTGTGCTCCGAGTTTGCAAGTCCTTCTGCAGCATCTCCAACCATACGCTGGAGGGACCGGACCGGGGTTTGGCAGGGGTGTGCAGGGGGGGTTGGTTTTGTTTGATTTCATTCCCCTGGAAGGGAGGAGGGCGGTGGCGGGCCAGGGCAGCTAACCCCTTTAATTGTGTGCAATGAAGGCTGACAGTGCCGAGGCGCAGCCTTTAAAAGGGGTACTGAACCTTTAATTCCTGAATAAATCATCTCCAGTCTGTTGCTCCTTCATCTGCAAGCTGTTTGAGCGCGGGTACATATTCACTGCTGGGAAGGGTCATTTGGAGATCAGAGCCCTCGATTGACCCGGGTCACAGGCAAGACACCTGCCACAGGCTGTCCCCGCGCCCCCGGGACCGCCGGGACTCGGGAATCAAAGGGACACCGGGGAGCGAGTGGCAAGAAGATTTCTAATTGCTGCCGTGCAGATGCACTTCATTCCAGAGGGATGGAGGGGGCCGTGCATGCCCGCTGCAGCCCTGCCCTCGCCTTACACGGCCCCAGTCCAGCATCCCACCAAGGCTGGGCATGTGTCAGAAAGTAGGATTTTTGAGGATTCACATAGCTATTCCATTTCTCACCTGTTTTAACCCAAGCAGCGGGTTCAGCTGCTTTTTCGCTAGTGGTTGTTCAAAATACATCTTTGCTTGTTGCAAGCGGAACATTGCTCCTGGGAACACAAGGTTGGGTTTGCTTCATGTCCCCCTCCTGCAGTTGAGGGCTGCAGGTGGCACCGTCCTGTTGTTGTTCTGTCTCTGGACGAGCTCTGGAGGGAGCAAATGTCCCCGTGGACTGTGGGGTGCCCGGTGCTCACTGCTGCAGCCGTGGGCGATGACTCCAACAGCAAGCGGGAGTCCCAGGGCGGCTGTGGCTCTGTGCCTTGGCCAAGGGGCACTGCCTTTGGCAAGAGCACGGGGATGACCTGAGCGGTGCTGGCTGTGATGGGTCCTTGGCAGATGTCAATGGGGAGTTCAGCTGCTCTGCATTTTTGGGGTGATCATAGCCCCACAGCGGAGTAGGGTGAGGAGGGACTGTCTCCGAATCCCCTGGATGGTAACAGAGGCCAAGCAGCCTCTTCGTCCAGCACTGTCACTCCCGAGCAGGGAAGGAGCTGTGCCCTTATTAACTCTGATTTCTGCTCTTCATAATCATATGCCGTTATGTGCATTCACTGGGAGCCCTTTGGCCTTAACGACCCCGCTGGAATAACCGTGCAAAGAAAAAACCTTCAGGGCCTTGAGCTGCACGTAATTGCAACCCCCAGCCATAAACATGAGCGCGGTGGCGATGCAAATGCCGGGCGGCAGAGGGGAGCGGGTCGGGGTCTGCGGGGAGCAGGAGTGGGAGCAGGGGGCTGCAGCCATGCTGTTGGTGGGGGAATGGCCTTTTTCTCACCTCCCTGCCAGTGCTCGGGACTTGGGGTGCACAGAAGTTTGGATAGATGGACAAAGCAGCCACGGTTTCCTAAATGGCCCCGGTTCTTACCAGGGTTAATAACTGGGTGTCAGATGACTTGTGAAAGCAGCCACTCCATTAGAAATGCTAATGCGCTTCTCCCCTTTCCGTGTTCCACATCCCCCAGATCTTGATGCTAAACAGGTCGGAAAGCCAAACTCAAAACTCCCCCAGCTCCTGGCCCTTCCCGGAGCCCCCCAACAGGCCCCATTGCTGCCTCCCTCCTGCTTTGCAGCCCATGCTCTTCCCAGGACGAAGCTGCCGGGCTCTGCAGCCAGCGAGGGAGCCCCTCAGGAAGGGTCTGCGGGGTCTCGGACCCCGCGGGGAGCAGCCCTGGCTGGCGGCAGCACCCAGCCCATTGCATCTCCCTTCTCTGAGCCTTTTCTGCAGCCTGACCCGGCTGAATCCCAGCCCAGGGACCCCCTCCCCCGTGGTCTGGTGGTGGGAGAGCTCCGGCGTCCTTTGCGTTGGCTGGAGACCCTCCAGTCATGGTCGTGGGCTGCTGGCCCGGCGAGAGGCTTTTCGGGGGCTGGAGGGGATGCTTGGGACTGTGCAGGGATGCTCCAGCTGGGAGCAGGACCGGGCAAACCTCCGCCATGTTTCATGTATAAAACTATAATTAGGAGCAAAGGGCAGGGGGGTGCAAAGGAGCATTAATAAATTATCTTCGTTGTTGTTAATTGACGTGTCTCAGAGTCAGCCGATCGTTGAGCCGAGGGCTTGGCTCCCCTTCCAGGCGCATCACAGGCTTGTTACTGCTGTCATTAGCATATTCAGGTTTCCCTGCTTAAAGCCAATTAGCTCCTGGCCAGGCCTGATTGGGAAGCCGTGGCCTCATTTGCACATTTTTGAATTGGTGAAAGAATCAAAAATAATGGAGGCAAGCCTGGGATGGAAAGCGCCCGGGGGGCTCTGCCTGCTGGTGGGGGGTGCTGGCAGGACCCGCTGCCTCCTCCGAAGGGGCAGCGGGGAAGGAGTAATTAGGAATAAAAAGGAACATGGCCTAATTTGCTCCCGGGCGGTTTGATGGTGAGTTCAGCCTTCGTTGCCTTGCACTGTGGTTCAACAGATGCCCAGGTGCTTTCCTCCGGGAAGAGGAGGTGATGGAGGGGACCGGGGTGGGGGGTAAGTACAGCTGCCCACATGTATGCCCCCCACCCTGCTTTGGGGAATGGGGGGTCCGGCATGTCCCCCGGCAGCCGGGGTTTCCTTGGCAGAGTCCGGAGCAGGGACACAAGGCTGGTTCTGTCCCTCCTGGCATCCCACCCCTCTCGCTGCTTTCTCCCCCTTTGCTTCCCAGCAAAGGTGCTGCTATTTTAGCTGCCTTGAAGGAAAAGGCCGGTATCTTAAAGTCTGCATAACTGGTTCCAGTTTAACAACTTCATAGCCGCTGTGCGGCCACAAAGGCAGCCTTGTCCCGCCGGGTGAGATAAGCCTGTTGGGGCGATTCATATGCAGATCCGGGTGGTACCGGGTGTCTGCTGGGAGAGCATAAATCTGTCCCAAGCCTTGTCCCCCTCTCCTGGTTCCAAACTGTTTTACATTTACACAAAAAAGGTTCTGTCCCCCATTGAGCCCGGTCCCGGGCAGCCTGTCACCCTGCCTTTGAGAGAGGAGGTCCCCTGGAACCGCAGCTGGACCCCACTGGGTGCCCCCTGCCCAGACAGGGCTGGGCTGGGGACGGGCGAGCGCTAAGCTGGGCTGTCCCGGCCGGTTTTGTCCTCCACGTCATCCCCATCGCCCATCTTATCGCCTTGAAAGAGTCACTTTCTTTGGCCCTGCAGAAAGCTCTCAACCATATCCCCTCCGGCAGAAATCCCCTTGCCTTTCACTGGCTTTTGTCGGGGGCTTTTTTTTTGTCAGCACTGGTTTGGTTTTTTTTTTTTTAATAATAATGGAGAGAGGGTTTCCCCCCCCCTTTTCTCTTCCACTTTTGGTGATAACACAGAACCTGCAAGCCCCGCTCCGGACTGCAACCGTCACCTGCGTCTGCATTTTATCTGGGGTTTTGGAGTCTCCCTTCACGTTCCTGGCACAGGTTGGACCTGTGTCCGTGCTAAAGATACTGCCTGGCATTTTTGCAAGGGGATGAATTGTGGGCACGTGAAGCTGCCGTGTGAGCAGCCGGCGTGGGTGCTAACGCAGGGATGCTCTCAGGCTGGAGACTTATTTATCAGTGAGGTTGTCCTCTAATGGGCACATCCATTACTTTATGCCCTCGGCTCGGTACTGGGAGGAGTTCTTCGTCTGCAACAAAATCATCCCAGAGTCAAGGAATCGTGAACCAATTAACCCTGGAAAGTTATGTCGGCCCAGTTTTTTGAAGTCTGCTTTGACTCCCTGCCTGCTATGGCTGTTAATCTGTATTTAATGCAGCTTTCTGCATTTTTATCAGGGCTGTAAGTTACTGCACCTTGCTACCTCAACAGAGGAGGTAATCAATCTAAAGGAGGGCCCCTGGGAGCAGAGCCGTAATCTGCAATTCCCCGGAACATCCCGGAAAAATCCAGCAGCCCTTGGAAATGCATCTGGGCTGAGAGCAATTAGGGGATGTTAAAGACATGAGCTGTGGGCTCAGCCCCTCGGTGAGTGGTAACGGCAGCCCCGGGTCGCGGCTGGCTGCCCGTGCAGAGCACGAGGTGGTACAGCAGTGATCACGCAGCCTCCGAGCGCACGGGTACCACAGCTTGGAGGGTGAGAGGAGGATGGGGATGGGTGACCGGGGTGGGTGGAAAGGAAAACTCGATGAAACCATGAGCGAAATGGCTCCCGGGAGGCTCGGAAGTAGACAGTGACATTTTCCATCCTTCTCCGTGAATTTGCTGTTTTCTTTAAGCATTAACAGCTTCACACGTTGAATATTTCTACATAGGAAATCTCATTTCTGATGCCTCTCAAATGCATTTGTTTTACTGTGTAATTTATCAGCTTAATAGAAAGGTAAAAGAGTTTTATTTCTCCTCCTGGGCACACGGTCTCCTCTTGAGGTACAAATTCTCTCCAAGGATGCTGAGGTGCTCTCTCACTGCAGCGTCGCCTACTTGTAGGTAATGCTTAGCATTCCCGAGGCATTTTCTTAAGGTCGATAAGAATTAACTGTAAATTTGATTAAAGTTTTGGATGCTTGCACTAAAGTGGAGCGTAACAGAAGCCTGGTCTGCTCTTTGCCAGTTTAAACCAGATCTGGAGGGAGATGGGGGTTATCAATAATTAACTGGGGTAATATAGGGGAAAGTATTAGGGAGTTAATGAAACTGTGAAATAGCGTAATTATCTTGCGAGTAGCTGGGAGTGATGGAGCTGCTGAGGAAGAGGAGGCGTTGCACAATTTGCTCGGAGGCTGCCATTCCTGATGTGGCCTCAGGATGACGCGGGGACCCAGCGCCTCCGCCACCACCCTGACCCCAGTGGCCGGTGGCTCCGCGTTAACCGAGTGCGGGATCGAGCATTTAAAACCAAGTCAGTGGCGTCCAGCTCGTGGGGGGGTCGTGCACCTTTCGTTCCCAAAGCTGTAGATGTGTTGGAGCCTGTCTGAGGGTCTGCCTGAGTGCTGGCTGGCAGAGCGTATGGCTCTGATGGACCAGCCTTGGGGGGCTGTGCATGGGATGTCCCTGCCCCATGGCTGTCCCCAGAGGGGGGACCATGTGGCCATGCTGGCAGGGGAAGGTCTCTGCGCCCCATCGCACAGCCCACGGGCACGGGAGCTGCTTGGTGCTGTTCCAGCAGTACCTGTGCAAACAGAGGTGGGAAGCCCTGCCCCCACATGGGCTTTTATTAAAAAATCTGTTTTAATTAAATTTTAATTAAGCTTAGGACGATGTGGTTGGCTTTAATTAAAGTTGGTGCAGTTCCCGTGTGCTGAGAAGCCCTTGGTCAGCCAGATGAGCGCGGGGAAGGTGCTGGTATTGCTGGCTGAGGGTCTCCTGGGCTGCACGCGGTGAGTGTCCTCTGCCCCACAGATCCCTTAGGGATGGTCTCGGCACCATGGGGCTCAGCCTAGCCCTTGCTGTCCTTCTGCAAAAAGGAGGTGGGGGGCGTACAATGGCTTTCATGAAAATGTTTTGGCAAAACTTTTGCTGGGGCATCCAGACTCACGTCGTTCTCCGTGGTCACCATGTCAGAGCTCTTGGAGAGCACTGCTGTTACAGGGGTAGCTCACGGCTTTCCTCTCCAGTTTATGTCCATGGGAACATCTCGACGGCAACTGCAGCAAACCCAAACTGTCGGGCTTTCCAAAAGCTGAGCACAGCCATGAATTCCTGAGCTCAGGTCAACTTGGTGCCAGTTTGGGGAGCACAGGCTGAGAAAAGGAGTGTTTCAGTTTAACGTGGGCTTTCCAGGCTCTTGGATCACGTCATCCCAAGTGTTTGCTGTTTCATAATAAACACTTTATTGCCCATTGAGGAGACGAACCGTTTTAGGTCTTGAGCCCATGTTTGCTGAGAGAGGGTTTTGGGTGGGTGAGCAGCAGGAGGAAGGAGCCGTTTTGCCATGCAGTAATCCTGGGGGCATCCAGGGAAGCGCTGCAGAAATGCCTCAAGAAGTTGCCCAGAGAAGCTGCGTGAAGCAGCCTGGCAAACCCTATGGTAGGTTTCTGAACGTAATTAGAGTTAAACATGCTTGGCTTGTGGGGGGAAGCCCAAGCAGCGGGTTGGAGGTGTGCTGACAGCGGCGTTCGGAGATATGCGGTTGGTTTTGGCTTGGCTCTGGGCAAGCACGGTGGGGAAGGAGTGGGGTGTGGGGTGGAAGGGCCTGATCCTGGTTTGGGAGGGTGCTTCCCAGCGGGAATGCCAGCAGTCAGCCTCTCTGGTGACTGTGGTTATCTGGGGTGTGTGGGGGGAAAGAGTCTGAAAAGTCTGGGGAGAATGCCCATTGCTGCCCCCAAGATGCAGGTACCCCTGAAGGGCACCCACCTGCCTGGGTACCGCTGCTGCCAAACAGGAGGGGCTGGGCTGCCAGACGGGGACACTGGGGACAAGAAGTGGCTTTGAAAATGCTGGCACTGTCCAGAAAAAAAAAAGAGGGGTGGGGATGGGGGGGAAGCCACAAGTGGCTTTTTCCTCTTGTTTGGGGGAGGGAGTTGTGCGGGGCCCAGCATTGCTCACAAATGCTTTTAATAAAGTGTTCTTTCCTACGTCCAGGGGAAAAAAAACCAAAAACCTCAAGCCTTTTCCCATTACATAAGGAACAGATGCTGCTGGGCAGAGCCCTGGCTTCCCCACAGCACAGCCCTGGCTGCTGCGTGGCCTGTCCGCTCTTGCCATGGGGGGGACAAGCCCCCATGCAGCGGGATGGGGATCCCTGAAACACCCCATCCTGCCCCAAAGTGCTGCTGCCAAGAGCCGGCTCCGCTGTGGGACCCAGCCGCAGCCCGGCGGGAAGGTCCATCCTCATCCTCCTGCTCTGCCAGCGTTCCCGCAGGGATCCCCAGAGCAGGGGTTTGGAGCTCCCCCTGCCCTTGCGTGCGTTGCCTTGGCCACAGACAAGCGACATTAAAAAAACCCTTCCCCTGCCTGGGTGAGGGAGGAGAGGCGTATGGGGACAGGCGGGGGAAGCCCCTCTCCTTTCCAGCCAGCCCCAAGGGACACGGGGTGGAGCAGCCCCAGGGGTCCAGGGACACCCCAGGGGGAACCTCGAGTTTTAAAACCAGAATTCTTCCAAGTTCAGGCTAAGTGGAAAGTCCTTGTAGGAAAAAGTCTGTCCGGTCCCAACTCTCTCCTTTCGGTTAAGTGAAACGTCTCGGTTAGACTTGATGTTTCTGCTTTATTTTATCCCTTCTTGATGTGCTTTATCACAGCCAATATTTGGGTATTGGTACTTTTTCCAAGAGATTTCCTGATCCCTGCAGCTCGTCCTGGGATGTCTCTGGGTGTGGAGCAGCTTGGGTTGGATCCCATGTGTTTGCTGACCCATACAAGTGATTCGGTGTCAGGATGGATGGTGGATGTTTGTTGGCTGGCTGGATGGCGGCATCTAGACAGCAGCTGGTACAGAAGCCACGTCATTGCTTGGTGCCTCAGTTTCCCGCTGCAAACCAGCACGTGCCTTCTGGGTTAAGTGCTCTACCATCTGCTAAGAAAAGTCCTAGGTGGGAGCAAAGGAAATGCTTATTCCGTATATGTATTACATATATTTCTGTGTGCACACAGACGTAGTTTTTATTTCAGAAGAACGATTGAAGTGGTTCGGTCATTTCCCAAAGTATTAAGCAAACCTCTGAAAGCCTCGTGTCCCCTCCCTGCGGGAAAGCGGCCTCCTGCCTGGGACAGAGCCAGTGCAAGGAGAGCTGCCCAGGTGGGGGGGACAGCAGGGCTGAGCCCCTGGCACCGGAGCAGAACGCTGCTGTGCTCCGAGCAGGATGAATTTCTAGCTCAGGGCTTTCAGCAAGAGACTCCTGGGGAGGGGGAGTGTGTGTGTGTCACCCTGAGCACGATGGAATGGGGACCGCGGCTTGTGACAGCACAGAGGAGAGGAAGCTGTTGCAATCCCAGATGTGCCCTGTGAAGAGCGAGCTCCATCTCTGCATCCGCGTGGGGTCTTGTCAACGAGGGCTCCTGTGTGGCGTGCCGTGGGAGTGAGCTGGCAGGACGTGGCTGGGACGCAGCAGCAAGAGCTGCCAGTCCCCTGGCACATCTGCACTGCAAGGGAAACCGTGGGGAGCAGCAGCAGCTCGGGGTGGCATTGCGTGGCGCGGAGCCACGCTGGTGCTGTGCCCGCAGGGACCCGTGAGCTGCCTCCCGGCTGGCCCCGCAGTCTCGGCTCAGGGGGCTCCACCATTGGGGAAACCAAGTCTCCCCTTCACCAGGGTGGCCTGAGGGGACGTGTCCATCCCCAAGAACAAGGGGGACACGAAGGGCTCTGGAGGATGTGAAGGGGTCTGGGGCAGGTGCCTGTACTGGTGGCAGGGGGGGGACCCATTCTGCAGCCCCTGGCTCTCCTCATAGGGTGACATGCCTGGGTAATTTCTCCGGCAATTAATGCCTCATTAAAGTGCACAAGGGAACAATCAGGGCAGTGAATTTTACACAGCACAATGGCTGAGCCCTGAGAGGTTTTCTGCTTTTTCTTTTTTTTTTTTTAAAAAAAAAAAGAAACTTGTTTTTTTTGG
>VZSZ01000324.1:624457-638852 GCA_013398815.1 Ibidorhyncha struthersii
TTGTCGTTTTCTTTTTTTTTTTTTTTAAAAAAAAAGGAAACTGTCTTTTTCTGGCCTTAACTGCTTGCTGCCTGGAGGCAGAAGAGGTGAGAGCTTTGGTGGGCATCTCCATCCCCAGCCACTGCTTGGGTGCACACCCCCGTGACGAGATTTACCTCTTTCCTCTTTGCAGCCCTACGCTGCGAGTTGGCACCTCCAAGACATGTAATCCGTGTGCAGGCTGGGATGAAAACCAGCCCTGTCCCAAAAATGCACATGTCGAGATGCCACTTGCCACCACTGAAACCCTCTGGAATGAGGAGAAGGGGGCAGGAGGGATTTCCAGGGTTGGGAACAAGGGGGTCGTGGGAGACCTCCTAGGGGGACAACAGCTTGTGTAAGTGCTCTCTGGATGGTGCTGCTGGTGGGGCAGAGTGACAGGGAGTCCCTTCCCGGGGACAGACACTGGGGGGGACGAAGGGGAGGCTGAGAAGAGGCAAACAGAAAGGAGAGACCTGAGCGGGGGACTCCTAGGAGGGCTTTGGAAGATGAGGAGGTGACCAGCGAGGTGTGAGAAGGTGGCTTCCCTGGCTGGCAGGAGGGGAAGGAGAGCGGCAGTTGTGGTTGGGAAGCTTCCGGGCATTTCTGGCTGGGTTTTGGGCCTTGCTCCTGCTCATCCCCGTTGCAGCATCAGGTTGGTGCAGTCGTGCCTTGAGCCCTGACTGTATCCCTTTCTCTCCTCAGGAGCCTGATGCCGCGGACGCTGGAAGGGCAGATCACGATGGAGAAGACCCCCAGCTACTTCGTCACCAAGGAGGCTCCCCGGCGCATCTACAACATGTCTCGGGACACAAAGCTGATCGTGGTGGTGCGCAACCCCGTCACCCGCGCCATCTCGGACTACACACAGACGCTCTCCAAAAACCCTGCCATCCCCAGCTTCCAGGCCCTGGCCTTCAAAAACGTCAGCACGGGACTGATTGACACGAGCTGGAGCGCAGTGAGGATCGGGATCTACGCCAAGCACCTGGACAACTGGCTCCAGTACTTTCCCCTCTCCAAATTCCTCTTCGTCAGCGGGGAGAGGCTCGTCAGCGACCCGGCTGGGGAGATGGGTCGTGTGCAGGACTTTCTGGGTCTCAAGAGGGTGGTGACGGACAAACATTTCTATTTTAATGAGACCAAGGGCTTTCCCTGCCTGAAGAAGCCGGAGGGTGGCAGCAAGCCCCGCTGCCTGGGGAAATCCAAGGGGCGGCCGCACCCCAAAATCGATGTGCAGGTGGTCCAGCGCCTGCGGGAGTTTTACAGACCCTTCAACATGAAGTTTTATCAGATGACAGGGCAGGACTTTGGGTGGGACTGAGCCATCCACAGGGCACGCCACTGCCGTGCTGGGACCTGGTCTCCCCAGTAATGTGCAGAGCCAGGACTGCGGTCCAGGGGTGCCCATGGCTGCCATGGTCCAGGGGTGCCTGTGGCCACCCCACCAGCAACCTCCTCCCTTCGTTCTAATTTATATCAGACCTTTTCCAGCGAGAAACGGACCCTTCTGGAGTAGAGAGAAATATTTAAGAAATAAAACCACAGATGACCCCTCTCCCCTCCCCGACCAGATTAAATATTCTTCCATATAAATCTTGCTAATCTATATTAACTGTGACCGTTCTCGGTGGCGAGTGGGAGCGTGGGAGTGCGTGGGTGGGTGCGTGTGTGTGCGTGGGGACGGCAGCTCTGCCATCCACAAGAAAAGCTTTGGAAACCAGTTGGCCACTGGGGCGTGCAGCCAGTGGGTTTTTGCTAAAGCAAATGCCGGTGCTGGGCAGAGGCAGTGGCTGCCGCCGGGTGGTGGATGAGGCCGGCCGAGCAGCAGACCCCACGCGTGGGGTAAGTTTTGCGGGTAGAAAATGGTCTGCAGGAATTTCCTAGTTAAGAAAAACAGTTAACGGCAGTAGTTTTGAATATATGCCAGGTCCAGGGTTAGGGAGAGGGAGTTGTGTATCAAATACCTTCTTATGTTCTTTGAGTAACCCAGATGATAAAGCAGGGCATTTCTAACCCTTAGGATGAAAATCCCTCCTTCCCCTGAATTCACCCAAGCAGAGCAAACAAAAGCCCCAAACTCTGATCTTTCAGTTCAATAATCTCAATAGATTTTCAAATCTGCAGCCATAGAGGGCCTTCATGGGAGGCTGCAGAAATTAGTTTAATCTGAATTAACTAGTTTTCCCTTAATTAAAGATGGGGAAAACATTTAATTAACCTCTAATATCTTATTAGTGACTTGTATTTGTCTCTTTAATGAGCTAATTATGTGTTTTCAAGGGCCCTCAGGCCTCACATTGTTTGCAAATATGCTTTGGCTGCGTTTTCTTCCATCCTGCTGCATCCGGAAGCTGACTGTCCCACCAGGCGTGTCCTGCCAGGAATGCCATCGCCTCCCCTCCTCGCTGCTGCTGTCCGGGGATGATGGAGGTGGCAGGTACCGCTTCTCCTGGGATGCTCACCACGCACTGGCCCCTTTCCTCCCAGCTCCAGGGCCATTTTACACTGGCACACTGTGCTTTGCCCTGCAAAGCTCTTCCCACTCCCATGTCCCAGCTGCTGGCACCTCCTTTGTGCCCCTGGCAGGTGACATGTATTTTCTGTACCGATGCTCTGGGCTGTAGCTGAGGTTCAGCACGTTTGCCCCATTCAGCCGCTGGGCTCATCTGGTCGCTGCTGGGACGAGCGACATGTGCGGGGACGAGCTTAACGCGATGTCAGAGTTAAATGCAAACAGTTGCCTGTTTCTGCACGGGGAGCGGGCATCGTGGTGTCGATGTGTGAGCAGTGCCAGGAACAGATGCAGATGCCCCGGTGTGGTGCCAGAGCCTGGGGGCTTTATGGCTGGTATTAAGAAACCGAGATGTTGTACAAGAATAGTAAGAAGAGATGAAGTCTGGCCTGGTTTTCTGCTGGTTAAAATCCCTCCGAGCGATGTGGCCATTGCCGGGAGGGACTCGGCGCCCTTCGCCCAGTGCGGGGTCCCCTCGGCCACGTCCCCCCAGGACTGCAAGTGCCCCGGCCGCCGACCTGCTGGGGTGGGATGTCGGAGCGGCTGGAGCCTGTTGTCAGCCTGGCTGGCAGCTCCGCATGATGGACTGCGCTCTGCTTGTTTAGGTTTTGTTTCCAGCCACGACATTCGACCAAATTATTCTCCGCGAAGGGCTTTAAAGTTTCCCAAGTGCCTGTGAAAGCCTGGAAACGCTGATAGTGATCCTATTTCTCAGCTGAGTGACTGCATTCAGCCCCAGCCATATTGATATGCAAAACGTTAAGGGTCCCGGCTCTAAAGATGGTTTCTGTCTGCCCTGTGAAAGGGAGCCATACTTTTTTAAAGCCCGGGCCTTTCTAAAGCCGCACAATACCATATAGACTATGCCATTTAAAGCATCTGAAGCGACCCAAAATGTATTGAAAGCTTGCTTTGCAGACTCATTAAGACTACTCAATGGGTTCTGGCAAATACCGTGCCAGGGCTGACCGCACGGATTAAGACTTTTGAAGTGTTACACAAACCCCCTGCTTAAACTAATTGCTGCCCCGCAGCTCATGAGGTCAAGTATTTGTATTCATTGCCTCCGAGAGGAGCCACTTATGGGTCTGTCCAGGTGAAGTCTGCACTTCATTAGATCAAGACAATAAAAGCAGCTTTGGGGAGGCAGGGGGAAGGTGCCCGGGATGAAATCTCCCAGCTCTTGCTCTGAGCACAAGCACAGGCTTATGTCCACCAGGGCAGCGGTTTGGGTCGTTTCTGTTGCTTTCAAGAGCCCCAGCGGAGTGATGCGCTTCCAACCGAAGCTGCTCGGTGGAGGATGGCAGCTGGGCCGGTGGCTCGGCCAGGATCCGCATCCAGTTGCTCCCTGGTCACCTGCGGCACGTGGGACACAGCGCCCACGTCCCACTCATGCTGTGGTGTGGGTCTACTCAGCGTCCTGGGGGTTTCTGCTGGAGAAGCCAGCTGATGTGCAAGGGAAGGGCTGGGGCGTGGGAAGGGTGGGCATCGCCTGAGCAGCGACTGCTTGAAATTCAGCTTGCTCATCCAGCATTTCACCATGATCTTTCGTTCCCCAGGGTTGGGTGGGTTCCCTTCACTGGCTGGATGCGGATCCCATCACGTGCTAGTGCAACATGTGTCTCCTGTCTATCCAGAGGGGAAACCGCCTTTCGTCATCACTGCCTCATTCCCTAATTAAAAAAGGAGACTAAAGAAAAATCAGCAGCTGATTTTCTGAAGGTGTCAGCTTGCACCTGGGTGGAGGCTCTTGTGCCGTGTCACCAAGAGCTGAGGACTACTGAAGAAACTTTGCCTCTGTTGTAGGTGCTTTGGTGGAGCTTATTTGGGAGCTCT
This sequence comes from Ibidorhyncha struthersii, assembly GCA_013398815.1. Taxonomy (NCBI): domain Eukaryota; kingdom Metazoa; phylum Chordata; class Aves; order Charadriiformes; family Charadriidae; genus Ibidorhyncha; species Ibidorhyncha struthersii. Next base: position 628,827 of record VZSZ01000324.1, read on the forward strand.
TTCCCTGACAACAGGCAGTGGGGCTCTTAGGGAAATCCAAGCTCATACCCTCTTTGAAGTGTCTTTTGTAATCACCGGTATCAACCCCGACTTTGGGGCTGCTGCTGCCAGGCTCAGGCAGGGGCTGGGGTGTTTCACCTGGTGGGATCCTGCGATGCTGCTTGGGAAGCGGCACTGCCGAGGACCACTGGCCGGCTGGGGCACTGGTGCTCTGGCCATTCACCCCGGTGCACAGCAGTCCCTGCGCCGGAGCTGCCGTGTGGTCAGGAATCATTCAGAAATGCCCGCAAAAAACTCCCGCGGAGGCTCAGGGACAGGCATCAAGCTGTATCTTTCTGCACAAGACCTCTGGAAATAAAGTTTTAAAAAGATTATGCCGAGCTGTGCCGGTGTCTTCTGTGTGGCTACTATTGTGCACTGCTGGGGTGGGCTGGGGAGGGGACATAGTCCCACATGGCTGCTTTTGTGACTTTTTTCCTTCTTTGTGTCTATCTCAAATTGCTAAAAATCCAGAAACCTGGAAGGTGGTATTTTCCCCCAGGACGGCAGGTGCTGGGAGAATGACCTTGAATACTCAGGCGAGCACCTGACCTGTATCCGCTCCCCAGCACGCCACTGGTGCTTCCTCGGGGGAGTGTTTCTAAGTGAGCTCCCAGTGTTTGTAGGTAACACCAAGAGCATTTGGGCAGTGGAGTGGCCACAGTCTGCTTGCTCTGAGAAGGGATCCCCCCGCTGCCAGAGCTGCAGAAATGCCTTTGGGGCACCAGGTCAAACAGGGGAATTGCCAGAGCAAGAGGGCGATGGAGATCCAGCTTGCTTGCCAAGTGTGAAATGAAGTTTTCATCCCAGTGTCAGTTAAATAAAGTTTCCATTTCTAACCTTGTTTTTGTTTTGAAAATCCAGCTATCCAAAGCGTTGTGGTTCCTATGCCCTGGGCTCCCCCTCCATCCCAACCGTTGCATAAGCCAGGAAGAACAGGGTAGCTAGGGCTTTCCAAAATTTTTATTTACTCCTTTTTCTTTTATACCAAATTTAGGAGGACAGACGGGAAAGAACAAAAATAGGAAAGAAAAAAAAAGCAGCTGCAAAAGAAAGAAATTAAGCCTTCTCTGCCTTTGCGTAGGTCTGGAGATGCAGGAGAGCAGCAGGGCTGATTTGAAATTACACTTCTCATCCTGACGTGCCCTTGGAACGTTTTATAACCTGTAACAGGGAAAGCCATGCTTTTCCCTGAAAAGGCCCCATCTGTTCCCCATTCCTGCCCCATCCATCCCCACTGGTCCCACACCACAGAGCCCAGGTGGGGCGCGTGCTGCGGGGGCCGTGGGGCACCTGCAGGCTATAAATGCGGAGAGGGTGGGGAGGGCTGGAGGGTGTAGAGGACTGTCCTGGCTTGGGGAGCAGGAGCTGGCTGGTAAGGGGAGGGGGCTGGCTGGCTGGCTTGCTTGCTTGCTTGCTGCCGCTGCCCCCAGGGCAGTTGGGCATCCTTCGTGCTGCTTGTGGGGGCTGGAGGAGCAGCGTGGTGTTTGGGGACTGGGCAGCGTGGTGTTTGGGGACTGGGCAGCGTGGTCGTGCGCAGTAGTGCTCAGGGATGCAGTGTTGGTGCATCCTGAGCTTTCCGGTGTTTGTGCTTGGGGTCTCCAAAAGGAGCTTTGTCTGTCCCGTGCTGCAGTCCTGCATCTCCCTGGGCAGCTGGGTGCTAGCCCTGAGGCTTCTTTGGTGCACAGTGGGGGTCCAGTGGCTCTGTGGGAGTGGGACAGCAAGCAGGGCTGGGCTGTCCCTGCAGGACACAGTTGTGCTTCCCGGTGCAACGAGCCACAGTGCAGACAGCATCGCCTGCAAATCTCTGCCTCGTCCTGTGCTTGAGGATGTCTGGGATCTTGATGCTGCTTGCCGCAGGGTGCACTGTGGTGGCCTCCCTTCCTAGCCAGCACAGAGGAGAGTTCTGGGGAGGGGCGTGCGTGTCTCCTCGCAGTGTCCTGCCTTCCCACGAAGCCCCTCGGCACCGCACGCGGCCCTTGAGTGGCATCTGGGGCTGCTAATTCCGCTGGCTTCTGCTCTAGTTTCAATCTTGACATGATCTCAAATGCACAGAATAAACTCATGCCATACTCCCCAGCAGACAAGAAAATGCCCATGCTGAGGGAGAGGCCACTGTAATTGCAACCAGGTGCCTGGTTGGTGGCTTCCAAGTCATGCAGAGTGTGGACTGGATCCCACATGTGGGTGCAAATAAGCACCATCAGGTGTAGGCAGCTCTGGGGTATGCGAATGTAACGAAGAAAACAGAGTATGCAGTGCTTGTATCTAATTCTGGAGTGAGCTGGGCTGCCCTGGTTCATCTGTGCTGTGGTGCTGGGTGAGGTCATTCACTGGTTTAACTGGAGTTGGGGCGGATTGAGCACAGCCCGTGTGCTCAGCTCCTCTGGAAGCCTGCGAGCAGGCAGCGAGATGCTTTTTAGGAAAATAGTTACTTACTGAAATAGTTAACCAAATGACTTATTTGTGAGCAACCTGCTGGAATTAGTGCCTGTCCAAACCAGGCCAGGGCACGGTGCTGGCTTGTCCCCACTGTGAGGGTGTCTCGGGGTCCTGCCGCAGGTGAGGGCTGGATCCCCCAGCCCTGGTCCCCACACTGTCACTGCTCTGGGTCCCCCCTGCTGCCTCCAAACCCTGCTGCTTCTGAGAGCAGATGTGAAGGACATGCGAGAGGTGTGGCTGCTGGGAGGAAACCAGCTCTGCTAAGTTTATTTGCATTTCTTGGTACAAAAAAAAGTATTCTTTGAGCCATGTTGAAAATGCAAGCTGCTTCTCCGTTCTGATTTTAAATCTTGCCCTTGCATTCAAACGGATGTGGTTTCCAAAGGAGGAGGGGTACCAGTCTCAGCCTCCTCCTGTGCAGGTTTAACTCAACAGCATCCTTTTCCCACTCTGAGAGCTGAGATTATGGTTGTGTGAGGGGGCCGGATCCTGTCTGGAGGCAGCGTGGCCCCACAGAGCCGCCCTGTTGGGCTGTGCACCCTCGCACAGGCTGAGCACTTCCCTCGGCTAATGCGAGAGCTCTGTTTTTTTTTCTTTGATTAGAAACAGCAACACGTCGCCTTGCATAATTAATCAATTTATATCAATAGGAAGAATAAATCAGTGCCTTTCTGGCAAGCCTCCCCCTGGTGGGAGGCAAGCCCCAGGCCTTAATCGTGTACTCCCCATTGCTTCCCGTGGGTGTGGGGTAGAGGGAGACATGTGGGACGGGGCACTGCCACCACTGGTCCTTCCCCAGGGGCCACGGACACACAAAGTGGGCAGGAGGAGAAGGGGTACGGGCAGGGCACAGAGCGATGCTGCAGCTCATTGCATGAGGGCCAGTGTTAGAGGTGAGCAATGGGGCTAGAGGGTCTGATTCAGCCCCATTTCTCCCAGTTTACTGTGGCTAGTGAGGGGTGATGCAGACCACGGTCTGATGTTGAAGCTGATGCTCCCGGTGCCTGGGCAGGAGCAGGCTGGCACGGCCATGCCGGCTTTGCCCCAGCGCTGGCATCCACGCAGGCAGCTGATGTCTGCAACCATGCCTGAAAGTCAACAGGGAGAGAGTTTTTCACTTTTTTTGCCTTTTGCTCTGAGTGCAAACTTCCATCTGATGGCAGGGGCTGATCGCTGGAGAGGCACCCTACGGCAGCCGCAGCACACTGCCGGCAGATGCCAGCGGGAAAGAAAGTGCGAGGGATGGAGGGCAGCGGGGGAGAGGCTGGGAAATGCTTCTGGTGGGGATGGGAAAGGGACTTGTGCAACAGCCAGCCTTTAATTAAGGGTCTTTAAAGCGTTTTCCCAGCTGGTTAACATTGCCGTACCATATTGGAGTGGTTTAGAAGCAATGTTCCTTGGGAATGAATCCCTTCCTGTTGGCCCTGTGCGCGGGTGATGGGTCCCCACCCCACTGCCCCCCATCCCCCACGTCTTCCGAAAAATGGGGCAGAGAAAAACAAGGCTCTGCTGGGGTGGAGAAGATGGGGAGCCCTCCACAGTCACAGAGGGGCAAGGCAGGGAAGCAGCCTGTTTCTCTGACCCCAGTATCTTTAACGCAGCTTCTGCAGCACCCCGAGCGGTTTGTGGGGGAAGCGTGCTGAGGGGGACAACGTGTTCTCACACCCAGTGCACAAATGCTGGATTGGGAGTGCCAGGTCTGGCTCTGGGGTGGATGCTGGTGCCAGGAACCAGCCCTGGGGCTGTGGCCGGGTTGTGGGGAGGTCTGGGGACAAGTACAGCAGGTCAAAGCTACGCCTGAAGCACAGGAGCTCCTGTCTGGCAAGGTGGGCATGGTGAAGATATGTGAATACTGTCTTGATGGAAGTGGGCAAACCCCACTGCTCTGTGCTGTACCTGTGGCTGCGCTGATGCTTTTTTGTATTGTCTCTATGAAAAAAAAAAAACAAACCCCCCAAATGAAAACACATAAAACCACCTGAGTTGGAGAATGGTTGGTCTGGAGCGACCTTCATCTGCGTGGGGCTGAGCTGGGGCTGCGGAACTGCTTCACAGCCAGCTAAGGGTTGGAGCATCCTCTGAAGACACTTGCTCCACCTTGGGTACCTGTTTGTGCTCGGCTGCTTTCGGTTCGGTGCTGCGGAGCTGTGCTTGCCATGGGACACGTCGTCTTTCAGATTTGCTCTGCACGTCTCCTGCGCCTCGGTGCCGGGCAGGACTGCGCTGCATTTAAGTTTGTCTTCAGCTCTGCCTTCACAGCAGGTTTTACGTACGGCGATACAGCCCTATGTTCCAGCCCACCCTGAAAGTTTTCTGCTCTGGTCTTGCTCTAGTTGTAGCAGGTAGAAAGTACTGTGGGGGCTCTTTCTGCTGCAACAGTCATGCTGTTCCCCCTGTGGAGTGCTGCATCCTGCAGCTGCAGGACCCCGGGGCAGGGGTGGTGGGGGTGCCACGGGGCACCAGAGCGTCTGCTGGAGCTAATGGCTCTGCCTCATTTCTCCTACTGCAATAAACTTGCAGAAATGAGCTTCAGAGTGAAAGCATTTGCCCACCTGCCAGATGGGGATAGACTTTGCTTTGCATGTAAACCTGCACAGAGGTGTTTATGCTGAAACTGTTTGCCATGGTTTGGGCTCGGCTGGCCAATAAACCAAAGGACAGACACTCTCTAACTTCTGTTCAGGGACTCGTTCTGTCTTTTTAAGCTTCATCTGCTGACCCAAATCCTCCTGGCCTTTCCCTCCTCCATCCCACACATCACCACCAAAACTATCTGTACAAAGTCCTCTTGGAGGTGGGAGTGGAGATGCCCAATGACTATGAGGACGGTATGGGTGCGTGCCATGATATGCCATCCCTGCTCTGCCAGGAGATTTATTAGTGTAATGAAAGGGAGGAAAGTGTCCCATGAATCACCATTACACAGGGACACTCTGATGCTCTGTAAATAATGCAGGGAGCTGGTATTGGTGGGGTGGTCTGCTCCAGTGGGTGCGGGGCTGGGGGGTGCCTCTCCTCTTGCATCAGGTTTAAGCTTGGGGGGGGACAGGGATGCGTCCTTCCTTGCCGAGGCCAGAGCCGCTGTTTGCAGATGGAGGTTATTCCCTCCGCTCCCCCGTGAGCTGGGCTTTCCCAGCGTTTCCAGGCTCAGCAGAAATCTGTGGGTGCCAAACCCTGCTGCAGAGTGCGCTGCGTGCAGAGCCGCCTGTGTTTAAAAAGCAGTTTTGTGTGTTTCTCTGTAACCCTAAACCTTTCTCTAGAAATGAGTGCAAACTGACAGTTGTCCCCTGTCTGGGGTTTTTCTCCTCCTGCCAAGGTTTCAGCCGCCAGATGCATTTGCAGAGGAGGAGGTGATGCAAACCCGGCTGTGAGTGGGCTGAGGGCCTTTTGCTCAAAGGGAAAAATTCCCCTTTTCCAGACCTCCCTGCCCCAGCTGCTGGATTGCAGGCAGAGTCTGCTCTCCTGGTCCCTTCGTCAAAACTGGGGCTGAGTGACAGCACGGTCGAGGACCATCCTCCTCCTCTTCCTCTGCACACCCTGGCCTCGCCGCAGCGCTCCCAGCTTGAGGTTCCCCACTCTGTCAACTCCAATGACATGGTTAGTGCTGGGGCTCCCTCTGCTTCCACAGCGCTCTTTTATCTTTGGAAAAAAATCATAATAAAAGCTAAAAGGCAGCTTTAATAGTGTAATATTAGAGAGGGCTGGAAGGGAAGCGCTGGGAGAAAAAGGCTCCTGCCTGGGGCCGGGACTGCGGCACAAGCACGGAGTCCCCAGGCTGGCACAGCAGGTACTTCTATTGCCTTTAGGAGAGGTATTGGGGTTATTTAGACCTGTCTGAGCTAAATGTCAGTCGTGTACCTGCTTGCAGCGGGTGGGATCCTGGTGCAGTCTGCCCAGGGACTGGTGCCTGTCAGCGAGCAGGACGGAGCACAACCAGGCAGCAAAACGTAGGCACAGGCTGAAGCACTGCCTGGCAGTAAGCACTGTAACCGGCAGAAAGTGCTCCAAGTCCGGAGAGGCTTCGCAATAATTTCCACATTCCGTAATTTTTCTCAAGAGGGGAAGAGAGGCAAGCCTGAAATAATTACCCACACAAGCAGTCATTGAAATGTTCTTTACTGTGAGCACTGATCACTTACTGTATTTAACAAGACAATTTTGGCTCTCGGCACATAAAAGCAAGCAATGATTAAAGCTCTTGTTTTCAGGATCCATGAGCCAAAGCACAAAAGTCTATCACTAGATCCAAGTCTGAGCTTGGCAACCAGCTCCTACCCAGGGAGGAGGCCAAGGTGAAGTGGCTTCACTCCGTATCAGCGGGGTTTGGGATGCTGGGGAGCACAATGGGTGCTGGTCCCCCCACACTACTGATGCTGGGGGGTATCTCTGCCAGCGGAGACTTGTGCCTTCATTGCTGGAAGTGAGTTGGGGGTATTTTGCAGGAGGTGGAAGATGTTGCAGCTCCTTCGGGCTGTGAAAGGTTCCTTAGTGGTGGAAAGGGGCAGATGCTGAGCTCGAGAGTAGCTTGGGAAATGGGGCCAGTGGGTGTCTGCTGCTGCCTCCTTCTGTGTCCATGGAGCAAGAGAGGATATTTGGGGGGACCCTGGGAAGGCAAAAGATCCCAGTGTGTCCAGGCAGGGATGCAAAGTAGGGAACTGGCTGGAGGCAGAGCCATCTGATGGCTCATGCTGGCTGGAGTTGGGGATCCCACTTTGGCCTCCAGGGTTTCTCAGATTGTGCTCACCCCCTTTGGGGCAGCGAGAAACTAAATTGTAAGGAACTGTTCTCTGGTGAGAGGCTGTCAGGGTATCGCACTCGCCCCGGGGTAAAAATCAGCAGAGCTGATGAAAGCACCTTTTTGTGCTGTGCTGTGTACCACCCTGCTCAGAAACCCTGCCCCGAGATGAACCGGGATCAGCACAGCCAGAGCTCACAGCATCGCTGGAGATGTCACTGCAACAGTCCTGTCATTCCTGTTACGCAGCAGTAAGGGGATGCTGCAAGGTGCAGGGCCCCCGTGTTAGCAGAGGGTCTGGGGACTCTGCAGGTGCCACCAAAGGCGCTGCAGCTGCTGCGTGTGCAGCGTCACCCAGGCAGGCAGCAGGAGGGGGCCTGTGCATAAAATCCACTCCTGATCCACAGGTTTGCACAACCTGACTGCTTCCCCGTAACCTGCTCCAGTCCCCGATCAGGCACCTTCTCTGAGACTGGCTTTGCGGCTGAGACATGAGTTTGATGCAGGATTATGTCCTTCGGGAAGTGATCTTTTTGCAGCAAAGCCAGGACGAGCTGTCTGTGAGTACCCGTTGGGAGAGTCCCATATGTACCACGTAGTGCTGAGGGTCTCTCCTAAAACCAGGCTGTGTTTAAGATGCACAGCGTCCTGCGGTGACGAGCAGCCGTACGAAGCCCGGAGGAGTGTCTGCTGCAGCACGTCCCCTTTAGAGGGTCTTTATTTTAGCCTGAGACTCTTAAGGCTGCCAATGAGGCAGGCTGCCGAGGTCAGTGGTATGATGTCTCGGTGTGAGTGTCCAGTGGAGTCTGATTGTTGGTGTCATGTCATGGCTCTGCACTGGGCTGCTGGCAGGGAGCTGGCAGTAGTGGGATAAGCTCTGCTCGGCATGGACAGGCAGCTCCAGCAATGCTGGTGGCAGTAGGAGCTGGGCATGAATTCGAGCCTAAGAGACTGGCTTCTTGCTGGCATAAATCAACCTCGTTTGGTTCAGTGCAGCTGCATGATTGAGACCAGGTCAAGATCTGGTTCAGATCTTCCTACTTTGCTTGTTAAGCTCCTGTCCTTGAGGACGGTGTCGGTTCACCTTTGAGCTAAGATAAATGAGTCCCAGTGTAGCAACACTAAATCTATCCAGCCTAGTGCTCGGCTTTGCCGGGTCTGTCTCCTTGCTGCAGGACAGGGAGGGCTTCCAGGGAAATACTTGGGACAGCTGAGAGAGACAGTTCTGCATGGACAGCATTATGCTGAGTCCCCTGTTGCCTTTTCCCTGGAAAAAGTGCAAGAATTCAGACACTGAATAAATTCCACAGACATTAACTATGCTAATCAAGCAACTGCTTATACACAGGGCTGTTATGTACTGCCTTCCTCTTCTCCCAAGCGTGGTCAAATCAAACTAAAAAAAAGATCCTTGCAGAGAGCTTTTATTTCTAGCAGTGGCCTCCTGGCTCTCCTGGAGCACGTGGTGCTGAGGGTGCAGTGGGGATCCAGCTCCTGGTGTGACTGCGTGTCCCTCGGGTGCGTTTGCTCCAGCTCAGATGCATTCAAGCAGTTGCTTTTTGTCTGTCACTGCCCTTCTGACATTAACTGGGAGCATCCCACGGTGGGTACAGGGCTGCATCCCGTGTCCCCAGGGATGTCCTCGCAGCACTGGCCATCCTGTCTGGGAGCCCTGTGCCAGTCCAGGGCACAGCTGCCAGTGAGACATGCCTGGGAGCTGCACTGGTCCTCTTGGCTTTGTTTTGGATGATAAAGAGCATTTCATGAGCGGCTCTGTCAGCCCTGTGCTGCTGGTGCAATCCTGCCAGCCCTGGAGGGGATGTGCGTTAGGGCCTGGCAGATGGGCAGGCTTTGGCCATGTCCTCTGCTCTCCTGGATGAGTTGTGCTTGTTGGAATTATTTATTGCACTGATCAATAAATACTATAGGCAGAGGGCTGTATTTCATGAACACAACTCCATACGCGTGCCTACTATTATATTTCAAGAGCATAAATTACACCAGGGCATCAGCAGAAATTAAAACCAAACAGATATAACTTGGAACAATTTACACCCAGAACTTCTCGGCACAGGGGGGAAGGAAGGAAGGAAGGAAAGAAAGAAAGAACGAACAGCTCAGCTTCAGACAATGCTCCTGGGCTGTGCCTCTCACTTAATCGGTCTTTTCTCCTGCCTTTCCCCAGGTGCAAGGTTGGCTGCCCAGCCTGCTCTGGGGACACCCAGTGCTCTGGCTTTGCTCCTGCCTCCAGCCGAGGCGATATTGGCTGTTCCCCACCAGCACGGGCAAGCCACCTGTTTTCCCCACATCCTCTCGCACGTGGGGAACGCAGTCCCAGCCCAGCTGCTGCCACATGCAGTTCGAGAGCTGCCTTTGGCATGTCCTGCCTGCCATCGGCCGGTCCCGGCGGTGGCACACTGGTGTTTGTTTTGCTAGCGAGCGTATAATCCAGCAGCATGTGCTGCAGTCGCTAGGTTGTTTGTTTTCCTTCAAAATGCAATATAGATCTAATTATATGAAAACAAACTATAATAAATAGAGGGGTTATTCAGTGCAGCCCCTAAAGCGCAGGCAGCAAGCAGTCGATTCCCCTTCCTTCTGGTAGCGTTTAAGCATTTCCCCCACATCAGTGACGCAGACGTTCTTCATAAATCAGCAGAGGTAGGAGCACATTTGCTGCCCTGTCTTTGAAGAGGCGTCAGATCTCCGAACAGAGGCTTCTTGCTGGGTGATCCTCCGGGGCTGGTTCTCATTTCCTTGTAGGAGGTGGGTCTGGAGCCCATTTTGTGCATTTCGGAAGGCTTGGGGCG
>VZSZ01000324.1:638916-666662 GCA_013398815.1 Ibidorhyncha struthersii
AAAAAAAAAAAAAGCCTTGACACCATAAGCTCTGTGCACCGTTAACATCCTACTGACACAATTATTTACCAGAAGATGCACATATTGATTTGGCAGTAACCGCACATGCCGCGGCAGGGCTGAGGCTGATGCTGAAAGGCTCCATAAACGTAACCTGGGCTCACCACTAGCCTTGGCTCGGGCCTGATCCTGCCCAAGTGCTCAGCAGGCCTGACCCTTGCTGGGTTGAGCCGACGTTACTTTAGGTACTGCTGTGGCTTTTGCCCCTCTGGTGTCACTGCTGGCTTTGCCGTATGCCCAGACCCTGTGAGGAGGGCAATGGCACTGAGGGCCATGCCGGAGGCACAGGAGCAGCTGGTGGTGGTGCGGGGTGTGAGATGGCTGTGTTCCCCATTGACAGCTGGCAGGTATATCTCATAGAATCATCTAAGTTGGAAGGGACCTTTAAGATCATCGAGTCCAACCATCAACCTAACACTGCCAATACCACTGCTAAACCATGCCCCTCAGCACCACGTCTGCCTGTCTTTTAAATACCTGCAAGGATGGTGATTCAACTGCTTCCCTGGGCAGCCTGCTCCCATGGTTGATAACCCTTTCGGTGAAGAAACTTTTCTTGATATCCAATCTAAACCTCCCCTGGTGTAACTTCAGGCTATTTCCTCTTGTCCTATCGCCTCTTACTTGGGAGAAGAGACCAACCTCCACTTCTCTACAACCTCCTTTTGTCTCCTAAGTGCTCTGCTTGGCCTTCAGAGACCTTTGAAATGTCAGCCCCTATTATAGATCTTTGCTAGGAATTGCATGCCTGGTACCTTGGAAGAGGGGATGGTGAAGGATGGAGAGAACGTGTGATGCCTGTGGGTTCCCAGATGGGCAGTTGCTGCTCTCTGCTGTGGGGTCCCTGTGGTGCTGGAAGGTCTCAGGCAGGGTCCCACAGTGCCTGGAGGGTCCTCGGGGCTGGTGGGGGCACTGCACCGTGTCTGTGCTGTAGTAAGGGGTTCCTTGCTGTGGTTTCTGCTGTCAGCCCTCAGGAAGAGCCTTTAGGTGCACCCAGCCTTTGACTACACTAATTCCCAGGTGGATGGGGATGAATGGTGGCACCAGGAAAGGGCAGCACCTGTGGCTGAAGGGGATTGCATCTTCTGTTGTGCATTTTAACAGAAGGAAAACTACCTAGGTGTGGCATTGAAACCGCCCCCAGCTTCTGGGGGCGAGCTGCAAGGGAGGTCAATGAGGGAGGTCTCCTGTTAAGCTCTGCAGAGTTCTGACTGTCTTGGAGCAAGGCTGTTAATGCACGACAGCTACATGGTGGCACAAGGCACCCATCTCTGTACCCAACCACTCTTGTACCCTTCCTAAATCTCTCCTGCGCGTGTATTAACTGGGAAGAGCTAACAAAGACGTGTCCCCTGCACAAGCTTAAGCCCCACGTTAGGGCCAGGTTGTCTGAAAGTGAGCATAAGAGGCTTTTCCTGCTAGCCCATCACCTCTGTGGCAGCCTCAGAATGTGCCAGGCCTCTGAGGAGCTGGGCACTAAGGACAGACACCCTTTGGAGTTGCCCTGGGAGAAACCTTCACCTGGGGAAGGGCTCGGATGCTGCCCCAGAAGAGTGGGTGTCTCAGGAGATCACCACCGGCCGCTCTCAGGACTGTCACGGTCATACAGGCAGCCACAGCAGGAGTAAACTCCCTGGAAGAATTTTAAGGAATTTATCTGGCAGTTTTGTAAAGGTAATTGTAACACGAAGGTTGAGCTGGAACACTTTTGCCTCGCTGGGTTGTTTCCACTGAGGAGCTGGCAGCAGGCAAGCTGCTGAGTGAGGAGTCGGCGTTGCCATATGGAGCTCTGCTCTGGCTGCTTGCTAAAGAAAAAGTCATAGAGGGCCAGGACTTGGCAGCCCTTCTCCACAGAGACCACTTGTGTGAATAAATGTTACTCATCGGCGTTACTCAGTGCTACAGGATCTGGCCCGCATTCATAGAGAAGAACTGCATTTTGGCCTGGGTTCAGCAAAGCACTCACATATGTGCTCAGTGCGAAGCACACGAGTGGTCCCGGTGACTCCCTGGGAGAAATTTTGTGCTTAAACACACTCTTTGCTGGATCTGCGCTTTCATTTGACTTGACTTTTGTGCCTTGAATCTCCCTTGGCTTTCCCAGCGGAGGCAGCCTCCGTGTCGGTGAAGCCTGGGCTCCTTTCGCGTCTCCATCGAGTTTGGCTGAGACAGGAGCCTTATATTTTATAAGGGGAGCTGGGGATTCGCTGAAGAAGGCTGGCAGGGCTACGTCTTATTTCTATTGTTTAGAGTGGGGAAGAGGGAGGAAGAAATTCACTGAAATTGGACCACTGGGCGTTTAAGAATGATAAAGAAAAAAACCCCAAACCAGCCTCTTTTGCGTGTTATGTGTAAATAGTCTGTGGGAGTTTGTAGCCACAAGGTCCTCCAGAATCTGAGCACAGAAGATGAGATGAACAAAGCGTGATGTGCAGGTAACGAAGTCAGCCCTGTTGCTATTAGATGGGAGATGCTTTGGAAGTGAATCAGACTTGAAGGCTGGAAGTCACAAACCTGTTGCTCACATCCCAGCCTGGATCTCCACAGGTTCCCTGCTGCTTCTTTGGAACCATGGATTTATCCATGAGACACAAGATCCCAAGTTAGACGGGCTTTCATCTGCGCGGCGATGGCTGCTCCTCTATTTCTGCACTCATCTTTAATCTAACTCAACCAACTGCAGTGGAGTTACATCAGGGACACATTTGGCCTCCAGTATTTACACACGCAAGTGCCAATTTCCCCTTTCGTTTCATAAACGGGTAGTTAAGTACATTAGCGAGCCACGTGAATCAGGACAGCGATCATATAGGCGAGCTCCAGAAAGGAAATACTAATGTATAGCAAGACAAGAACAAATTCAAAAGAATAGAAGAAACTCTTGTTAGATATGAAGCCTGTTGCCAAGCCAGTGAATCTGGATGTAGTTAGAGAGGTGTACAGTACACAGAAGAAGTCTGTAATATTTTCTTCCAGGGACATATATTTCCGGGACAAGTTGTTAGATTGACCTCTAGCGTTCATTTTCTTAAGGGAAAATTTCTTGATAAGGTCCTGTTTTGATCAGGTCTCGTACCTTTGCACTCTGGACAGGCTTCGGGGGGAGGTTTTGTTTTTCTAATGGATAAAAACTGAAAATGTCAGTGCCAGTCTGCAGGAATTCTCTAACGAGCTGGCTGACAGGCAGCCAGGCGTACTGTGGAAATGTTGACACATGATTACCTAGGAAGGGGCTGGATGCGGTCCTGGCTCTCGGAGGCAATGGGAGACTTGCCACCACTGCGCCGGGGCCAAGCGCTCAGCCAGGAGATCAAAGGTATATTTTTGCTGGAAAGTTTAGTTTGGACGGGTCGTTTGGATTTCACTGGTGCTCTGTTCACTGAATTCTGTGGTGGGGGAAAAAATTTATTTACTCTAAGATCCCATTTTTCTCTTACAGCCATCCCCATCTGTCTTTAAGAATTATGTCCTAAGTTTTCCTTCTTATGAACTGCGCATGCAGTTTTAGACTTGGTTGGAAACTGGAGCAACTGAAGGTTGGAAGGGTTTTCCCCCAGTTTTGTCACTGGAAGACGCTCATCCCATGTGTCTTAATTGGTATTGTTCAGTATAGTGAGTCTCAAACTGAAATCCAGATATAATTTATTTGGGTTTGGTTTCATTGATCTGAATAGCTGAAAATGTTTGAATGGCAGCCAACCAATGCTAAATATCTTCTTTTTTTCTCCCAAAGTATTCTTCCCCAGTGTCAGGGAGCTGTCATTAAAACTATTTTTAATTGCTGTATTTTTTAATTTGTTTTGTTGGAAAATATTCATCGTTTGCTCATAGAGGGAGGAGGAAATTCTGGTCTTGGGGAAAGTGATGAAAATCCAAGTAATTTCACTGACCTCACTTAAATTATTTTGGAATTATGGGCTGGAGAAGTTATCCTCTATAGTCTAAATGCTCTCATGTCTCTCGTAGGCTCCAAAAAGAAGCACTTTCTACCTCTGTAGTTTGAAGCAAGCTAAACAGCAGGCTGAGGGCTTTAAAATTCTAGGCAATTCAAAGCCTGATCTTCAAAAAAAGCAAGGTAGAGTACCACTGTGCAGACAAAGAGAAGTGAAGAAAAGACTTGTGTCAGCGCTTTCAAGCGGTGAATTCCTATATGGACATCTTATTCTGACTTTTTGCTATTAAAAAGCCACAGAAGGAATAGTTCTGGGATATGTTTATTTGTAAACTATTTGCTGAAAATATGCCAACTACTTAGTGACTATCCAGAAGGTCTTAGATTTCAGTTGTGGTGTTTATTTTTTGCTAAAATTCTGTGATGTCCACCTGACGTGAGCTGATTTCAGTGTATGGGCTGGTGCCTATGGCTTGCTTTCCTCTCTGGGTTGTGCCGGTTTGCCTGCGTTGCGTGACGTTTCTCGCTCCACCCTTGCGCGAATGTTGCAGAAGGGTTTAATTAGTATTGAAATAGTTATGAATTAAGCTTGCCGATGAACTGGCATCCAGGCCTTGTCTTAGCGAGGTTGCTGCCTTGCCCCAGCACGGACCGCTGCAGAAATGCCGTGCTTGCTGCATTCGAGCCCTGCAGATACCATTCACTCCCTGGCCGTGGGGAAGGCTGGGTCTGGTTTTAAGCGGTTTCATGTGAATTCATCAGAGAGAACAGAGAGACTTTGTTGTCTTGAGAGCAGCTGTTGTTTCAAAACACCATCCCTCCTGGACAGCTGGGAAGGGCAGCACTTACATGTCCCACAGAGCTTTACACCTGAAAGAAGGCATTTTTCTTTTCTGCCAGCAATAGGGCTTTCCTCGTGCAGGAGAGCCGTTGGCATCCCCACCCCAACCCTTGACGCGTGGTCCCATTTGCTCAACGCACATGTTTGGCATCTGAGCCACCTGCAGGCACGCAGGCACACAGGCACCACTCATGCCGCCACCGCATGGATGCACCAGCCTCAGGTCTTGGTGTCTTCCCTGAACCAAAGAAGCCAGAATTAGAACAGATTAGGTGGGAACCAGCCATGGTTCTCGTTCATTTTCATTTTAAAATAAACCTCCAGGTCGATGTGTTTTCCTGCGCTGCAGGAGGTTGCAGTGCTGCTCAGAGCAAGGAAATCCCACTGAAATAGCACTGAGATGACTCCAGTGCTGGCGACCAGGAGGGGGGAGACTGAGGGTAAAGTGAGAGATGAACAATGACTCCCCATCACGGTGATGGGGAGAAATTTAGATTAAATATCCCTCAACACACTGAGCACCTGTTGGCTGCATCAGCACCTGCATTACTTCTGCTAAAGATGCCCATCATTACTCCATCAGCACTCCCGATTCACAGCCAGTTCAGGTATCAGCCAAAGCCGCTGAACAGTGAATACCTTTAATAATTTGCTGCTTTTAATGCATTCAGTCAGGCCAATTACATAAAATTACAGCCCTGCCCTTTTCATTTTACGGATTCTTTTTGTCCTAAGAATGCATAAATATTCAATGACCTCAGTCAGTAAATGCTGTAGGCAGCGTAAAACTCAGAGAGCAAATATTTTCATATTGCTCTAGCTTTGAAGATCCTTTTGAAGATGATTTCTGAAATGTCCCTGCTAGTGCTGGAGAGGGACTAGCTTCCCCTGCATGATCGTCGCGTAACGAATTGCTAAGTGAATTATGAAATGGCATTTGCACTCTTTGACCATGCCAATGAGTGTAATTTAAATAAATCCATTCATGAAGGTCTAATTAGTAGAGACCGTGCAATTTGCAGCCGTGTATGGGAAGTCTCTGCTAATCACAGATTGAATCTGGCAGGGTGCTAAGTGCTGCTGAAGTGCTGGAGAGTTAAAAATCACTCAGACCTTTCAGGGATCAAGCAGTAGATCTGAAAAACACTGAATTAATATTGTTGCCCTCCTGCAGGGGTTGGTGCTAGTGCTAGTACTGGAGAGAGGAGCAGGTCCTTGTGTGGTGCATTGCCCTCAGGAAACTGCTTCTGGTCCTCCTCTGGCCTCTGTTTTTCTGGCTGTCAAAGGGAGATAATGATGCCATTTTCTTTTAGAGACCACGTTGAGGTCGATTGATCAGGAAAGCTTGAGTAAAGCTGAGTAACTTTTGTTTTTGCAGGCTCTCTTCAGTGTTTGTACTAAAAATTCCTAACTTGGAGAATCAGCTGACATTGTAAATTAGTGTGTGACATTCAGGTTAGACATTTGTTTATTATAAGCACCAATAAAGATGTTATTTGTTTACAGTAATCTACAGGAGTCCAAACTGCTGACTGTCCCCCATTGTGCCATGTCATATGAATGGCAGAAACCACAGCATCACTGTGAGACAGGTATGTCAATCAAATGAATTCTCATCTCAGTACCTGAAAGTTAGAAATTCAGCATCCGATCACATCTTCCAGGGAAATAACTCTGGTGTCATGTCCGTTGCCTTTGTGCCTGTGGCCAGATAGGTGCATCTCTTCATGCTGGTCCTGATAACATCTTCCTAGCAAGAGCTATCATGGGAAAGTAAAAAGCAGCTTTTTTTTTTTCAAAATGTAGGTGCATTGAAAATGGGAGTGGGACTAACTAAACCACAAAGCAAAACCACCCGATCTTTAGACGTCTGCTGAGGCTACCGGGACGTGGAGGAGCAGTGCACAACAGCATCCTTGTTCTGGTGGCTTTGAAACGAAACAAAGCTTGTGGCCCTGGGGTGGGGATGCCGCCAGCATCAGGTTTCACCGTCCCTTCATGCCTGTGGGAGAAAAGCAGCTCAACCTGGACAAAACCTAATGAAAGTGGTGACTGTGCTGGGCAGATTTAAGCAGGTGCTTATGTCCCACCAAAACCTTGCTGAGATACTAGACAAGCTCAATACATGCATGCCCATAGTCTGTGTAGTGGTGGAGACCCCACAGATCTCATTTCAGGTTTTTTTTTTTCCTGGTTTACTTTGCAGTCATGGTGGTAAGAATGAGACCTGTACCTTTGCCAGCATTTTCCACCTATTGTACAAGTTCTCCTTCCCATTTGATTAGGATCCTGTCACCACGTTTGTTACCTTCTGCTTGTTCATTAGCTTGAGATAATTAAAACAACAGAACTAACAAAACACCTTACCTCATTCTGTTTACTGGAGACTTCAAACCTATGGAATAAAGTTAGATCCCTGGATCATACTGTATAAAAGGTGACCTAAAAAAAACCCCACCCAGGCTGTCAGTTCTCCGGCATGTCGTTTGTCATCAGCACGGTGTAATTATCATGGACTTTAGTGACACAATAAATATGAGAGCACAGGTGGTATCCATTTTCAGCTGTTTAACTGAAGAAATGAAAGATCTTGTAATATAGAGTCAACACAGAGAATTTGTCAGGCTACACTAAAAACTTCAATAGCCGTGACCTTGAGGTTGTAAAATTACTCATCAAGAGTAAAATTTTTTATGATACAGAAGTCGAGAGTATCGATTTTATAAAAAATAATTTTATATGCAGTATAAATGGACAAAATAGCTCACTCCATTCTTCTGCAGGGCCTGAAAACCCAGGAGATCTGTGTGCAAATCAATACAAATAATATCTTAAACCATAAATTTTAATTCACTTATAAAATACAGGGTGCAGGAAAAAAATCCTTAGAGCTACCACAAAAAAAAAAAGAACTTAGGGAATGGTTCCTCCGAAGCTTTATGAAATTTGCTTTGTCTTGCTGGTGCGTTGTGCATTTATAAGTGTAGCAGAAGGAGCCTGACTTTAGACTCCAGGGCTGGTGCTTCGTTAAGCTTTGTTAAGTCCAGGGACTTGAGACCCATTAGCGATCCTGCTGAATGCAGTTGGTTAGGAAAAAAATCTTCCAGGGCTTGCTGTGGATCAGCACTGAAAGAAAATACAGGAATTTTGTTAGGACAGCAAGCAAAAGATGCAATCAGGTGGTTCAAATTAACATCCTACCTGGGAAACCTGGTGTATGTCGGGAAGAAGCTGCTGCCCCAGAGGCAGCGATGGGGCAGTAAAGGTGGGGGACTCGGGTAGAGCCCCACAGATCAGAGGATTCTCAAAAAGTGAAACCCAAGCTCTGAACCCTTAGCTCTGGACCTGACGCGGAGCTCGCTGAGGGTGCCATGCTCTGAGCTGATCTCTTTGGGCTGAGCGCTTGTCCTTAGGTACATGAAAGGTCCAGGACTCTTGATTTCTAGTGTTTTTTTTTGTTTTTTTTTTTTTTTTTTGTCGGCTTCNTTTTGGCAGCCGTCCTCTGAGCCTCAGGGCCATGGCTGGTGCCCGCTGCATGAAGCCCTGGCCGTCCTCATGCCGCTCCTCCTCAGGCCTGTGCTGGCCCTTGAAGGAAGGTTGCAGGCGGCAAGAGGGTGTGAAGCCCTTTTCCCGCCCACGGTGCTCGCCGCCATTTTGTCTCCCTGTCCTGAGCACCTCACGCCTTCCTTTCAAGGCGCTCTGGTCCCGTCCTGGCTTGTCTGTGTCTCCCCTGATGCCCCTGGCAGTAGGTGGGGCTGTGGTAAGGGCTCCTGCCTCCAAGCTGATGCCATCCCTGCCTGTGTGGGACGGCCGCCATGTGTTGCTCGGACTTGGGCAAGGAAATAATGAGGACAATGATGGGACCACACAAGAAAAATCTCTTTGCAGTGTGGAGCCCAGTTTGGGTTTGGGGGTGCAAGCTCATCTGGTGCCAGACACCAGTTTGGGATGGGGTGGTGGTGCCAAAGGCTTCATAATTTTATTTATTGTGATTTCCATCTTGTCCTTTCTCTCAGAGGAAGGTCTGGTCCTGGGTGGCGGTGAGAGAAAGTTCCCTCAGCTGTCCTTGGGAGCTCAGCCCCGGCCTCTGAGTGGGTATGTGAGGGGCACAAGTGCGTGCTGCAGCTTCCCCTGTCAGGGTCTGTAGCATTTTTAATCCTAAATTGCCTCTCTGATAATCTTCCATTGATACCTGTGTTCCCAGTGCTGTTTCCTTTCCCCTGAATCCGCTGTGGTGTGGGGTACGTCATTTAACAATATTTAACTTCTTTTGAGGCAAGCATATTAACATGCCTTGAAGGGATAGTTAAGGTGACTTTCCTGCATAAGTGAACGTGAATTCTTCCATATAATGGATGGGAATAGGTTTGAGGGCCCTTTTATTCAGTAGTTTTTGTAAGGCAAAATTTGGGATATCTTTCTGTGAGAGTTTAGATTGAAATGCTCTTTTAGAGAAATAATTTTGTTCTCAGATAACTGCTTACATTTTTAAAGTGTAGACTGTCTGTTTCTTTTCTAGTGTCTTCAACAGATCATTATACTAATGCCCAATGAAACGGTTAACAATTCTCACACGAGGTGCCAGGTATAAAGACTTCGAAAGCCATTCAGGACCTTTATTATAAAGTTTGAACAGGCGTTCTCTGAAAAATGTCAGCAGTTCTCTCATATTAAAGGTTATTAAGATTTGGACAACTTGATGGTTCCTTTTACAAAAAAATAGAATCTGACAACTATTTGCCGAATATCAGTAATGTCTCTGAGGGTACCCATGAAATAATGAGAGGCATTCAGATGGGCTAACAAAGCATCCATAGCCTGACTTTGGCATCAATAGAGAGGACTCGAGTATGCAGTAGCTCGCAGGAATGGGCAGTAGTGCTATGTTGGCAGCCTGAAAGTAACTGATTTGTTTCAAATTTATTTTAATAAATTCAAAACTTTTTGACTTTGAGGAAGGAATGAACTCGCATTTTAAAGTAGTTTAATATTAAGTCCAAAACCTCAATTAAAGTGGTTTGCAACCCATCGCTTTTTCTTTCCTCCCATCTAAATTGCCTTTTATATACGAACTGCCTCATTAAATTCAGTTGGACTTCCCAGACAGGAGAAGGAGGGTAAATATTTTTCAGAGGCTGGTGCTAATGAAGGCATTTAATGCTGAATAAATAAATAAATACAAATTACAGACCTTTATTTGAGAAGCATAGGTAGAGCAGTTATAGGAGAATTCACCACTTACATCACCAAATGCAAACAATAAAGAATTGTCTACTTCAGATGGCTTGAAATGCTTTTTATGGAAAACAGATGCAATTTAGGTCAAAACATTTGTGTTAAAAAATAAGTTGTTATTCTCACTATGAATATTTTGAAGTGATTTGTTCAGATTAAAAAAAAAATCTAAATTAGTTCTCTCAAGTTACAGATAAAGAATGGCTTATTCTAGTTCAACACGGGACTTTGTTGCACTTTCAGATCTGCATCCAAATCTTGCTCGTCCTGTAAGTCTCGTAGACATAGTACTTTTGTTCTCAAATGAAATTGTATATGTCTGTATTATATTACTGCAAAATTATGTAATTGATGTGTATTTAGATACTAATAGCATTAGTATAATTGTTAGATATAAAGTACCTTACCTTCTTTGTGTATAAACCAGCAAAATGAAAGTTGATGCTGTTGTTGTCCATAGTATGTAGATACCACAACTATAGATATTGACTGGACAATTCAATGTCTGAAAGTATCAGAGGCTTCTTTGTAATGTTTTAAACGGATGATGAATTAGTAAAGACATGTACAGAGTCAGCATTATGTAGTCACAATACATCTGTAACCTGCAATAATCTTTCACTACAAGTTACGGACGTAGGGCCCAATCCTGCAGTCTTTACGTGTCTGCTCAATCCCTCTGAGCTAAATAACATAGTCCTGAATTATTCAAACAAAACTCTCATTGAATGGTATGGTGTTTTAACTGGATAAAAATATCACAATTGCGTGTCAGGATCTTTTCCATTTCTTTAGAACAAAAAGCAGGTTTTGCAGTTGTCGGTTTATATGGAGGTAAGAATTTTGTTCGTGGGAGCACAGGAGAGTAGGATGAACCAAAAAGTAAACTTAACAAACAGAAAAGCATTGTAGTTGGTAGATTCATACAGATGTTTGAGTATGATTTTTTTTTTTTTTTTGGTCATTGTTGTTGTCCTGATATGAGTGAGGACCGTCATCACTGGAGGAAGAGCTGAACAGGGGAGTGTGCTGTAAAACTCAGTATTTTTCTCTTTTGGGTTTTAGATGATTGAATAAAAAATAGGAAGCCTGGGGAGTGCAGTTTTTCATTCTTTGCTCTCCAAGATGGCGTTGGGAAGGCTACATTATTCTCTGTTGCAGTACTTCCCACTCTTTGCTGTTGTAGCCCACCAGCGATAATGTGTCTTCTGAGTGTTCAGTGCTGCTGGGATTTGGAGCCTGGAGAACAAAACAGAGAGGCGGCATTTCCACAGGGATGCGCTACGAGCTGTGGTGCGGTGTTACAGCCCTATCTCCCTGCCCCGTGCAGCTTAAAGTAGATGCACCTCTAGAGCTATATGCCCCATGGAAGTCCTGATGCTTGTGAAGAGAGTGAAAACAAGGAGTTTTCCTGTTCCCACAGCTTTTTATTTGGGAGGGGCACAATTTAGCCGTCTTTTTCTCACTTATTTTAAACAAATGAAAGAGAAATCTCAGGAAAAGGATGAATTAGGAGGAGCTTTATATGCCCTCAGAGCAGTATTGTATATTCTTTCCAACTTTTTATAAACTCCTGGTCTCCAGCGAAGCTAATTTAATCTGTCATTCACTGTTACTCTCAGAGTGATCCACTAACTCAGTTAAATGCTTTCATTTTACAAATAAAACTAATCTTGAGTATTGCAATTAGCAACATAGAGTAAAGAAAGTATTTTTATAAAAGACTTATTCACTAGTAACTTGTGACAGATTGATCAGTACGTGTTTAGGACATTGAAATAGCTGAGCACACATCATTCAAGGTATCAAAATGTCATATTTTTTTACTTGGCAGTTTATTGTTTTAAACTGAAATAGATCAAAGTCTAAGAAACTTGCAGTCTGTTAATGCTGTAGTCTCATGATTTGGTTGAGTGGCCTTAAGCAATGCTTTGCCAAAAAAGGCAGTATGGTCTGCTTCCTCATTGCAGGCGTGTTCTACTACTCCTCTTTTGGTGAAATTAGTGCTTGTGTAGTTGCACAATAAGATGATCAAGGAAATGTAAGTTTTTCTACCCTCTATTCCCCCCCCATGCCCCCAGCCCCCCAAAAAATAGAAGTTTCCAGTCAGATCACTTCCTTCTGCCAGCGTGCTGTGCAGGCTTAGTGCTAATACGAGAGAGATGAATACATTCACAGCAGGGACAGGGGAGGGCTCTTTTGGAATTTGCAGATTTACATCAGCTTAATTCATGTGAAGAGTCATCCTTAATCGTCCGTTCCTCTGACTGGTGGTGAGATGCAGGGTATGTTGCACTCTGATTTAATCGAAATGTTTTGGTTTTAGGAAATAAAGCCAAAAATAGAATCATAAAATCATAAAATCCTAATCTAAATTACTACATGTTGTTGGCAGATAGAAAATACTCTGTTAGAAAGACTGGAAGAACTAGGGTATTACACTGCTGTACACATACCTCCTCTCAATGAGTTCATTTCCATCAGTGTAGGATAAGACAGTTACCTTGCTCCATCTAGTGATTCAAAGTAAACTGGGAACATGAGATCTAATTTTCGAGCACGTGTCAATATTGATACAGTGAAGTCAGTTGGGCTGCATTGCTTTGTGAGCGGGTGCAAAAGTCAGCCTATGTTGAGTCTTAAATTTTTACACTGCCCCTTGCTAGCTGCCTGCTGTGGTTCCCCTGCTTGAATGAGAAAGTCAGGCGGTACTGCAAGTAACTGCACACGTGAAGTGGAAGAGATGTGGGGCGCTTCATGTTTTGAAGGATCCTTGCAGTATTGTAATGTCAATCTCTCCTTCCACTCCTTGTTACCATACCAGCTTTCACTGATTACCTCTTAAATTCCCAAACCAGCACTGCAATACTCTTCTCTCACACTGAAGAGGACCTTTCTTAAAAAAAAACAACAAACCACTGCACAGCTGTATATTATCAATATATGTATTTATATAGATATATCTTTCTTCCAGTGTGTGTTTGTTCCAAGTAGTTTTGTTTGACAATTGAGACTGCGGTGCTTTTGCATAATAAATAAATGCTTAGTGAAGCAGAATAAGAATTTTGTTTTGAATCATCAAAAAAGGTGATTGCCTAAGCTCCCTTTGTAGTCTGTTGAGAGACAGACAGCAAGAAGGAGGCTCCTGTAGAAATTTATGTTGCTTAGATGAGGAAAAGATAAATGGCCCTTCCTGTGGATGCACACGTGTGTATCTCAGTGCTGACAGCAGGGGAAACCTTGGACGCTTAACTGTAAGATAAATCCTGTCCAGACTTTTCATGGTGCATTTAAGGAGATCTGAGACCCGCGTAGAGAGCGTGAAACAACAATATTGCTGCCTACCTGAGGAGAGATTTCTGTATTACAGCCAAAATTGTGAATGTTTTGGGTGAACTTTTGTCCTCCCATTGTCTTTACAAACAGAAACAGATGTATTTCTTTTAATATTTTTATTAGTCACTCTTAAAGTAAAATTGTATGTTTATGTTTTAGTCCTTAGTTCATACGGTACTATGGAATAAATAGATTAAAATGATTACCAGTCAGAAATATGTTTATTATCATCAGCAGAGTACAAGTCCATGAAATCTAATTCATCATGTACATCTGTGTTTAATACTTGTATTCTATAATCTCTTTATTTTTTAGAATGTAATCGGTGTGGTTATTGGGAAAACAGATGTCAGAAGCTTTCCAGACAGAAAAAGTACAGTCCCTTTTAACTATTTTTACTTCATTTTCTTATACAGCGTAATTTGGCATATATGACTGAATTCAATATTTAAATGATAAACAAACTTCTTAGTGTAAAATGTATAGAATAAAAATGTGAAAAAAAAAAAGTGTGTTTGATAAAAGAGCAACAATAATTTGGCTCAACCTTATCAATTAGAATTTGTTTGGAAAAACTCAGTCATGGACGTGTTTCAGGGTCTGAAGAAGATGGTACCAGTATGAACCCACTATTATATAAATACTGCTGGAATTGATTCTGGTCACTTCATATTCAGTCCCTCTTAAATCGAAAATGTTAGGGAGATGTCTTGAGGAGTGAAACAAGTAATTTCTGGTCTGAGTAGCACCAGCTTCATCTTATGGTACACTCCTAAAGAAAAGATGGGAGTAATACATTGTTAATACAGCATTAGTCATAAATTGAAATAACGTATCTGCAGCTTAGGGTTGATACAGACACTGTAAGGAAGTGTCTCCAGTCCTAGAGAACCATTCCAGCTCTGTGTGAAGTGCTCAGCTATTCTGTTGGCATTGTCATCATGCAGAGCTGCTCTAATGTTGAATTTGTAGAAGGAAGTCATCGTTGTCACCGGAAACATTTCTACATAGTCTGAAAATACGGTGTTCATATTTATGCCTCCATGGAACTAAAATCAGATTATGTTTACTGTATGCAGATCACTATACAGTTTTCATTGATAACTTGAAAATAACATATTGCATAATGCTGTAGGATCCATGGAAAACTTTGTTAATTAACTGTAAGAGAAAAGGGAGTGCATCATTTCCGAGACTGATATTCTCTTGACCATGAACTTGAGCTGGGAACACCTTGTTTTATTCAATTAAACCCTTGGTACTATCTGGACAGTGATACTGTTTGTGATCTGCAGCCTTGTATGTCATCGCAGTGGTCTCCTACATGGGCACAGCCCTCGATAGGCAGCCTACCTACTAAAAAGTTTGGGCTAGTATGTACATAGTGTTGCGTCATGCATTAGCCCTGTTTATGTGTTTGTCCATGCCTTGAATGTAGCATCGTAAGGTTCTTTTATTTCTCTTGCATTAGAGCTGTAAGTTTATATGGTGCTGTGTAAAGTTAAGTGATACGTAGATAGGATGGTACAGGTACAACCACTGCAGGAGTCCTCATTCATGAACTCCGGTGTACTTACCGAACAGTCTGCTGACCTCTAGTGGTACTCACCAGACTGCGGGTAATAAATCTAGGAAAACCTCGAAAGAAGAGTTTTTGTATACGTATTCTAGATTGAAATCAAGCTGTGCTGATGAATTGTAATAGTGCTGTTTATTTTTGCAGACATTGGGTCTGAAAGATACACCTTCAGTTTTACTATTCGTGATTCACCGACTTATTTTATAAATGTAAATTCTTGGGGCAGAGAAGAATATATAAGATCACTTTCAGAAAGCTTTAGAGTTGGTGACTGTGGTAAGCCAGAGTTTATTCTTAATATGTTTCTGTTTGAATGTGAGTTTTTTCCAGTAAATCAGTGTTATGTGTTTGTGGTTTTGCTATATTTTTCTCTGAGGACTCAGAAAACAGTCTAATTGGAAACATCGTTCAGTTATGTTAAGTATAAAGAGGAAAGGAGTAAGATTTCAAGGATTTAAATTCAAAACCAGTAAATATGTCAACAAAAAGGCCAGATACAAACCCACTGAATGCAGCCACCCAGAATTTACCTACAGTTAATCGATCTAAATTCTTACATTAGATTCAGTTCTTATAAATTACAAAAAATAAACTCTGTGAAGTAGTTTGGTCTTTGTCTTCATTTAGTTATAGATACGACAATGGTTGTTCATCAAAATACAACAAAAATCTTGTATTTATTTATGTGTGCTTTTATCTTGTTAAGTTAATAGACTTTGCTGCCCATGGTTGCTAGATCACAATGTTTGGATAAAACTTGTGACTGTGGAGAGCATACACACAAGAACTCAGTGTCATTTTGTTTCCATTCAATGTCTTGAGGACTCCTGTGGGACTTTGGCAATAATGTGAGCTGTCTGGACAGATACGGTTTTCAGTATGAAAACATTTAGCAGTAGTTACTGCATGCATCTTTTCCTTTCCATATTAACCTTGAAAGCAACCATTTTCAAAAGCCACTTCTCTTTATATGTATCTATATTCAGTATTCAGTTTTCTAACATTACTTATCAATGTTTTATTTTAGTTACAATTGAAAATCCTTTAGTTCAGTCAAAGGAAGCGGAAAGGGAAGAAAAATTCAACCCCACAACTCCTAGGTAAATTTAAAGCCTAGACTGGTAGATCTTTCCAGGAAGATCAAAGTCAATACTTGCTTTAGTTGCCAGCGGATTGCAGCAGCATGGAATTGGTAGAAGTATTTGGGGTTAGTCGTGTTACGTAGCATAACTTCCTCTCTGTGTTCAACCATGTGTGGTAAAGTAATCTCAAAAAAGAATATATTTCTCAGAAAAGGGTCTTTGGAATTTTGTCCTAAAGTAATTATTTTCTTTGTATCTAAACAGAGTAAATTTCATTCTTTGAGTAAAGTCTACAAAAATTATTTTAAATTGATTTGATTTTGCCAAAGTGTTTTATGGAAGGTATGTTCTTATCAAAATCTATTCACATGACATGTTTATCTAGAAGGTATTTTAATATGCTGCAATGCTATTCTTTATTCATTTGGTAAAGCACTGTAATTTCTTTTGTATCATGCAATGTATATATGTTGTCTTTCAGTGTATTCTCGAAAATTAATAATTTGAACCAGTGTATGAAACTAACATGTTAATTATCTAAGATGCAGATGTTAGGTAGAGCTAGACTAATACACCTGTTCTTTAATTAGGGTTTCTTTCCTAATTGGTCATATTCTAATATTTTTAATCATATGGCTGTTAAAGGAGAAGCTGCTGCCTGAGCGTTCACACCCCATCCAAGGAGATGTGTTCGCTGCTTGAATCAGGGTCCCTTCACAGCAGGCGACCGCAGTGAGCCCATGGGTGCCCCTTTTGACTACAAACACACGCATGCGCGCACACACACGCGCATACACTCTGTCTCACTCTTGGGTGCACTCCCTTCCTCTTCAGGCTCGACCCTAGGTTTCCCACAGCAGAGTCTTAGGCGTGGGGTTTTATAAACATAAATAATTTAATGGAAAGGCTCAGCCCAGGCTGGGTGCAGAGAGGGACAGCAAACAAGGAAATCCCTGGGCACTTACACCCTTGTGATCGATACACCCACCCCTCACGCAGCCTTCACGCGTCTTTTAGTCCAATGGTGATTTTTGGTCTGGGGTCTTCTAACACCTCGGATTCTCTCTCTGTGTCCGGGCGGGCAGCCGTTGAGTGCTCTTCTCTTGCTGAGTTGCATTCTCTGCTGGTTTACGCTTCTTGTGCCCCTGCGCTCGCTGGCAGAACATGGGGAACTGAGAAGTTCCAGACTTAGGGAAAACACTACCAAAACATCAGTGTGTTATCCACACTTTCCTCATAGTAAAAGCCTAAACACAGCACTGTACCAGCTGCTAGGAAAAGTACTAAGAAAATTAACTTTATTGCAGCCTAAAGGCTTTGGCAAATCTAGCTACTCATGCCACACGTAAAGCTCAGCAAACAGCATCAATCACACCGTATTATAAACCTAAGTAATTTATTCTAATTAAAACTTACTTATTTAAGCTAAACAACTAATATTAATCTCTCAACAATGGCAGCGTAAGAATATTGCATACATGAACATTAAATTGGCAAGTTAGAAGTTTTACATTCTTGCCTACTGATCATCTCTAAGCTTTGTAGCAAATACATAGCTGTAGTAGTTAGGCTCACTACTTACTTCCCGGCTAAACGGAAAGAAGTAAAAGAACAAATGTCAGGTAGAAACTTCACTGAGGAAAAGAGCTCCTCTCTAAATATACAGATTTCATAAACATTTGTAAAATATATTTATACAGAATATATTGAATATATCTTATTTCCACTGGCTAATAGTGCATTATAAATATTACTTAGGTCATCAGGCTTTTGAAAGCACCTTAGGAAATCTAGTCTGACTGTAGTAGTGTCTTATTATGTCATGATGCCAAATCCTAGTTACCTGGGTTACAGACATTTCAGAACTTATTTTTAGTGATTGATAAGGGCTGAAAGATTTACAAATATGTATTGTATATTGCTAGCATTTCAATTCTAAATAAATATAAAGTACACAATAATAAGTCTTTGGTAAGAGTAAAGCATATAATTAAAAAAATATATTTTTAGAACAAATTAATTCAAATTTTTCTGTATCTTTAGAGAAAATAATAGTGGAATAAATCAGCAGTTATTTTCTCATGTGAATTGAATTAACATTTTACACTGTTAATATACCGGTGTGTGAAATGTTGATCGATGTGATTTGGTTTGTGCATATTATCTAGTGGCTACAAATTATTGCTCAGTGAAAATCATTCCGTGGTCAAAACTTCTTCATGTTATGAAATGGACACCAAACTACTTTCTCTGTTGCATCTGCCTGTCAAGGACCCTCAGGATTATTATTCACTGGGTGATATCATTGCAAATGGACAAAGCCTGGATGGAAGAATCCTTAATGTGCTTGCAGCTGTAATGTCAGTAAGTTAAAAAAACACAACAGAGTAGTGTTCTTCTACTGTACCATGGGTAACTTAATTGGCTTAAGTGTGAATATGGATTTTGGGACCCGTAGTGGACAGGAATCGCTGGTTTTGTTTGTCTGCTTAGGTTGGCAGTCACTTCAGCTGAGTTACAATAACCGTATGAGCTACTTAAGATTTTCATTAACATGAGGGTGGAAATTGAGTGAATGGAAATGTCCTATATCAGTTGTCTTTTTGAAATCATGCACGTGCAAGCAGTAGATAACCTGAAAATATGTAAACTGCAGATTTTTATAAAATAAAATATGTCCCTTTGTCTTAAAGTAAAATTACTGTTGCTAAACTTTTAGTGGTGTACATGGTTCTTGGGGTATTTTTTAGTGGTCTACAGGGTGTTTTCCCCCCTTTTTTAAACTCTTCTGTTCTCTAGGTTATCACTTTTATTCTCCTAATAGAGGAAAAATGACTGCTTCTCTTTCTTCTTAAAGGTTGGGGAACCAAAGTATTTTATGACTTCAGACAAAAGAAAAGGTCAGAGGTGTGAAGTAAAGCTGTATGATGAAACAGAGATATCTTTCCCGATAGTATGGTAAAATGTTTTTTAATTCACTAAAATATGCAAATTAATGCAAGAGTAGGTAAATAAATTAGCTATAATACATACTGTTACAACGCTATCTTTTAAGTTAAACGTATTGTTATTTAGGTGGCAACTGTGAGGCGGCAGCAATGCACACTAAACAGAGGCTTAAAAAAAGAGAATCATTGGAGTAACCTTATATACATTGTCTAGTTTTATGACTTACTGACAAGACTGCTAGCTCATGAGTGGCAAAATGCAGCTTAGTTCCAAACAGTTACATTTTTTTAATGTGGAAATTTGAACTAATTCAGGATATGGCATTTAAGAACAGCTGCAAAGGCAGTACATTTCTTCCACAAACTAGGGGGGGGGAAGAGAGGAGCACGCTTCATTTTTAAAGCCAAGCAGAATTAATAAGCGGAATAGAAATAGGTTGAAAATAGTTTTTAAATGTTTAAAATAGCACAGAAACATTTTGATACTATTTTGGCCATATTTTCAAATGGTATCCTATCTACAAACATGACTATGTCCATGCCATTTATTCATGTAAACAGTGATTTGTTTACACAGGAACATTTGCATTTTGCCCATAGTTTGTTCAATAAACTCACAGCTTATCTACGTGCAGGGGTATGTGGGTATTCATTTGCGCTGGGTTTGCTGTCCGTTGGTTGAAATGACCTTTGTTCCCCAGATAGGAGTAGCAAGATAGCACTGCACTGCACGTCTGAGTTAGAAACTGCATTACCATTCAGTGTCATGTTTACCACAGTTAATGTGTACACGTAAACTAATAAGCACCTATGGTGTGAAGTTTTCTAGCTCATGAGCTTCCACCGATGTTAATTTGCAGCAACAGCTCTGACACTCTCGTTTCAGTGCTGGTATGTAGTGATACAGAGCTGTATACCGCAGGAGACCTCAGAAGCAGAGACTAGGTGGTGTTACCCTAAACACTGCCTTTCGTGCTCTCGTGGAGCCGTAGGTAGAGGCAAAGATTCAGGAAATCCTTGTGCAACGGCCTTGTAGTGAAGGTATTTCAGAGGCCATCAGTGAAGAGGTGGCTGAGCAATGGTAGATGAAAAGCAAATATCTTAAATCTTTTTTTCAAGGATTAAGAAAAAAAACCCCACCAGAACAAAACTGTGCTTTGGCAGTGTTCTTGCCATCCAAACTTATGAGGAACTGAATGAGATTTTATCAAGAGACCTAACCATCAAATTATCATTTTTGAGGGATACCACTGACCTCACTCTAGTCTCATCATCCACAGTTACAAGGATTGCAGTGTTGGAAAGCTGGCTGAACATCTGGCCTAGTGATGTGAGCAATTAACTTGTTCCCACAGCAAAGGCTCAGCTGATAAGCAGTCATTTTAACTGTGAGTTGCTTTAGTTAGAAATTACTTTTGTCAAAGCTCTGAAATACATACAGTATTTTTTCAGCTATAGCCTTCATTTAATTGTTTTGAATGATCTAACAGCCCTTTATTTTATCCTGTTTGGCATGGAATAAAATAGGGACTGTATTAGATTGTACATAAAGCATCCTGGCTGGCTGCAAACTGTGGATATACATGGTGTTTCATTTACACGTGTACATAATAAAGGAGTTGTGTCCCCTTTGACCGATTTAATTATTACTATATTATTTAGTAGTTTAGTACTGAACAGTTTGCTGTTTCAAAAATGTTTTGATACATTAACTTTTTTTAATTTAGTTGGGATAATGAATCTATCCAGCTTGCACAGAGTTGGATCCCACGAGAAACAGGTATAATAGTCTGTGTTTTATGTTTTTACTGTAGTTCTTAACATGATACTTATTCTACAGTAAGAGGTGTTTTTTTGTGCACAGTAATATTTGCATCAGATGTGAGAATAAATTTTGACAAATTTAGGAACTGTATGACTGCAACTGTGATATCAAAAACCATCATTACAACTAATCCAGGTAAGATCTGTTGAAGTATTGCTTTGGTATTGGTAATTATTATAGGCTAGAATGCATGAATGAATTGGAGGTCTGATTTCTTCTCCCTGCTTACCTCAGAAAACTCCTTGCTTCTTGTCTGTTACGCAGTGACCAATGCTTTTGGCTTCTACC
Organism: Ibidorhyncha struthersii; assembly: GCA_013398815.1. NCBI lineage: Eukaryota > Metazoa > Chordata > Aves > Charadriiformes > Charadriidae > Ibidorhyncha > Ibidorhyncha struthersii. Next base: position 660,003 of record VZSZ01000324.1, read on the forward strand.
CTTTTTAATTTTATCTAAGCAGTGTTCATATATTCCATGTTGGACTAACAGGTAAAGTAAAAAAGAGAAAAGCATCTCTTGGCTAACTCCAAGAGACAACGTGTTGCTGCTACCAGAATAAAAAGTTGTAAAATGTGATTATGCTGTTATTTTTACATGTGACATATGTTACTAACCTTTAAAAATACATTTTCAAGAAACAGCAGAAGCAAATGTTCTCTTCAGCTTCATAAAAGAGAGCGCACAATCAGGAGGTTTGCAGGATAAAATGGAGGAGCAGTCAAAAGAATCCGTTAACTGTAAGCATGGATCCAAACACCTTGGTTTTATTTAACTATCTAGTGTAGTTTCATAGTGCAGCTGAAATATCAAGTTCTTGCTCTGTGTGTTCATACAAACAAAACTAAGGTATAGCCTGGCTGAATATTTAGAGTTTGGACTGTTGTCACTGTTGTTGCACTGTTGTATTATCAGTTATGTAGCTTCAGAGTTAGTGACTCTGCCAAATTGCAGTCTGTCTGGCATGTTCTTTCTGTCTTGAATAATTATGAAAAATGGAGAGGGATAGTTTTTGTCAAAACCTCATTTGTGGGGGTTACAAAGATTAAATATTAGATGTTTTCTTGATTTGAGTCCCCTTTTGGTGTTTTTTTTTGTCCCCAAATGATCATCCTGCTTCAAAAGGAAGGTGTGTGGGGCTTTGCTGGTGCTTTAGATCGAATCTCCTCTTTATTACCTTAAGATCCCTTTTTTCTTTTGCTCTTCTGCATTGTTTCTTTCTCAGATACACTTAACGTCTTTTAAACTTTTAGTGGAGACTATAGGTGATGTTTATACTGTGGAACAGCTGAAAGAAAAAGCTTTACAGAGTGGTGGGAAACTTGAACCAGTCTATGGCATTATTTATGGCTACATTTCTACACTGGACATTGATGATAATGCATCTAAAGTTATTCGCAACAGATGGTAAGCAACTGCCTGTTTTAAATTTGTATTAAAAAGTGCTTGTCCTTCTTCCCTTGACTCAAATTAGATAGAACAATATTTTAGTTCAGCTCCAGGCAAGAAATAAAAGTCTTCTAGAGGATGCCATATGGATTTCTGTTGTGTAGACTTCCAGAAGTAGCAAGGAAGAGGACTTGGCTTTATGAAGGACTTGCTCTTTATGGTCCTAGAGGAGAGAAGAAGAAAGAGGCTGTTTTGTCTCAGACAGACTTAAGAGTTTAGAAGATGAAGAATTTTTTTTAAAGACGAAAAGTCTCTTGGGAAATCTTAGTCTAGAAAACAGTTTCAAACAAGGAGGAGTTGCATATATGCATTAATTATCTTCTTATGTTTCAGTTCAATATGCCGTTTTATAGTGAATGAAATGTCGAACACATGCACTTTCTGCAGTGACGTCTTTTCGGATTCAAAATCAACTTTTGCAAGCTTTGACATACTTGTTGATCTGACAGATCACACAGGCACTCTGTATTCTTGTTACCTGTCTGACTGCGTAGCTGAGGAAACGTTAGGCTGCACAGTAAGTAGACATAAATTAGGTTCTTATTTGATCTGAGTTGTGAAGCTTGATGACAATTACAAATATATGTAAATGTTCTTTGTGTGTGTGTGTGTGTGTGTGTGTACACTCAAACACCGTGCAGTTTATTCTGATTAATCTGGCTGGTTTGGTACATATATTACACCAAGCACTATGTTAAAATAAGGTAAATACAGCCTAGAAGTCTAAAAAAAAAAGCATAAGATAGTCTTTTAATCATCATTTTGTTGTGAAGATGTTGTTATAACTATATGCTGAAGAAGTGTCCTGTTATGTCCCGTTATTAACAGGTCCATGAGTTCCTCACTCTAACAGAAGACAAGAAGACTGCATTGAAATGGCAACTTCTTTTGGAACAAAGCAAGATTTATTTTAAAGTTAGTATTTAATGTTAATTTGAAACAGTAGCTGTTTCCCATTCAGTAGTATATTTAGTACTGAAAAATTCCATGTCAGTTCTGCTGAACTTTTAAAAATAAGGATTTGTTTTTGTACATACTCTGAATATCCCAAGTAAATAGTCTTGGTCATAATTTCAACATTAGGAGATGTCCCTGCAGGGTCAGATATTTTTGATTTGCTCTTTCAGACAAACTGGGAAAGGTACAAACTGCTCTTAGCCAAGACCAGTTAAGGAGCTGGTATTCAAAAGCACGTATACATGATTTAGTCACTGACTTCTATGGCTGTAGGTTTATAATGAGTAAAGTTAACACTACCAGTTTGCAAGAATAAGGCCCCGTCAACATATGTAATAGATCGTATGGTATATGGGGTCACCTAAGGATATTTCTTAGTTATTTGTATGTTTTTGAAATAATGTGATTAGGTATGTCTAAAATCTGCAATTCTTCTTACAGCAACAACAATATTAGATTCACAATTGATAAATATCTGCTGTTACTTTTAATATTCCTTACTTTTTTCATTGCATGCTGTGTACTGGACTGGATTCCCTTTTCAGGCCTGTTCTAGGACAACTCTAAAATGACTCCCTTCTTTCAACTTGCCCTTCTTAGCCAAACTGTTCTTAGTCTCCCATCACCCCCACCCTCTGCCTCCATTTCCAAGAAAAAATTAAAGTGTTTTACTTCAGTAGTGGCAGGTATATAGCATAAAATGTGCGTACTCGTACATAAAGTAATGTAAAATACCTATAACCAAATCTGTCAATTACATGTGTTGCGTGATATTTGAAAATCATGTATTTCAGTGCTATACAGCAGTAAAAACAAAGACCCTTAATTATTTTTACAGGTTACTTTGCCACCCAGTTGGAGAACCAGACTGAAAGTGAATGTTCTTTCATGCAAACTGGCAGACCCTGCAGAAGCCAGTCAGAGCTTGTTGGGAAAAGGGACTGGAAATAAGAGATTACACTATTAATAACAGCCAGGAAAAAGACTTTCTTCACTGTATTATTAGAGGTAGAATGCTGTTGTCATCATATTTTGCTAAGTATGTTCAGATGGTGAAGAAGGAATATGCGTTACTAATACCTGTAAGTGCGCTTCTGTGTAGGTCTTTTTCAGGTGATTGTACTTTAAAAAGCATACTAGGGCCTCAGCTTAAGAAAAGTTAGTTCTACTGAATTCAACCCCTTACAAAGGGGATGGAAGCTTTCTTCACTCAGTTTAGACCATATTTGAAAGGAAAAAATAGTATAAGACAGATCTGTTGAGCTTCTGTGCTTTTAACTGCCTTGCTACTTTTGTGTTTGTTCAAAAAATAAAGAGCCACTTCGAAATACTGCCTGGGTTTGTGGTGTATGCTGGTGGGTCCAAACGTGGAACTTCTGGCAGCTGCAGAGGCTTGGAAATAGCCATGATGTTTGCAAGGCTGCTTTTCTCTAGGGCAGACTACGTCTTATTAAAATGGAGTAATCAGTTACCAGGGTCCTCTCCCAACCAAACAATCACGCCAAGACTATAGGTGGCAGAGAAGAAAGGACCCTTCTTCACCACGATAGTTGTTGTTACCCGAACATAAAGAACCCAGGTTTGTACATTTTCCCCTTCTCCATGTATTTTTTCCTGTTTTAAAATCTATTTCTGTTCTTGGCTTCTCCTGCAGCTGGTAGGTTTGCCGCATTCACCAGGCCTCACCTTCTGAGCATATCAGGAGTTGACCTATTTCAAATGGCGGGAGGATACCACAGCCCTTCTCTTGCAAAGTATTTGTTAGGCTACAATGCCTTGAGGAACTTGGATAACCCCTGGTTCACTACCTACCCGTTAAAGCAGAGAGAAAACAACTACAGAAACAGTGAATTTTTTCAAGCCACTACTCCAAGACTGCATCCCTCTACTCATGTGAGTGGCAACAAGGGACTAAACGCATAAAAAAATGTTGCCAGTGTTGGGTCACTGTGTCTCTCCTGTTGCAGCAATAAACAACATCAGAGTATTAGCTATTACGGCTGGAAAATGTTGAAGTGAATGTTTCCATTAATTTCAATCACAACTCAGCTCAGCAATCAATACACAGTGCTAAAGACCAAACTACAAATGATGCATTGTAGCTCTTGCCATAAACGGTAATGTTTGACAGGCACAAAGAAATGGAAACAGCACAGAAAGTGAATTTAATCCTTCCTCTTTCAGAATTATTCACCCTAACTTCCCTGCTCAGCCCAGCGCCGTTGGCCTGACATCTCCGCCTGGCCCAGCTCGTCGAGTTGCAACAAATTCGGAGCACAGCTTCCCCGCTGAGAGAGGCAGGCTTAAATCAAGGAGCATTTTGACTTCTATGAGCCAGGGGCTGCTTCTGTGCAGGTGTAATGGCTGAACGTTTGTTTCAGTTGGCCTCGGTTCCTGGGGCTTCCTTTACGTGAAATCTGAATTGCATCCACAGCATTTAGACCTCATCATACAAAGAACTTTTACATGTGCTTTACGTTAAGTCAAAACACAGTGAAATGAAACGTGTGTGTATTTGCAGGATTGGTACCCAGTGCAGGTGGTGTACAGGTGCGCAGTGGTGTGCTGCAGATGCACGCAGCTGGAGAAGCAAGTTGATAGAGAAATGTCTATTTTTCCTCTGCAATATGTTCTGCTTTCTTTTCACCATATGATTCATAGTATCCTGGCCTGTGCTGCTCTGTCAGAGAGGTGCCTGTCTTTGGGCTACGCTAATTTTCTCTGTAAGACTCTCCAAATGCACTTTTTAAAACAAAACTTTTCCTTGTGGTTATTAAGATCTGGCTCCAATAAACGGAAGCATTTAACTTTGGTGCTTGCACGTATGTAAAAAAAATAACCCATCTGTTTTTGTTAGAAATTAGACAGTTCTGTGCAACCTTAGAAATCGTAAGTTTTGGGGGGGGGTTTAAATTATATTTTACAACTTTGTCACTCCATTGAATTGAAAGAGAACTCGCTGTCATGCACTCTGGTAGAGAGTGTTACATCAGCTGGAGTTTGGAAACGGGAAAAGTCACACAGCATGGCTTTTTAACAGCTGGAAACAGTTAAAAACTCCGACTGTTGTACTGCATTGTATAAGTAACGGCAATTGGTCCAGTTAGATTTTTATTAAAAATATATTTAAATCAGTAAAAGTAAAGACAAGTTTACTGGTGATCTTTACCAATGAGCTTCTTTATTCTTGATCTTTCATATTATTTTACTTTTAGAAGCACATTTAAAGCTCAGTTTAGGAAAAAAAGTCTGCCAAGCATCTGGCACGCTTCCTGCTGCATTACGCCCCTTGGAGTGGGAGGGAAAGCAATCCTCATTTAATTTGTACATTTGAAAAATGCACGGAGGAATCGTGAAACTAATCAAAAAAGCAAACATCTTTCTACTGTAGAATACCCCAAGGACAGAAATTCTTTCTGAAGCTGTAATTCTTGATTTACTGTTACGCACACATCTTTGATTTTACATAGCATGGGTGAGCTTTAGCTCCTACATCACCATTTTAATGGTTTAATTTTTTTATTTTTGTTTTAAGGCAAAGCTCAAAGCATCAGTAGAACAGAAGAGCACATACAATGACAGCCAGCCCAGCTCCCCTCCCCAGCTGTCCGGCACACCGTCTCCATCCACAGCTCCAAGGTATGGTTTGGGTATTAACCATCTGCCCCAAGCTGGGTTGGACTCCAGGTTCACGGCCTCAGAGGAGGCTGAAGTCTCCATGGAAACGGGGCTGTTTTAGTCAAACGCCTTTCGAGCTCATGGGTTGTGTGTCTTTGATGTGTGACAGTCCATTAGATGCTCAGGCCATGTAACTGTTTAACGTAGAGGACTGCTCGTGTGTCTCTTTGTTCTCCAGATGTTCCCAAAAGAGCCTCTTCCGATGCAGACAGGGTCCCACCCCAGCTCCTGGTTAGGATCCACGTGTTTGCTGCGCCACCTTAAACCGCATGGAGAGGACGTCGCTTATCCCAGCCTCTATCTCATCGTTGGCCTGCACAGACCCAACTCCTTTGGGAGACCCCGTCAGAATCAAGTCCCCTTCTTCCAGGGTGAATATTTCGCTGATGTAGCTGATCAGGTAAGGGATGGAGAAGATCATCGAGGAGGTGTCCCCCTCCTGCCTCAGCTTTCCGTTCACCTTGAGCCAGATCTTCAGCTTGTGAGGGTCTGGGATCTTCTCCTTGGGCACAAAGTCACTGACCGGGCATGACGAACTGAAGCCCTTGGCCAAGGTCCAGGGCAGACCCTTCTTTTTGCACTCCTCCTGGGTGTCCCTGGCCGTCATGTCCAAGCAGAGGGCATATCCCGCCACGTGTTCCATGGCGGCCTCCTGGGACACGGCCTGGGCTCTCTTCCCGATCACCACCCCCAGCTCCACTTCGTGGTGCAGGTTGTGGCAGTAGTAGGGCCGGAGGATGGGCGAGCCTTCGCGCACGTAGGCCGAGGAAGGCTTGAGGAAGAAGAGGGGCTCCCGGGGCAGCGTGCTCCCCATCTCTTTGGCGTGCTCGGCGTAGTTGCGCCCCACGCAGACGATGTTCCTGCCCCACTCCCAGAAGCGGGCCAGGGGCTTGGAGGAGGCCATGGATGGCCGCTGCGGGTCTCCTTCCCCGGGGACCGCGGGCGCCCTTGCGGCGTCCTTGCCGGGCCCGGAGCCGCGCTGCCGCCGCCTCCTCCGCCTCCTCTCCTCCGCCCTGC